>JAXLNO010001667.1:0-123444 GCA_038087875.1 Malacoraja senta
GGTCGCCATAAATCCTGCACGGCCGCCACAAATCCGGCAAGCTCGCCACATTTCCGGCAAGGTCGCAACAAATCTGTCAAAGTCGCCACAAATCCGACAAGGTCGCCATATTTCCGGCAAGGTCGCCATAAATCCCGCTAGGTCGCCACAAATCGGGCAATGTCGCCATATTTCCGGCAAGGTCGCCATGAATCCGACAAGGTCGCCATATTTCCGGCAAGGTCGTCATAAATCCCGCAAGGTCGCCACAAATCCGGCAATCTCGCCATATTTCCGGCAAGGTCGCCATGAATCCGGCAAGGTCGCCACAAATCCGGCAAGGTAGCCATATTTCCGGCAAGGTCGCCATAAATCCGGCAAGGTCGCCACAAATCCGGCAAGGTCGCCATATTTCCGGCAAGGTCGCCACAAATCCGGCAAGGTCGCCATATTTCCCGCAAGGTCACCATAAATCCGGCAAGGTCGCCACGAATCCGGCAAGGTGGCGTCAAAGCCGGCAAGGTCGCCACATTCAATCAAGATAGTCATAAATTAGGCAAGGTCGCGTCAAATCCGGCAAGGTCGCCACATTTCCGGGAAGGGCGTCATAGATCCGGCAAGGTCGCCACAGATCCGGCAAGGTCGCAACATTCCGGCAAGGTCGCCATAAATCCGGCATCGTCGCCACAAATCCGGCAAGGTCACCATATTTCCGGCAAGGTCGCCATGAATCCGGCAAGGTCGCCACAAATCCGGCAATGTAGCCTTATTTCCGGCAAGATCGCCATAAATCCGGCAAGGTCGCCACAAATCCGGCAGGGTCGCCACATTTGCGGCAACGTCGCCATAAATCCGACTAGGTCGCCACAAATACGGCAAGGTCGCTACATCCCCGGCAAGGTCGCCACAAATCCGGCTAGGTAGCCATATTTCCGGCAAGATCGCCATAAATCCGGCAAGGTCGCCACAAATCCGGCAAGGTCGCCCCATTTGCGGCAACGTTGGCATAAATCCGGCAAGGTCGCCACAAATACGGCAAGGTCGCCACATCCCCGGCAAGGTCGCCATAAACCCGGCAAGGTCGGCACAAATCCGTCATGGTCGCCACATTTCAGGCAAGGTCGCCGCATTTCCGGCAACGTCGCAATAAATCCGGCAAGGTGGTCACAAATCCGACAAGGTCGCCATAATTCCGGCAAGGGCGCCACATTTCCGGCAAGGACGCCATAGATCCGGCAAGGTCGCCACAAATCCGGCAAGGTCGCCACATTTCCGGCAAGGACGCCATAAATCCGGCAAGATGGGCACAAATCCGGCAAGGTCGCCATATTTCCGGCAAGGTCGCCACAAATCCGGCAAGGTCGCCATATTTCCGGCAACGTCACCATAAATCCGGCAAGGTCGCCACGAATCCGGCAAGGTGGCGTCAAAGCCGGCAAGGTCGCCACATTCAATCAAGGTAGCCATAAATTAGGCAAGGTCGCGTCAAATCCGGCAAGGTCGCCACATTTCCGGGAAGGGCGCCATAGATCCGGCAAGGTCGCCACAGATCCGGCAAGGTCTCAACATTCCGGCAAGGTCGCCACAGATCCGGCAAGGTCGCAACATTCCGGCAAGGTCGCCATAAATCCGGCATCGTCGCCACAAATCCGGCAAGGTCACCATATTTCCGGCAAGGTCGCCATGAATCCGGCAAGGTCGCCATATTTCCGGCAAGGTCACCATAAATCCGGCAAGGTCGCCACGAATCCGGCAAGGTGGCGTCAAAGCCGGCAAGGTCGCCACATTCAGTCAAGGTAGCCATAAATTAGGCAAGGTCGCGTCAAACCCGGCAAGGTCGCCACATTTCCGGGAAGGGCGCAATAAATCCGGCAAGGTCGCCACAAATCCGGCAAGGTCGCCACATTTGCGGCAACGTCGCCATAAATCCGGCAAAGTCGCCACAAATACGGCATGGTCGCCACATCCCCGGCAAGGTCGCCATAAATCCGGCAAGGTCGCCACAAATCCGGCAAGGTCGCCACATTTGCGGCAACGTCGCCATAAATCCGGCAAGGTCGCCACATTTCAGGCAAGGTCGCCGCATTTCCGGCAACGTCGCCATAAATCCGGCAAGGTGGACACCAATCCGACAAGGTCGCCATAAATCCGGCAAGGTCGCCACATTTCCGGCAAGGACGCCATAAATCCGGCAAGGTCGCCACAAATCCGGCAAGGTGGCCACATTTCCGGCAAGGACGCCACAAATCCGGCAAGGTCGCCACATTTCCGGCAAGGTCGCAACAAATCTGGCAAAGTCGCCACAAATCCGACAAGGTCGCCATTTTTCCGGCAAGGTCGCCATAAATCCCGCAAGGTCGCCACAAATCCGGCAAGGTCGCCATAGATCCGGCAAGGTCGCAACATTCCGGCAAGGTCGCCATAAATCCGGCATCGTCGCCACAAATCCGGCAAGGTCACCATATTTCCGGCAAGGTCGCCATGAATCCTGCAAGGTCGCCACAAATGCGGCAATGTAGCCTTATTTCCGGCAAGATCGCCATAAATCCGGCAAGGTCGCCACAAATCCGGCAGGGTCGCCACATTTGCGGCAACGTCGCCATAAATCCGACAAGGTCGCCACAAATACGGCAAGGTCGCTACATCCCCGGCAAGGTCGCCACAAATCCGGCTAGGTAGCCATATTTCCGGCAAGATCGCCATAAATCCGGCAAGGTCGCCACAAATCCGGCAAGGTCGCCCCATTTGCGGCAACGTTGGCGTAAATCCGGCAAGGTCGCCACAAATACGGCAAGGTCGCCACATCCCCGGCAAGGTCGCCATAAACCCGGCAAGGTCGGCACAAATCCGTCTTGGTCGCCACATTTCAGGCAAGGTCGCCGCATTTCCGGCAACGTCGCCATAAATCCGGCAAGGTGGTCACAAATCCGACAAGGTCGCCATAATTCCGGCAAGGACGCCATAGATCCGGCAAGGTCGCCACAAATCCGGCAAGGTCGCCACATTTCCGGCAAGGACGCCATAAATCCGGCAAGGTGGGCACAAATCCGGCAAGGTCGCCATATTTCCGGCAAGGTCGCCACAAATCCGGCAAGGTCGCCATATTTCCGGCAACGTCACCATAAATCCGGCAAGGTCGCCACGAATCCGGCAAGGTGGCGTCAAAGCCGGCAAGGTCGCCACATTCAATCAAGGTAGCCATAAATTAGGCAAGGTCGCGTCAAATCCGGCAAGGTCGCCACATTTCCGGGAAGGGCGCCATAGATCCGGCAAGGTCGCCACAGATCCGGCAAGGTCGCAACATTCCGGCAAGGTCGCCACAGATCCGGCAAGGTCGCAACATTCCGGCAAGGTCGCCATAAATCCGGCATCGTCGCCACAAATCCGGCAAGGTCACCATATTTCCGGCAAGGTCGCCATGAATCCGGCAAGGTCGCCATATTTCCGGCAAGGTCACCATAAATCCGGCAAGGTCGCCACGAATCCGGCAAGGTGGCGTCAAAGCCGGCAAGGTCGCCACATTCAGTCAAGGTAGCCATAAATTAGGCAAGGTCGCGTCAAACCCGGCAAGGTCGCCACATTTCCGGGAAGGGCGCAATAAATCCGGCAAGGGCGCCACAAATCCGGCAAGGTCGCCACATTTGCGGCAACGTCGCCATAAATCCGGCAAAGTCGCCACAAATACGGCATGGTCGCCAAATCCCCGGCAAGGTCGCCATAAATCCGGCAAGGTCGCCACAAATCCGGCAAGGTCGCCACATTTGCGGCAACGTCGCCATAAATCCGGCAAGGTCGCCACATTTCAGGCAAGGTCGCCGCATTTCCGGCAACGTCGCCATAAATCCGGCAAGGTGGACACAAATCCGACAAGGTCGCCATAAATCCGGCAAGGACGCCACATTTCCGGCAAGGACGCCATAAATCCGGCAAGGTCGCCACAAATCCGGCAAGGTGGCCACATTTCCGGCAAGGACGCCACAAATCCGGCAAGGTCGCCATATTTCCGGCAAGGTCTCCATAAATCCGGCAAGGTCGCCATAAATCCGGCAAAGTCGCCACAAATCCGGCAGAGTCTCCGATTTCCGGCAAGGTCGCCATAAATCCGGCACGGCCGCCACAAATCCGGCAGGGTCGCCACATTTGCGGCAACGTCGCCATAAATCCGACAAGGTCGCCACAAATACGGCAAGGTCGCTACATCCCCGGCAAGGTCGCCACAAATCCGGCTAGGTAGCCATATTTCCGGCAAGATCGCCATAAATCCGGCAAGGTCGCCACAAATCCGGCAAGGTCGCCCCATTTGCGGCAACGTTGGCGTAAATCCGGCAAGGTCGCCACAAATACGGCAAGGTCGCCACATCCCCGGCAAGGTCGCCATAAACCCGGCAAGGTCGGCACAAATCCGTCTTGGTCGCCACATTTCAGGCAAGGTCGCCGCATTTCCGGCAACGTCGCCATAAATCCGGCAAGGTGGTCACAAATCCGACAAGGTCGCCATAATTCCGGCAAGGACGCCATAGATCCGGTAAGGTCGCCACAAATCCGGCAAGGTCGCCACATTTCCGGCAAGGACGCCATAAATCCGGCAAGGTGGGCACAAATCCGGCAAGGTCGCCATATTTCCGGCAAGGTCGCCACAAATCCGGCAAGGTCGCCATATTTCCGGCAACGTCACCATAAATCCGGCAAGGTCGCCACGAATCCGGCAAGGTGGCGTCAAAGCCGGCAAGGTCGCCACATTCAATCAAGGTAGCCATAAATTAGGCAAGGTCGCGTCAAATCCGGCAAGATCGCCACATTTCCGGAAGGGCGCCATAGATCCGGCAAGGTCGCCACAGATCCGGCAAGGTCGCAACATTACGGCAAGGTCGCCACAGATCCGGCAAGGTCGCAACATTCCGGCAAGGTCGCCATAAATCCGGCATCGTCGCCACAAATCCGGCAAGGTCACCATATTTCCGGCAAGGTCGCCATGAATCCGGCAAGGTCGCCATATTTCCGGCAAGGTCACCATAAATCCGGCAAGGTCGCCACGAATCCGGCAAGGTGGCGTCAAATCCGGCAAGGTCGCCACATTCAGTCAAGGTAGCCATAAATTAGGCAAGGTCGCGTCAAACCCGGCAAGGTCGCCACATTTCCGGGAAGGGCGCAATAAATCCGGCAAGGGCGCCACAAATCCGGCAAGGTCGCCACATTTGCGGCAACGTCGCCATAAATCCGGCAAAGTCGCCACAAATACGGCATGGTCGCCACATCCCCGGCAAGGTCGCCATAAATCCGGCAAGGTCGCCACAAATCCGGCAAGGTCGCCACATTTGCGGCAACGTCGCCATAAATCCGGCAAGGTCGCCACATTTCAGGCAAGGTCGCCGCATTTCCGGCAACGTCGCCATAAATCCGGCAAGGTGGACACAAATCCGACAAGGTCGCCATAAATCCGGCAAGGTCGCCACATTTCCGGCAAGGACGCCATAAATCCGGCAAGGTCGCCACAAATCCGGCAAGGTGGCCACATTTCCGGCAAGGACGCCACAAATCCGGCAAGGTCGCCATATTTCCGGCAAGGTCTCCATAAATCCGGCAAGGTCGCCATAAATCCGGCAAAGTCGCCACAAATCCGGCAGAGTCTCCGATTTCCGGCAAGGTCGCCATAAATCCGGCACGGCCGCCACAAATCCGGCAAGGTCGCCACATTTCCGGCAAGGTCGCAACAAATCTGGCAAAGTCGCCACAAATCCGACAAGGTCGCCATTTTTCCGGCAAGGTCGCCATAAATCCCGCAAGGTCGCCACAAATCCGGCAAGGTCGCCATAGATCCGGCAAGGTCGCAACATTTCGGCAAGGTCGCCATAAATCCGGCATCGTCGCCACAAATCCGGCAAGGTCACCATATTTCCGGCAAGGTCGCCATGAATCCGGCAAGGTCGCCACAAATCCGGCAATGTAGCCCTATTTCCGGCAAAATCGCCATAAAACCGGCAAGGTCGCCACAAATCCGGCAGGGTCGCCACATTTGCGGCAACGTCGCCATAAATCCGACAAGGTCGCCACAAATACGGCAAGGTCGCCACATCCCCGGCAAGGTCGCCACAAATCCGGCAAGGTAGCCATATTTCCGGCAAGATCGCCATAAATCCGGCAAGGTCGCCACAAATCCGGCAAGGTCGCCCCATTTGCGGCAACGTTGCCATAAATCCGGCAAGGTCGCCACAAGTACGGCAAGGTCGCCACATTCCCGGCAAGGTCGCCATAAATCCGGCAAGGTCGCCACAAATCCGTCATGGTCGCCACATTTCAGGCAAGGTCGCCGCATTTCCGGCAACGTCGCCATAAATCCGGCAAGGTGGTCACAAATCCGACAAGGTCGCCATAATTCCGGCAAGGTCGCCACATTTCCGGCAAGGACGCCATAAATCCGGCAAGGTCGCCACAAATCCGGCAAGGTCGCCACATTTCCGGCAACGACGCCATAAATCCGGCAAGGTCGGCACATATCCGGCAAGGTCGCCACATTCCCGGTAAGGTCGCCATATTTCCTGCAAGGTCGCCATAAATCCGGCAAGGTCGCCACAAATGCGACAAGGTCGACATATTTCCGGCAAGGTCGCCATAAATCCGGCAAGGTCGCCACAAATGCGTCAAGGTCGACATATTTTCGGCAAGGTCGCCATAAATCCGGCAAGGTCGCCATAAATCCGGCAAGATCGCCACAAATCCGGCAAGGTCGCCATAAATCCGGCAAGGTCGCCACAAATCCGACAAGGTCGCCATATTTTCGTCACGGTCGCCATATTTCCGGCAAGGTCGCCATAAATCCGGCAATACCGCCCTATTTACGGCACGATCGCCATAAATATGGCAAGGTCGCCACATATCCGGCAAGGGCGCCATATTTCCGGCATGGTCGCCATAAATCCGGCAAGGTCGCCACAAATCCGGCAAGGTCCCCATATTTCCGGAAAGGTCGCCATAAATCCCGCAAGGTCGCCACAAACCCGGCAAGGTCGCTATATTTCCGGCAAGGTCGCAATAAATCCGGCAAGGTCGCCACAAATCCGGCAAGGTCGCCACATTTGCGGCAACGTCGCCATAAATCCGGCAAGGTCACCACAAATCCGGCAAGGTAGCCATATTTCCCGTAAGGTCGCCATAAATCCGGCAAGGTCGCCACAAATGCGGCAATGTCGCCATATTTACGGCAAGGTCGCCACAAATCCGGCAAGATCGCCATATTTCCGGCAAGGTCGCCATAAATCCGGCATGGTGGCCACAAATCAGGGAAGATCGCCATATTTCCGGCAAGGTCGCCATAAACCCTGCAAGGTCGCCACAAATCAAGCAAGGACGCCATATTTCCGGCAAGGTCGCCATAAATCCCGCAAGGTCGCCACAAATCCGGCAAGGTCGCCATATTTCCGGCAAGGTCGCCATAAATCCGGCAAAGACGCCACAAATCCGGCAGAGTCTCCTATTTCCGGCAAGGTCGCCATAAATCCGGCACGGCCGCCACAAATCCGGCAAGGTCGCCACATTTCCGGTAAGGTCGCAACAAATCTGGCAAAGTCGCCACAAATCCGACGAGGTCGCCATTTTTCCGGCAAGGTCGCCATAAATTCCGCAAGGTCGCCACAAATCCGGCAAGGTCGCCATATTTCCGGCAAGGTCGCAATGAATCCGGCAAGGTCGCCACAAATCCGGCAAGGTAGCCATATTTCCAGCAAGGTCGCCATAAATCCGGCAAGGTCTCCACAAATCCGGCAAGGTCGCCATATTTCCGGCAAGGTCGCCACAAATCCGGCAAGGTCGCCATATTTCCGGCAAGGTCACCATAAATCCGGCAAGGTCGCCACAAATCCGGTAAGGTGGCGTCAAAGCCGGCAAGGTCGCCACATTTCAATCAAGGTAGCCATAAATTTAGCAAGGTCGCGTCAAATCCGGCAAGGTCGCCACATTACCGGGAAGGTCGCCATAGATCCGGCAAGGTCGCTACAAATCCGGCATGGTCGCAACATTCCGGCAAGGTCGCCATAAATCCGGCATCGTCGACATAAATCCGGCAAGGTCGCCACAAATCCGGCAAGGTCGCCATATTTCCGGCACGGTCGCCACAAATCCGGCAAGGTCGCCATTTTTCCGGCAAGGTCGCCATAAATCCCGCAAGGTCGCCACAAATCCGGCAAATTCGCCATATTTCCGGCAAGGTCGCCATAAATCCGGCAAGCTCGCCACAAATCCGGCAGAGTCGCCTATTTCCGGCAAGGTCGCCATAAATCCGGCACGGCCGCCACAAATCCGGCAAGGTCGCCACATTTCCGGCAAGGTCGCCATAAATCCCGCAAGGTCGCCACAAATCTGGCAAGGTCGCCATATTTCCGGTAATGTCGCATGAATCCGGCAAGGTCGCCACAAATCCGGCAAGGTAGCCATATTTCCGGCAAGGTCGCATAAATCCGGCAAGGTCGCCACAAATCCGGCAAGATTGCCATATTTCCGGCAATGTCGCAACAAGTCCGGCAAGGTCGCCATATTTCCGGCAAGGTCGCCATAAATCCCGCAAGGTCGCCACAAATCCGGCAATGTCGCCATATTTCCGGCAAGGGTCGCCATGAACCCGGGCAAGGTCGCCACAAATCCGGCAAGGTAGCCATATTAACGGCAAGGTCGCCATAAATCCGGCAAGGTCGCCACAAATCCGGCAAGGTCGCCATATTTCCGGCAAGGTCGCCACAGATCCGGCAAGGTCGCCATATTTCCGGCAAGGTCACCATAAATCCGGCAACGTCGCCACGAATCCGGCAAGGTGGCGCCAAAGCCGGCAAGGTCGCCACATTCAATCAAGGTAGCCATAAATTAGGCAAGGTCGCGTCAAATCCGGCAAGGTCGCCACATTTCCGGGAAGGGCGCCATAGATTCGGCAAGGTCGCCACAGATCCGGCAAGGTCGCAACATTCCGGCAAGGTCGCCATAAATCCGGCATCGTCGCCACAAATCCAGCAAGGTCACCATATTTCCGGCAAGGTCGCCATGAATCCGGCAAGGTCGCCACAAATGCGTCAAGGTCGACATATTTTCGGCAAGGTCGCCATAAATCCGCCAAGGTCGCCATAAATCCGGCAAGATCGCCACAAATCCGGCAAGGTCGCCATAAATCCGGCAAGGTCGCCACAAATCCGACAAGGTCGCCATATTTTCGTCAAGGTCGCCATATTTCCGGAAAGGTCGCCATAAATCCGGCAATACCGCCCTATTTCCGGCACGATCGCCATAAATATGGCAAGGTCGCCACATATCCGACAAGGTCGCCATATTTCCGGCATGGTCTCCATAAATCCGGCAAGGTCGCCACAAATCGGCAAGGTCCCCATATTTCCGGCAAGGTCGCCATAAATCCCGCAAGGTCGCCACAAACCCGGCAAGGTCGCTATATTTCCGGCAAGGTTGCAATAAATCCGGCAAGGTCGCCACAAATCCGGCAAGGTCGCCACATTGGCGGCAACGTCGCCATAAATCCGGCAAGGTCGCCCGAATACGGCAAGGTCGCCACATCCCCGGCAAGGTCGCCATAAATCCGGCAAGGTCGCCACAAATCCGGCAAGGTCGCCACATTTGCGGCAACGTCGCCATAAATCTGGCAAGGTCGCCACATTTCAGGCAAGGTCGCCGCATTTCCGGCAACGTCGCCATAAATCCGGCAAGGTGGACACAAATCCGACAAGGTCGCCATAAATCCGGCAAGGACGCCACATTTCCGGCACGATCGCCATAAATATGGCAAGGTCGCCACATATCCGACAAGGTCGCCATATTTCCGGCATGGTCTCCATAAATCCGGCAATGTCGCCACAAATCCGGCAAGGTCCCCATATTTCCGGCAAGGTCGCCATAAATCCCGCAAGGTCGCCACAAACCCGGCAAGGTCGCTATATTTCCGGCAAGGTTGCAATAAATCCGGCAAGGTCGCCACAAATCCGGCAAGGTCGCCACATTGGCGGCAACGTCGCCATAAATCCGGCAAGGTCGCCACAAATACGGCAAGGTCGCCACATCCCCGGCAAGGTCGCCATAAATCCGGCAAGGTCGCCACAAATCAAGCAAGGACGCCATATTTCCGGCAAGGTCGCCATAAATCCCGCAAGGTCGCCACAAATCCGGCAAGGTCGCCATATTTCCGGCAAGGTCGCCATAAATCCGGCAAAGACGCCACAAATCCGGCAAGGTCGCCCACATTTGCGGCAACGTCGCCATAAATCTGGCAAGGTCGCCACATTTCAGGCAAGGTCGCCGCATTTCCGGCAACGTCGCCATAAATCCGGCAAGGTGGACACAAATCCGACAAGGTCGCCATAAATCCGGCAAGGACGCCACATTTCCGGCACGATCGCCATAAATATGGCAAGGTCGCCACATATCCGACAAGGTCGCCATATTTCCGGCATGGTCTCCATAAATCCGGCAATGTCGCCACAAATCCGGCAAGGTCCCCATATTTCCGGCAAGGTCGCCATAAATCCCGCAAGGTCGCCACAAACCCGGCAAGGTCGCTATATTTCCGGCAAGGTTGCAATAAATCCGGCAAGGTCGCCACAAATCCGGCAAGGTCGCCACATTGGCGGCAACGTCGCCATAAATCCGGCAAGGTCGCCACAAATACGGCAAGGTCGCCACATCCCCGGCAAGGTCGCCATAAATCCGGCAAGGTCGCCACAAATCAAGCAAGGACGCCATATTTCCGGCAAGGTCGCCATAAATCCCGCAAGGTCGCCACAAATCCGGCAAGGTCGCCATATTTCCGGCAAGGTCGCCATAAATCCGGCAAAGACGCCACAAATCCGGCAGAGTCTCCTATTTCCGGCAAGGTCGCCATAAATCCGGCACGGCCGCCACAAATCCGGCAAGGTCGCCACATTTCCGGTAAGGTCGCAACAAATCTGGCAAAGTCGCCACAAATCCGACGAGGTCGCCATTTTTCCGGCAAGGTCGCCATAAATTCCGCAAGGTCGCCACAAATCCGGCAAGGTCGCCATATTTCCGGCAAGGTCGCAATGAATCCGGCAAGGTCGCCACAAATCCGGCAAGGTAGCCATATTTCCAGCAAGGTCGCCATAAATCCGGCAAGGTCTCCACAAATCCGGCAAGGTCGCCATATTTCCGGCAAGGTCGCCACAAATCCGGCAAGGTCGCCATATTTCCGGCAAGGTCACCATAAATCCGGCAAGGTCGCCACAAATCCGGTAAGGTGGCGTCAAAGCCGGCAAGGTCGCCACATTTCAATCAAGGTAGCCATAAATTTAGCAAGGTCGCGTCAAATCCGGCAAGGTCGCCACATTACCGGGAAGGTCGCCATAGATCCGGCAAGGTCGCTACAAATCCGGCATGGTCGCAACATTCCGGCAAGGTCGCCATAAATCCGGCATCGTCGACATAAATCCGGCAAGGTCGCCACAAATCCGGCAAGGTCGCCATATTTCCGGCACGGTCGCCACAAATCCGGCAAGGTCGCCATTTTTCCGGCAAGGTCGCCATAAATCCCGCAAGGTCGCCACAAATCCGCAAATTCGCCATATTTCCGGCAAGGTCGCCATAAATCCGGCAAGCTCGCCACAAATCCGGCAGAGTCGCCTATTTCCGGCAAGGTCGCCATAAATCCGGCACGGCCGCCACAAATCCGGCAAGGTCGCCACATTTCCGGCAAGGTCGCAACAAATCTGGCAAGGTCGCCGTAAATCCGACAAGGTCGCCATATTTCCGGCAAGGTCGCCATAAATCCCGCAAGGTCGCCACAAATCTGGCAAGGTCGCCATATTTCCGGTAATGTCGCATGAATCCGGCAAGGTCGCCACAAATCCGGCAAGGTAGCCATATTTCCGGCAAGGTCGCCATAAATCCGGCAAGGTCGCCACAAATCCGGCAAGATTGCCATATTTCCGGCAATGTCGCAACAAGTCCGGCAAGGTCGCCATATTTCCGGCAAGGTCGCCATAAATCCCGCAAGGTCGCCACAAATCCGGCAATGTCGCCATATTTCCGGCAAGGTCGCCATGAACCCGGCAAGGTCGCCACAAATCCGGCAAGGTAGCAATATTAACGGCAAGGTCGCCATAAATCCGGTAAGGTCGCCACAAATCCGGCAAGGTCGCCATATTTCCGGCAAGGTCGCCACAGATCCGGCAAGGTCGCCATATTACCGGCAAGGTCACCATAAATCCGGCAACGTCGCCACGAATCCGGCAAGGTGGCGCCAAAGCCGGCAAGGTCGCCACATTCAATCAAGGTAGCCATAAATTAGGCAAGGTCGCGTCAAATCCGGCAAGGTCGCCACATTTCCGGGAAGGGCGCCATAGATTCGGCAAGGTCGCCACAGATTCGGCAAGGTCGCAACATTCCGGCAAGGTCGCCATAAATCCGGCATCGTCGCCACAAATCCAGCAAGGTCACCATATTTCCGGCAAGGTCGCCATGAATCCGGCAAGGTCGCCACAAATGCGTCAAGGTCGACATATTTTCGGCAAGGTCGCCATAAATCCGCCAAGGTCGCCATAAATCCGGCAAGATCGCCACAAATCCGGCAAGGTCGCCATAAATCCGGCAAGGTCGCCACAAATCCGACAAGGTCGCCATATTTTCGTCAAGGTCGCCATATTTCCGGAAAGGTCGCCATAAATCCGGCAATACCGCCCTATTTCCGGCACGATCGCCATAAATATGGCAAGGTCGCCACATATCCGACAAGGTCGCCATATTTCCGGCATGGTCTCCATAAATCCGGCAAGGTCGCCACAAATCCGGCAAGGTCCCCATATTTCCGGCAAGGTCGCCATAAATCCCGCAAGGTCGCCACAAACCCGGCAAGGTCGCTATATTTCCGGCAAGGTTGCAATAAATCCGGCAAGGTCGCCACAAATCCGGCAAGGTCGCCACATTGGCGGCAACGTCGCCATAAATCCGGCAAGGTCGCCACGAATACGGCAAGGTCGCCACATCCCCGGCAAGGTCGCCATAAATCCGGCAAGGTCGCCACAAATCCGGCAAGGTCGCCACATTTGCGGCAACGTCGCCATAAATCTGGCAAGGTCGCCACATTTCAGGCAAGGTCGCCGCATTTCCGGCAACGTCGCCATAAATCCGGCAAGGTGGACACAAATCCGACAAGGTCGCCATAAATCCGGCAAGGACGCCACATTTCCGGCACGATCGCCATAAATATGGCAAGGTCGCCACATATCCGACAAGGTCGCCATATTTCCGGCATGGTCTCCATAAATCCGGCAATGTCGCCACAAATCCGGCAAGGTCCCCATATTTCCGGCAAGGTCGCCATAAATCCCGCAAGGTCGCCACAAACCCGGCAAGGTCGCTATATTTCCGGCAAGGTTGCAATAAATCCGGCAAGGTCGCCACAAATCCGGCAAGGTCGCCACATTGGCGGCAACGTCGCCATAAATCCGGCAAGGTCGCCACAAATACGGCAAGGTCGCCACATCCCCGGCAAGGTCGCCATAAATCCGGCAAGGTCGCCACATTTGCGGCAACGTCGCCATAAATCTGGCAAGGTCGCCACATTTCAGGCAAGGTCGCCGCATTTCCGGCAACGTCGCCATAAATCCGGCAAGGTGGACACAAATCCGACAAGGTCGCCATAAATCCGGCAAGGACGCCACATTTCCGGCAAGGACGCCATAAATCCGGCAAGGTCGCCACAAATCCGGCAGAGTCTCCTATTTCCGGCAAGGTCGCCATAAATCCGGCACGGCCGCCACAAATCCGGCAAGGTTGCCACATTTCCGGCAATGTCGCAACAAATCTGGCAAAGTCGCCACAAATCCGTCAAGGTCGGCATTTTTCCGGCAAGGTCGCCATAAATCCCGCAAGGTCGCCACAAATCCGGCAAGGTCGCCATATTTGCGGCAAGGTCGCCATGAATCCGGCAAGGTCGCCACAAATCCGGCAAGGTAGCCATATTTCCCACAATGTCGCCATAAGTCCGGCAAGGTCGCCACAAACCCGGCAAGGTCGCTATATTTCCGGCAAGGTTGCAATAAATCCGGCAAGGTCGCCACAAATCCGGCAAGGTCGCCACATTGGCGGCAACGTCGCCATAAATCCGGCAAGGTCGCCACGAATACGGCAAGGTCGCCACATCCCCGGCAAGGTCGCCATAAATCCGGCAAGGCCGCCACAAATCCGGCAAGGTCGCCACATTTGCGGCAACGTCGCCATAAATCTGGCAAGGTCGCCACATTTCAGGCAAGGTCGCCGCATTTCCGGCAACGTCGCCATAAATCCGGCAAGGTGGACACAAATCCGACAAGGTCGCCATAAATCCGGCAAGGACGCCACATTTCCGGCACGATCGCCATAAATATGGCAAGGTCGCCACATATCCGACAAGGTCGCCATATTTCCGGCATGGTCTCCATAAATCCGGCAATGTCGCCACAAATCCGGCAAGGTCCCCATATTTCCGGCAAGGTCGCCATAAATCCCGCAAGGTCGCCACAAACCCGGCAAGGTCGCTATATTTCCGGCAAGGTTGCAATAAATCCGGCAAGGTCGCCACAAATCCGGCAAGGTCGCCACATTGGCGGCAACGTCGCCACATTGGCGGCAACGTCGCCATAAATCCGGCAAGGTCGCCACAAATACGGCAAGGTCGCCACATCCCCGGCAAGGTCGCCATAAATCCGGCAAGGTCGCCACATTTGCGGCAACGTCGCCATAAATCTGGCAAGGTCGCCACATTTCAGGCAAGGTCGCCGCATTTCCGGCAACGTCGCCATATATCCGGCAAGGTGGACACAAATCCGACAAGGTCGCCATAAATCCGGCAAGGACGCCACATTTCCGGCAAGGACGCCATAAATCCGGCAAGGTCGCCACAAATCCGGCAGAGTCTCCTATTTCCGGCAAGGTCGCCATAAATCCGGCACGGCCGCCACAAATCCGGCAAGGTTGCCACATTTCCGGCAATGTCGCAACAAATCTGGCAAAGTCGCCACAAATCCGTCAAGGTCGGCATTTTTCCGGCAAGGTCGCCATAAATCCCGCAAGGTCGCCACAAATCCGGCAAGGTCGCCATATTTGCGGCAAGGTCGCCATGAATCCGGCAAGGTCGCCACAAATCCGGCAAGGTAGCCATATTTCCCACAATGTCGCCATAAGTCCGGCAAGGTCGCCACAAATCCGGCAAGGTCGCCATATTTCCGGCAAGGTCGCCACAAATCCGGCAAGATCGCCATATTTCCGGCAAGGTCGCCATAAATCCGGCATGGTGGCCACAAATCAGGGAAGGTCGCCATATTTCCGGCAAGGTCGCATAAATCCGGCAAGGTCGCGATAAATCCGGCAAGGTCGCCCCAAATCCGTCAGAGTCGCCTATTTCCGGCAAGGTCGCCATAAATCCGGCACGGCCGCCACAAATCCGGCAAGGTCGCCACATTTCCGGCAGTGTCGCAACAAATCTGGCAAAGTCGCCACAAATCCGACAAGGTCGCCATATTTCCGGCAAGGTCGCCATAAACCCCGCAAGGTCGCCACAAATCCGGCAATGTCGCCATATTTCCGGCAAGGTCGCCATGAATCCGACAAGGTCGCCATATTTCCGGCAAGGTCGCCATAAATCCCACAAGGTCGCCACAAATCCGGCAATGTCGCCATATTTCTGGCAAGGTCGCCATAAATCCGGCAAGGTCGCCACAAATCCGGCAAGGTTGCCATATATCCGGAAAGGTCGTCATAAATCCGGCAAGGTGGCCACAAATCCGACAAGGTCGCCATATTTCCGGCAAGTTCGCCATAAATCCGGCAAGGTGGCCACAAATCAGGGAAGGTCGACATATTTACGGCAAGGTCGCCATAAACCCGGCAAGGTGGCCACAAATCAGGGAAGGTCGACATATTTACGGCAAGGTCGCCATAAATCCGGCAAGGTCGCCATATTTCCGGCATGATGTCCATAAATACGGCAAGGTCGCCACAAATCCGGCAAGGTCGCCATATTTCCGGCACGGTCGCCATAAATCCGGCAAGGTCGCCACAAACCCGGAAAGGTCGCCATTTTTCCGGCAAGGTCGCCACAAATCCGGCAATGTAGCCTTATTTCCGGCAAGATCGCCATAAATCCGGCAAGGTCGCCACAAATCCGGCACGGTCGCCACAAATCCGGCAAGGTAGCCATATTTCCCGCAAGGTCGCCATAAATCCTGCAAGGTCGCCGCAAATCCGGCAAGGTCGCCATATTTCCGGCAAGGTCGACACAAATCCGGCAAGATCGCCATATTTCCGGCAAGGTCGCCATAAATCCGCATGGTGGCCACAAATAAGGGAAGATCGCCATATTTCCGGCAAGGTCGCCATAAATCCGGCGTTCGCCATATTTCCGGCAAGGTCGCCACAAATCCGGCAAGGTCGCCATATTTCCGGCAATGTCACCATAAATCCGGCAAGATCGCCACAAATCCAGTAAGATGGCGTCAAATCCGGCAAGGTCGCCATATTTCAATCAAGGTAGCCATAAATTCGGCAAGGTCGCGTTAAATCCGGCAAGGTCGCCACATTTCCTGGAAGGTCGCCATAGATCCGGCAAGGTCGCCACAAATCCGGCAAGGTCGCAACATTCCGGCAAGGTCGCCATAAATCCGGCATCGTCGCCACAAACACGGCAAGGTCACCACATTTCCGGCAAGGTCACCATGAACCCGGCAAGGTCGCCACAAATCCGGCAAGGTAGCCATATTTCCGGCAAGATCGCCATAAATCCGGCAAGGTCGCCACAAATCCGGCAAGGTCGCCCCATTTGCGGCAACGTTGCCATAAATCCGGCAAGGTCGCCACAAATACGGCAAGGTCGCCACATCCCCGGCAAGGTCGCCATAAATCCGGCAAGGTCGCCACAAATCCGTCATGGTCGCCACATTTCAGGCAAGGTCGCCGCATTTCCGGCAACGCCGCCATAAATCCGGCAAGATGGTCACAAATCCGACAAGGTCGCCATAATTCCGGCAAGGTCGCCACATTTCCGGCAAGGACGCCATAAATCCGGCAAGGTCGCCACAAATCCGACAAGGTCGCCATATTTTCGTCACGGTCGCCATATTTCCGGCAAGGTCGCCATAAATCCGGCAGGGTGGACACAAATCCGACAAGGTCGCCATAAATCCGGCAAGGTCGCCACATTTCCGGCAAGGACGACATAAATCCGGCAAGGTCGCCACAAATCCGGCAAGGTCGCCACATTTCCGGCAAGGCCGCCACAAATCCGGCAAGGTCGCCACATTTCCGGCAAGGTCGCAACAAATCTGGCAAAGTCGCCACAAATCCGACAAGGTCGCCATTTTTCCGGCAAGGTCGCCATAAATCCCGCAAGGACGCCACAAATCCGGCAAGGTCGCCATATTTCCGGCAAGGTCGCCATGAATCCGGCAAGGTCGCCACAAATCCGGCAAGGTAGCCATATTTCCGGCAAGGTCACCATAAATCCGGCAAGGTCGCCACAAATCCGGCAAGGTCGCCATATTTCCGGCAAGGTCGCCACAAATCCGGCAAGGTCGCCATATTTCCGGCAAGGTCGCATGAATCCGGCAAGGTCGCCACAAATCCGGCAAGGTAGCCATATTTCCCGCAAGGTCGCCATAAATCCGGCAAGGTCGCCACAAATCCGGCAAGGTCGCAATATTTCGGGCAAGGTCGCCACAAATCCGGCAAGATCGCCATATTTCCGGCAAGGTCGCCATAAATCCGGCATGGTGGCCACAAATCAGGGAAGATCGCCATATTTCCGGCAAGGTCGCCATAAATCCGGCCTTCGCCATATATCCGGCAATGAACCATATATCCGGCAAGGTCGCCACAAATCCGGCAAGGTCGCCATATTTCCGGCACGGTCGCCATAAATCCTGCAAGGTCGCCACAAATCAAGCAAGGACGCCATATTTCCGGCAAGGTCGCCATAAATCCCGCAAGGTCGCCACAAATCCGGCAAGGTCGCCATATTTCCGGCAAGGGCGCCATAAATCCGGCAAGGTCGCCATAAATCCGGCAAAGACGCCACAAATCCGGCAGAGTCTCCTATTTCCGGCAAGGTCGCCATAAATCCGGCACGGCCGCCACAAATCCGGCAAGGTCGCCACATTTCCGGCAAGGTCGCAACAAATCTGGCAAAGTCGCCACAAATCCGATAAGGTCACCATTTTTCCGGCAAGGTCGCCATGAATCCGGCAAGGTCGCCACAAATCCGGCAAGGTAGCCATATTTCCAGCAAGGTCGCCATAAATCCGGCAAGGCCGCCACAAATCCGGCAAGGTCGCCATATTTCCGGCAAGGTCGCCACAAATCCGGTAAGGTCGCCATATTTCCGGCAATGTCACCATAAATCCGGCAAGATCGCCACAAATCCGGCAAGATGGCGTCAAATCCGGCAAGGTCGCCACATTTCAATCAAGGTAACCATAAATTCGGCAAGGTCGCGTTAAATCCGGCAAGGTCGCCACATTTCCGGGAAGGTCGCCATAGATCTGGCAAGGTCGCCACAAATCCGGCAAGGTCGCAACATTCCGGCAAGGTCGCCATAAATCCGTCATCGTCGCCAGAAATCCGGCAAGGTCACCACATTTCCGGCAAGGTCGCCATGAATCCGGCAAGGTCGCCACAAATCCGGCAAGGTAGCCATATTTCCGGCAAGATCGCCATAAATCAGGCAAGGTCGCCACAAATCCGGCAAGGTCGCCCCATTTGCGGCAACGTTGCCATAAATCCGGCAAGGTCGCCACAAATACGGCAAGGTCTCCACATCCCCGGCAAGGTCGCCATAAATCCGGCAAGGTCGCCACAAATCCGTCATGGTCGCCACATTTCAGGCAAGGTCGCCGCATTTCCGGCAACGTCGCCATAAATCCGGCAAGGTGGTCACAAATCCGACAAGGTCGCCATAATTCCGGCAAGGTCACCACATTTCCGGCAAGGACGCCATAAATCCGGCAAGGTCGCCACAAATCCGGCAAGGTCGCCACATTTCCGGCAAGGACGCCATAAATCCGGCAAGATCGCCACAAATCCGGCAAGGTCGCCATAAATCCGGCAAGGTCGCCACAAACCCGACAAGGTCGCCATATTTTCGTCACGGTCGCCATATTTCCGGCAAGGTCGCCATAAATCCGGCAATATCGCCCTATTTCCGGCACGATCGCCATAAATATGGCAAGGTCGCCACATATCCGGCAAGGTCGCCATATTTCCGGCATGGTCGCCATAAATCCGGCAAGGTCGCCACAAATCCGGCAAGGTCCCCATATTTCCGGCAAGGTCGCCATAAATCCCGCAAGGTCGCCACAAACCCGGCAAGGTCGCCATAAATCCGGCTAGGTCGCCACAAATGCGTCAAGGTCGCCACATTTCAGGCAAGGTCGCCGCATTTCCGGCAAGGACGCCATAAATCCGGCAATGTCGCCGCAAATGCGGCAAGGTCGCCATATTTCCGGCAAGGTCGCCATAAATCCGGCAAGGTCGCCATATTCCCGGCAAGGTCGCCATATCTCCTGCAAGGTCGCCATAAATCCGGCAATGTCGCCACAAATGCGGCAAGGTCGCCATATTTCCGGCAAGGTCACCATAAATCCGGCAAGGTCGCCATAAATCCGGCAAGATCGCCACAAATCCGGCAAGGTCGCCATAAATCCGGCAAGGTCGCCACAAACCCGACATGGTCGCCATATTTTCGTCACGGTCGCCATATTTCCGGCATGGTCGCCATAAATCCGGCAAGGTCGCCATATTCCCGGCAAGGTCGCCATATTTCCTGCAAGGTCGCCATAAATCCGGCATTGTCGCCACAAATGCGGCAAGGTCGCCATATTTCCGGCAAGGTCGCCATAAATCCGGCAAGGGCGCCACATTTCCGGCAAGGACGCCATAAATCCGGCAAGGTCGGCACAAATCCGGCAAGGTCGCCACATTTGCGGCAACGTGGCCATAAATCCGGCAAGGTGGCCACAAATACGGCAAGTTCGCCACATCCCCGGCAAGGTCGCCATAAATCCGGCTAGGTCACCACAAATGCGTCAAGGTCGCCACATTTCAGGCAAGGTCGCCGCATTTCCGGCAACGTCGCCATAAATCCGGCAAGGTGGACACAAATCCGACAAGGTCGCCATAAATCCGGCAAGGTCGCCACATTTCCGGCAAGGGCGCCATAAATCCGGCAAGGTCGACACAAATCCGGCAAGGTCGCCACATTTCCGGCAAGGACGCCATAAATCCGGCAAGGTCGGCACAAATCCGGCAAGGTCGCCACATTCCCGGCAAGGTCGCCTTATTTCCTGCAAAGTCGCCATAAATCCGGCAATGTCGCCGTAAATGCGGCAAGGTCGCCATATTTCCGGCAAGGTCCCCATATTTCCGGCAAGGTCGCCATGAAAACAGCAAGGTCGCCACAAACGCGGCAAGGTCGCCATATTTCCGGCAAGGTCCCCATATTTCCGGCAAGGTCGCCATGAAAACAGCAAGGTCGCCACAAACGCGGCAAGGTCGCCATATTTCCGGCAAGGTCGCCATAAATCCGGCAAGGTCGCCACAAATCCGGCAAGGTCGCCACATTTGCGGCAACGTCGCCATAAATCCGGCAAGGTCGCCACAAATACGGCAAGGTCGCCACATCCCCGGCCAGGTCGCCATAAATCCGGCTAGGTCGCCACAAATGCGTCAAGGTCGCCACATTTCAGGCAAGGTCACCGCATTTCCGGCAACGTCGCCAAAAATCCGGCAAGGTGGACACTATTCCGACAAGGTCGCCATAAATCCGGCAAGGTCGCCACATTTCCGGCAAGGACGCCATAAATCCGGCAAGGTCGCCACAAATCCGGCAAGGTCGCCACATTTCCGGCAAGGTCGCCATAAATCCGGCAAGGTCGCCACAAACCCGACAAGGTCGCCATATTTTCGTCACGGTCGCCATATTTCCGGCAAGGTCGCCATAAATCCGGCAATATCGCCCTATTTCCGGCACGATCGCCATAAATATGGCAAGGTGGCCACATATCCGGCAAGGTCGCCATTTTTCCGGCATGGTCGCCATAAATCCGGCAAGGTCGCCACAAATCCGGCAAGGTCCCCATATTTCCGGCAAGGTCGCCATAAATCCCGCAAGGTCGCCACAAACCCGGCAAGGTCGCCATAAATCCGGCTAGGTCGCCACAAATGCGTCAGGGTGGCCACATTTCAGGCAAGGTCGCCGCATTTCCGGCAAGGTCGCCACATTTCCGGCAAGGACGCCATAAATCCGGCAAGGTCGGCACAAATCTGGCAAGGTCGCCACATTCCCGGCAAGGTCGCCTTATTACCTGCAAAGTCGCCATAAATCCGGCAATGTCGCCGCAAATGCGGCAAGGTCGCCATATTTCCGGCAAGGTCCCCATATTTCCGGCAAGGTCGCCATGAAAACAGCAAGGTCGCCACAAACGCGGCAAGGTCGCCATATTTCCGGCAAGGTCCCCATATTTCCGGCAAGGTCGCCATGAAAACAGCAAGGTCGCCACAAACGCGGCAAGGTCGCCATATTTCCGGCAAGGTCGCCATAAATCCGGCAAGGTCGCCACAAATCCGGCAAGGTCGCCACATTTGAGGCAACGTCGCCATAAATCCGGCAAGGTCGCCACAAATACGGCAAGGTCGCCACATCCCCGGCCAGGTCGCCATAAATCCGGCTAGGTCGCCACAAATGCGTCAAGGTCGCCACATTTCAGGCAAGGTCACCGCATTTCCGGCAACGTCGCCAAAAATCCGGCAAGGTGGACACAAATCCGACAAGGTCGCCATAAATCCGGCAAGGTCGCCACATTTCCGGCAAGGACGCCATAAATCCGGCAAGGTCGCCACAAATCCGGCAAGGTCGCCACATTTCCGGCAAGGTCGCCATAAATCCGGCAAGGTCGCCACAAACCCGACAAGGTCGCCATATTTTCGTCACGGTCGCCATATTTCCGGCAAGGTCGCCATAAATCCGGCAATATCGCCCTATTTCCGGCACGATCGCCATAAACCCGGCAAGGTCGCCATAAATCCGGCTAGGTCGCCACAAATGCGTCAGGGTGGCCACATTTCAGGCAAGGTCGCCGCATTTCCGGCAAGGTCGCCACATTTCCGGCAAGGACGCCATAAATCCGGCAAGGTCGGCACAAATCCGGCAAGGTCGCCACATTCCCGGCAAGGTCGCCTTATTTCCTGCAAAGTCGCCATAAATCCGGCAATGTCGCCGCAAATGCGGCAAGGTCGCCATATTTCCGGCAAGGTCCCCATATTTCAGGCAAGGTCGGCATGAAAACAGCAAGGTCGCCTCAAACGCGGCAAGGTCGCCATATTTCCGGCAAGGTCGCCATAAATCCGGCAAGGTCGCCACAAATCCGGCAAGGTCACCGCATTTCCGGCAACGTCGCCAAAAATCCGGCAAGGTGGACACAAATCCGACAAGGTCGCCATAAATCCGGCAAGGTCGCCACATTTCCGGCAAGGACGCCATAAATCCGGCAAGGTCGCCACAAATCCGGCAAGGTCGCCACATTTCCGGGAAGGACGCATTAAATCCGGCAACGTCGGCACAAATCCGGCAAGGTCGCTACATTTCCTGCAAGGTCGCCATAAATCCGGCAATGTCGCCACAAATGCGGCAAGGTCGCCATATTTCCGGCAAGGTCGCCATAAATCCGGCAAGGTCGCCACAAATGCGTCAAGGTCGACATATTTCCGGGACGGCAGCCACAAATCCGGCAAGGTCACCATAAATCCTGTAAGGTCGCCATAAATCCAGCAAAGTCGGCATATTTCAGGCAAGGTCGCCATTAATCCGGCAAGGTCGCTACAAATTCGGCAAGGTCGCCATATATCCGGCAAGGAACCATATATCCGGCAAGGTCGCCACAAATCCGGCAAGGTCGCCATATTTCCGACATGGTCGTCATAAATCCGGCAAGGTGTCCAGAAATCCGACAAGGTAGCCATATTTCCGGAAAGTTCGCCATAAATCCGGCATGGTGGCCACAAATCAGGGAAGGTCGCCATATTTCCGGCAAAGTCGCCATACATCCGGCAAGGTCGCCTTACATCCGGCAAAGTCGCCATATTTCAGGCAAGGTCGCCACAAATGCGTCAAGGTCGACATATTTTCGGCAAGGTCGCCATAAATCCGGCAAGGTCGCCATAAATCCGGCAACGTCGCCATAAATCCGGCAAGGTCGCCACAAATGCGGCAAGGTCGCCACAAATCCGGCAAGGTCCCCATATTTCCGGAAGGTCGCCATACATCCCGCAAGGTCGCCACAAACCCGGCAAGGTCGCTATATTTCCGGCAAGGTCGCCATAAATCCGGCAACTGCGCCACAAATCCGGCAAGGTCGCCTTATTTCCTGCAAAGTCGCCATAAATCCGGCAATGTCGCCGCAAATGCGGCAAGGTCGCCATATTTCCGGCAAGGTCGCCATAAATCAGGCAAGGTCGCCACAAATGCGTTAAGGTCGACATATTTCCGGCAAGGTCGCCATATTTCCGGCATGCTCGCCATAAATCCGGCAAGGTTGCCACAAATCCGGCAAGGTCCCCATATTTCCGGCAAGGTCGCCACAAATCCAGCAAGGTCACCACAAACCCGGCAAGGTCGCCATAAATCCGGCAAGGTCGCCACAAATCCGGCAAGGTCGCCACATTTGCGGCAACGTCGCCATAAATCCGTCAAGGTCGCCACAAATACGGCAAGGTCGCCACATCCCCGGCAAGGTCGCCATAAATCCGGATAGTTCGCCACAAATGCGTCAAGGTCGCCACATTTCAGGCAAGGTCGCCGCATTTCCGGCAACGTCGCCATAAATCCGGCAAGGTGGACACAAATCCGACAAGGTCACCATAAATCCGACAAGGTCGCCACATTTCCGGCAAGGGCACCATAAATGCGGCAAGGTCGCCACAAATCCGGCAAGCTCGCCACATTTCCGCGAAGGACGCCATAAATCCGGCAAGGTCGGCACAAATCCGGCAAGGTCGCCATATTTCCGACATGGTCGTCATAAATCCGGCAAGGTGGCCAGAAATCCGAGAAGGTAGCCATATTTCCGGAAAGTTCGCCATAAATCCGGCATGGTGGCCACAAATCAGGGAAGGTCGCCATATTTCCGGCAAAGTCGCCATACATCCGGCAAGGTCGCCTTACATCCGGCAAAGTCGCCATATTTCAGGCAAGGTCGCCACAAATGCGTCAAGGTCTACATATTTTCGGCAAGGTCGCCATAAATCCGGCAAGGTCGCCATAAATCCGGCAACGTCGCCATAAATCCGGCAAGGTCGCCACAAATGCGGCAAGGTCGCCACAAATCCGGCAAGGTCCCCATATTTCCGGAAGGTTGCCATACATCCCGCAAGGTCGCCACAAACCCGGCAAGGTCGCTATATTTCCGGCAAGGTCGCCATAAATCCGGCAACTGCGCCACAAATCCGGCAAGGTCGCCTTATTTCCTGCAAAGTCGCCATAAATCCGGCAATGTCGCCGCAAATGCGGCAAGGTCGCCATATTTCCGGCAAGGTCGCCATAAATCAGGCAAGGTCGCCACAAATGCGTTAAGGTCGACATATTTCCGGCAAGGTCGCCATATTTCCGGCATGCTCGCCATAAATCCGGCAAGGTTGCCACAAATCCGGCAAGGTCCCCATATTTCCGGCAAGGTCGCCACAAATCCAGCAAGGTCACCACAAACCCGGCAAGGTCGCCATAAATCCGGCAAGTTCGCCACAAATCCGGCAAGGTCGCCACATTTGCGGCAACGTCGCCATAAATCCGTCAAGGTCGCCACAAATACGGCAAGGTCGCCACATCCCCGGCAAGGTCGCCATAAATCCGGATAGTTCGCCACAAATGCGTCAAGGTCGCCACATTTCAGGCAAGGTCGCCGCATTTCCGGCAACGTCGCCATAAATCCGGCAAGGTGGACACAAATCCGACAAGGTCACCATAAATCCGACAAGGTCGCCACATTTCCGGCAAGGGCACCATAAATACGGCAAGGTCGCCACAAATCCGGCAAGCTCGCCACATTTCCGCGAAGGACGCCATAAATCCGGCAAGGTCGCCATATTTTCGTCACGGTCGCCATATTTCCGGCAAGGTCGCCATAAATCCGGCAAGGTCCCTATATTTCCGGCAAGGTCGCCATAAATCCGGCAACTGCGCCACAAATCCGGCAAGGTCGCCTTATTTCCTGCAAAGTCGCCATAAATCCGGCAATGTCGCCGCAAATGCGGCAAGGTCGCCATATTTCCGGCAAGGTCGCCATAAATCAGGCAAGGTCGCCACAAATGCGTTAAGGTCGACATATTTCCGGCAAGGTCGCCATATTTCCGGCATGCTCGCCATGAATCCGGCAAGGTTGCCACAAATCCGGCAAGGTCCCCATATTTCCGGCAAGGTCGCCACAAATCCAGCAAGGTCACCACAAACCCGGCAAGGTCGCCATAAATCCGGCAAGGTCGCCACAAATCCGGCAAGGTCGCCACATTTGCGGCAACGTCGCCATAAATCCGTCAAGGTCGCCACAAATACGGCAAGGTCGCCACATCCCCGGCAAGGTCGCCATAAATCCGGATAGTTCGCCACAAATGCGTCAAGGTCGCCACATTTCAGGCAAGGTCGCCGCATTTCCGGCAACGTCGCCATAAATCCGGCAAGGTGGACACAAATCCGACAAGGTCACCATAAATCCGACAAGGTCGCCACATTTCCGGCAAGGGCACCATAAATACGGCAAGGTCGCCACAAATCCGGCAAGCTCGCCACATTTCCGCGAAGGACGCCATAAATCCGGCAAGGTCGGCACAAATCCGGCAAGGTCGCCATATTTCCGACATGGTCGTCATAAATCCGGCAAGGTGGCCAGAAATCCGATAAGGTAGCCATATTTCCGGAAAGTTCGCCATAAATCCGGCATGGTGGCCACAAATCAGGGAAGGTCGCCATATTTCCGGCAAAGTCGCCATACATCCGGCAAGGTCGCCTTACATCCGGCAAAGTCGCCATATTTCAGGCAAGGTCGCCACAAATGCGTCAAGGTCGACATATTTTCGGCAAGGTCGCCATAAATCCGGCAAGGTCGCCATAAATCCGGCAACGTCGCCATAAATCCGGCAAGGTCGCCACAAATGCGGCAAGGTCGCCACAAATCCGGCAAGGTCCCCATATTTCCGGAAGGTTGCATACATCCCGCAAGGTCGCCACAAACCCGGCAAGGTCGCTATATTTCCGGCAAGGTCGCCATAAATCCGGCAACTGCGCCACAAATCCGGCAAGGTCGCCTTATTTCCTGCAAAGTCGCCATAAATCCGGCAATGTCGCCGCAAATGCGGCAAGGTCGCATATTTCCGGCAAGGTCGCCATAAATCAGGCAAGGTCGCCACAAATGCGTTAAGGTCGACATATTTCCGGCAAGGTCGCCATATTTCCGGCATGCTCGCCATAAATCCGGCAAGGTTGCCACAAATCCGGCAAGGTCCCCATATTTCCGGCAAGGTCGCCACAAATCCAGCAAGGTCACCACAAACCCGGCAAGGTCGCCATAAATCCGGCAAGGTCGCCACAAATCCGGCAAGGTCGCCACATTTGCGGCAACGTCGCCATAAATCCGTCAAGGTCGCCACAAATACGGCAAGGTCGCCACATCCCCGGCAAGGTCGCCATAAATCCGGATAGTTCGCCACAAATGCGTCAAGGTCGCCACATTTCAGGCAAGGTCGCCGCATTTCCGGCAACGTCGCCATAAATCCGGCAAGGTGGACACAAATCCGACAAGGTCACCATAAATCCGACAAGGTCGCCACATTTCCGGCAAGGGCACCATAAATACGGCAAGGTCGCCACAAATCCGGCAAGCTCGCCACATTTCCGCGAAGGACGCCATAAATCCGGCAAGGTCGGCACAAATCCGGCAAGGTCGCCATATTTCCGACATGGTCGTCATAAATCCGGCAAGGTGGCCAGAAATCCGATAAGGTAGCCATATTTCCGGAAAGTTCGCCATAAATCCGGCATGGTGGCCACAAATCAGGGAAGGTCGCCATATTTCCGGCAAAGTCGCCATACATCCGGCAAGGTCGCCATAAATCCGGCAAAGTCGCCATATTTCAGGCAAGGTCGCCACAGATGCGTCAAGGTCGACATATTTTCGGCAAGGTCGCCACAAATCCGGCAAGGACGCCATAAATCCGGCAAGGTCGCCACAAATCCGACAAGGTCGCCATATTTTCGTCATGGTCGCCATATTTCCGGCAAGGTCGCCATCATTCCGGCAATATCGCCCTATTTCCGGCACGATCGCCATAAATATGGCAAGGTCGCCACATATCCGGCAAGGTCGCCATATTTCCGGCATGGTCGCTATAAATCCGGCAAGGTCGCCACAAATCCGGCAAGGGCCCCCATATTTCCGGAAGGTCGCCATACATCCCGCAAGGTCGCCACAAACCCGGCAAGGTCGCTATATTTCCGGCAAGGTCGCCATAAATCCGGCAAGGTCGCCATAAATCCGGCAAATCGGCATATTTCAGGCAAGGTCGCCATTAATCCGGCAAGGTCGCTACAAATTCGGCAAGGTCGCCATATATCCGGCAAGGAACCATATATCCTGCAAGGTCGCCACAAATCCGGCAAGGTCGCCATATTTCCGACATGGTCGTCATAAATCCGGCAAGGAGGCCAGAAATCCGATAAGGTAGCCATATTTCCGGAAAGTTCGCCATAAATCCGGCATGGTGGCCGCAAATCAGGGAAGGTCGCCATATTTCCGGCAAAGTCGCCATACATCCGGCAAGGTCGCCATAAATCCGGCAAAGTCGCCATATTCAGGCAAGGTCGCCACAGATGCGTCAAGGTCGACATATTTTCGGCAAGGTCGCCACAAATCCGGCAAGGTCGCCATAAATCCGGCAAGGTCGCCACAAATCCGACAAGGTCGCCATATTTTCGTCACGGTCGCCATATTTCCGGCAAGGTCGCCATCAATCCGGCAATATCGCCCTATTTCCGGCACGATCGCCATAAATATGGCAAGGTCGCCACATATCCGGCAAGGTCGCCATATTTCCGGCATGGTCGCTATAAATCCGGCAAGGTCGCCACAAATCCGGCAAGGGCCCCATATTTCCGGAAGGTCGCCATACATCCCGCAAGGTCGCCACAAACCCGGCAAGGTCGCTATATTTCCGGCAAGGTCGCCATAAATCCGGCAAGGTCGCCATAAATCCGGCAAATCGGCATATTTCAGGCAAGGTCGCCATTAATCCGGCAAGGTCGCTACAAATTCGGCAAGGTCGCCATATATCCGGCAAGGAACCATATATCCGGCAAGGTCGCCACAAATCCGGCAAGGTCGCCATATTTCCGACATGGTCGTCATAAATCCGGCAAGGTGGCCAGAAATCCGACAAGGTAGCCATATTTCCGGAAAGTTCGCCATAAATCCGGCATGGTGGCCACAAATTAGGGAAGGTCGCCATATTTCCGGCAAAGTCGCCATACATCCGGCAAGGTCGCCATAAATCCGGCAAAGTCGCCATATTTCAGATAAGGTCGCCACAAATGCGTCAAGGTCGACATATTTTCGGCAAGGTCGCCATAAATCCGGCAAGGTCGCCATAAATCCGGCAAGATCGCCACAAATCCGGCAAGGTCGCCATAAATCCGGCAAGGTCGCCACAAATCCGACAAGGTCGCCATATTTTCGTCACGGTCGCCATATTTCCGTCAAGGACGCCATAAATCCGGCAATATCGCCCTATTTCCGGCACGATCGCCATAAATATGGCAAGGTCGCCACATATCCGGCAAGGTCGCCATATTTCCGGCATGGTCGCCATATATCCGGCAAGGTCGCCACAAATCCGGCAAGGTCCCCATATTTCCGGAAGGTCGCCATACATCCCGCAAGGTCGCCACAAACCAGGCAAGGTCGCTGTATTTCCGGCAAGGTCGCCATAAATCCGGCAAGGTCGCCACAAATCCGGCAAGGTCGCCACATTTACGGCAAGGTCGCCATTAATCCGGCAAGGTCGCTACAAATTCGGCAAGGTCGCCATATATCCGGCAAGGAACCATATATCCGGCAAGGTCACCACAAATTCGGCAAGGTCGCCATATTTCCGACATGGTCGTCATAAAACCGGCAAGGTGGCCAGAAATCCGACAAGGTAGCCATATTTCCGGAAAGTTCGCCATAAATCCGGCATGGTGGCCACAAATCAGGGAAGGTCGCCATATTTCCGGCAAAGTCGCCATGCATCCGGCAAGGTCGCCATAAATCGGGCAAAGTCGCCATATTTCAGGCAAGGTCGCCACAAATGCGTCAAGGTCGACATATTTTCGGCAAGGTCGCCATAAATCCGGCAAGGTCGCCATAAATCCGGCAAGATCGCCACAAATCCGGCAAGGTCGCCATAAATCCGGCAAGGTCGCCACAAATCCGACAAGGTCGCCATATTTTCGTCACGGTCGCCATATTTCCGGCAAGGTCGCCATAAATCCGGCAATATCGCCCTATTTCAGGCACGATCGCCATAAATATGGCAAGGTCGCCACATATCCGGCAAGGTCGCCATACTTCCGGCATGGTCGCCATAAATCCGGCAAGGTCGCCACAAAATCCGGCAAGGTCGCCACATTTGCGGCAACGTCGCCATAAATCCGGCAAGGTCGTCACAAATACGGCAAGGTCGCCACATTTCAGGCAAGGTCGCCGCATTTCCGGCAACGTCGCCATAAATCCGGCAAGGTGGACACAAATCCGACAAGGTCGCCATAAATCCGGCAAGGTCGCCACATTTCCGGCAACGACGCCATAAATCCGGCAAGGTCGCCACAAATCCTGCAAGGTCGTCACATTTCCGGCAAGGACGCCATAAATCCGGCAAGTTCGGCACAAATCCGGCAAGGTCGTCACAAATCCGGCAAGGTCCCCATATTTTCGGCAAGGTCGCCATAAATCCGGCAAGGTCGCCATAAATCCGGCAAGATCGCCACAAATCCGGCAATGTCGCCATAAATCCGGCAAGGTCGCCACAAATCCGACAAGGTCGCCATATTTTCGTCACGGTCGCCATATTTCCGGCAAGGTCGCCATAAATCCGGCAATATCGCCCTATTTCCGGCACGATCGCCATAAATATGGCAAGGTCGCCACATATCCGGCAAGGTCGCCATATTTCCGGCATGGTCGCCATAAATCCTGCAAGGTCGCCACAAATCCGGCAAGGTCCCCATATTTCCGGCAAGGTCGCCATAAATCCCGCAAGGTCGCCACAAACCCGGCAAGGTCGCTATATTTCCGGCAAGGTCGCCATAAATCCGGCAAGGTCGCCACAAATTCGGCAAGGTCGCCACATTTGCGGCAACGTCGCCATAAATCCGGCAAGGTCGCCTCAAATACGGCAAGGTCGCCACTTCCCCGGCAAGGTCGCCATAAATCCGGCTATGTCGCCACAAATGCGTCAAGGTCGCCACATTTCAGGCAAGGTCGCCGCATTTCCGGCAACGTCGCCATAAATCCGGCAAGGTGGACACAAATCCGACAAGGTCGCCACTAATCCGGCAAGGTCGCCACATTTCCGGCAAGGACGCCATAATTCCGGCAAGGTCGCCACAAATCCGGCAAGGTCGCCACATTTCCGGCAAGGACGCCATAAATCCGGCAATGTCGCCGCAAATGCGGCAAGGTCGCCATATTTCCGGCAAGGTCGCCATAAATCCGGCAAGCTCGCCAGAAATGCGTCAAGGTCGACATATTTCCGGCAAGGTCGCCACATTTCCGGCATGGTCGCCATAAATCCGGCAAGGTCGCCACAAATCCGGCAAGGTCCCCATATTTCTGGCAAGGTCGCCATAAATCCAGCAAGGTCGCCACAAACCCGGCAAGGTAGCCATATTTCCGGCAAGGTCGCCATAAATCCGGCAAGGTCGCCACAAATCCGGTAAGGTCGCCACATTTGCGGCAACGTCGCCATAAATCCGGCAAGGTCGCCACAAATACGGCAAGGTCGCCACATCCCCGGCAAGGTCGCCATAAATCCGGATAGGTCGCCACAAATGCGTCAAGGTCGCCACATTTCAGGCAAGGTCGCCGCATTTCCGGCAACGTCGCCATAAATCCGGCAAGGTGGACACAAATCCGGCAAGGTCGCCATAAATCCGGCAAGGTCGCCACATTTCCGGCAAGGACGCCATAAACCCGGCAAGGTCGCCACAAATCCGGCAAGGTTGCCACATTTCCGGCAAGGACGCCATAAATCCGGCAAGGTCGGCACAAATCCGGCAAGGTCGCCACATTTCGTGCAAGGTCGCCATAAATCCGGCACGGTCGCCACAAATTCGGCAAGGTCGCCATATATCCGGCATCGTCGCCATAAATCCGGCAAGGTCGCCACAAATGCGGCAAGGTCGCCATATTTCCGGCACGGTCGCCATAAATCCGGCAAGGTCGCCATTTTTTCGGCAAGGTCGCCATAAATCCCGCAAGGTCGCCACAAATCCGGCAAGGTCGCCATATTTCCGGCAAGGTCGCCATAAATACGGCAAGCTCGCCACAAATCCGGCAGTCGCCTATTTCCGGCAAGGTCGCCATAAATCCGGCACGGCCGCCACAAATCCGGCAAGGTGGCCACATTTCCGGCAAGGTCGCAACAAATCTGGCAAGGTCGCCGCAAATCCGACAAGGTCGCCATATTTCCGGCAAGGTCGCCATAAATCCCGCAAGGTCGCCACAAATCTGGCAAGGTAGCCATATTTCCGGCAATGTCGCATGAATCTGGCAAGGTCGCCACAAATCCGGCAAGGTAGCCATATTTCCGGCAAGGTCGCCATAAATCCGGCATGTCGCCACAAATCCGGCAAGATCGCCATATTTCCGGCAAGGTCGCCACAAGTCCGGCAAGGTCGCCATATTTCCGGCAAGGTCGCCATAAATCCGGCATGGTGGCCACAAATCAGGGAAGGTCGCCATATTTCCGGCAAGGTCGCATAAATCCGGCAAGGTCGCGATAAATCCGGCAAGGTCGCCCCAAATCCGTCAGAGTCGCCTATTTCCGGCAAGGTCGCCATAAATCCGGCACGGCCGCCACAAATCCGGCAAGGTCGCCACATTTCCGGCAGTGTCGCAACAAATCTGGCAAAGTCGCCACAAATCCGACAAGGTCGCCATATTTCCGGCAAGGTCGCCATAAACCCCGCAAGGTCGCCACAAATCCGGCAATGTCGCCATATTTCCGGCAAGGTCGCCATGAATCCGACAAGGTCGCCATATTTCCGGCAAGGTCGCCATAAATCCCACAAGGTCGCCACAAATCCGGCAATGTCGCCATATTTCTGGCAAGGTCGCCATAAATCCGGCAAGGTCGCCACAAATCCGGCAAGGTTGCCATATATCCGGAAAGGTCGTCATAAATCCGGCAAGGTGGCCACAAATCCGACAAGGTCGCCATATTTCCGGCAAGTTCGCCATAAATCCGGCAAGGTGGCCACAAATCAGGGAAGGTCGACATATTTACGGCAAGGTCGCCATAAACCCGGCAAGGTGGCCACAAATCAGGGAAGGTCGACATATTTACGGCAAGGTCGCCATAAATCCGGCAAGGTCGCCATATTTCCGGCATGATGTCCATAAATACGGCAAGGTCGCCACAAATCCGGCAAGGTCGCCATATTTCCGGCACGGTCGCCATAAATCCGGCAAGGTCGCCACAAACCCGGAAAGGTCGCCATTTTTCCGGCAAGGTCGCCACAAATCCGGCAATGTAGCCTTATTTCCGGCAAGATCGCCATAAATCCGGCAAGGTCGCCACAAATCCGGCAGGGTCGCCACAAATCCGGCAAGGTAGCCATATTTCCCGCAAGGTCGCCATAAATCCTGCAATGTCGCCGCAAATCCGGCAAGGTCGCCATATTTCCGGCAAGGTCGACACAAATCCGGCAAGCTCGCCATATTTCCGGCAAGGTCGCCATAAATCCGGCATGGTGGCCACAAATCAGGGAAGATCGCCATATTTCCGGCAAGGTCGCCATAAATCCGGCGTTCGCCATATTTCCGGCAAGGTCGCCACAAATCCGGCAAGGTCGCCATATTTCCGGCAATGTCACCATAAATCCGGCAAGATCGCCACAAATCCAGTAAGATGGCGTCAAATCCGGCAAGGTCGCCATATTTCAATCAAGGTAGCCATAAATTCGGCAAGGTCGCGTTAAATCCGGCAAGGTCGCCACATTTCCTGGAAGGTCGCCATAGATCCGGCAAGGTCGCCACAAATCCGGCAAGGTCGCAACATTCCGGCAAGGTCGCCATAAATCCGGCATCGTCGCCACAAACACGGCAAGGTCACCACATTTCCGGCAAGGTCACCATGAACCCGGCAAGGTCGCCACAAATCCGGCAAGGTAGCCATATTTCCGGCAAGATCGCCATAAATCCGGCAAGGTCGCCACAAATCCGGCAAGGTCGCCCCATTTGCGGCAACGTTGCCATAAATCCGGCAAGGTCGCCACAAATACGGCAAGGTCGCCACATCCCCGGCAAGGTCGCCATAAATCCGGCAAGGTCGCCACAAATCCGTCATGGTCGCCACATTTCAGGCAAGGTCGCCGCATTTTCCGGCAACGCCGCCATAAATCCGGGAAGATGGTCACAAATCCGACAAGGTCGCCATAATTCCGGCAAGGTCGCCACATTTCCGGCAAGGACGCCATAAATCCGGCAAGGTCGCCACAAATCCGACAAGGTCGCCATATTTTCGTCACGGTCGCCATATTTCCGGCAAGGTCGCCATAAATCCGGCAGGGTGGACACAAATCCGACAAGGTCGCCATAAATCCGGCAAGGTCGCCACATTTCCGGCAAGGACGACATAAATCCGGCAAGGTCGCCACAAATCCGGCAAGGTCGCCACATTTCCGGCAAGGCCGCCACAAATCCGGCAAGGTCGCCACATTTCCGGCAAGGTCGCAACAAATCTGGCAAAGTCGCCACAAATCCGACAAGGTCGCCATTTTTCCGGCAAGGTCGCCATAAATCCCGCAAGGACGCCACAAATCCGGCAAGGTCGCCATATTTCCGGCAAGGTCGCCATGAATCCGGCAAGGTCGCCACAAATCCGGCAAGGTAGCCATATTTCCGGCAAGGTCACCATAAATCCGGCAAGGTCGCCACAAATCCGGCAAGGTCGCCATATTTCCGGCAAGGTCGCCACAAATCCGGCAAGGTCGCCATATTTCCGGCAAGGTCGCATGAATCCGGCAAGGTCGCCACAAATCCGGCAAGGTAGCCATATTTCCCGCAAGGTCGCCATAAATCCGGCAAGGTCGCCACAAATCCGGCAAGGTCGCAATATTTCGGGCAAGGTCGCCACAAATCCGGCAAGATCGCCATATTTCCGGCAAGGTCGCCATAAATCCGGCATGGTGGCCACAAATCAGGGAAGATCGCCATATTTCCGGCAAGGTCGCCATAAATCCGGCCTTCGCCATATATCCGGCAATGAACCATATATCCGGCAAGGTCGCCACAAATCCGGCAAGGTCGCCATATTTCCGGCACGGTCGCCATAAATCCTGCAAGGTCGCCACAAATCAAGCAAGGACGCCATATTTCCGGCAAGGTCGCCATAAATCCCGCAAGGTCGCCACAAATCCGGCAAGGTCGCCATATTTCCGGCAAGGGCGCCATAAATCCGGCAAGGTCGCCATAAATCCGGCAAAGACGCCACAAATCCGGCAGAGTCTCCTATTTCCGGCAAGGTCGCCATAAATACGGCACGGCCGCCACAAATCCGGCAAGGTCGCCACATTTCCGGCAAGGTCGCAACAAATCTGGCAAAGTCGCCACAAATCCGATAAGGTCACCATTTTTCCGGCAAGGTCGCCATGAATCCGGCAAGGTCGCCACAAATCCGGCAAGGTAGCCATATTTCCAGCAAGGTCGCCATAAATCCGGCAAGGTCGCCACAAATCCGGCAAGGTCGCCATATTTCCGGCAAGGTCGCCACAAATCCGGTAAGGTCGCCATATTTCCGGCAATGTCACCATAATCCGGCAAGATCGCCACAAATCCGGCAAGATGGCGTCAAATCCGGCAAGGTCGCCACATTTCAATCAAGGTAACCATAAATTCGGCAAGGTCGCGTTAAATCCGGCAAGGTCGCCACATTTCCGGGAAGGTCGCCATAGATCCGGCAAGGTCGCCACAAATCCGGCAAGGTCGCAACATTCCGGCAAGGTCGCCATAAATCCGGCATCGTCGCCAGAAATCCGGCAAGGTCACCACATTTCCGGCAAGGTCGCCATGAATCCGGCAAGGTCGCCACAAATCCGGCAAGGTAGCCATATTTCCGGCAAGATCGCCATAAATCAGGCAAGGTCGCCACAAATCCGGCAAGGTCGCCCCATTTGCGGCAACGTTGCCATAAATCCGGCAAGGTCGCCACAAATACGGCAAGGTCTCCACATCCCCGGCAAGGTCGCCATAAATCCGGCAAGGTCGCCACAAATCCGTCATGGTCGCCACATTTCAGGCAAGGTCGCCGCATTTCCGGCAACGTCGCCATAAATCCGGCAAGGTGGTCACAAATCCGACAAGGTCGCCATAATTCCGGCAAGGTCACCACATTTCCGGCAAGGACGCCATAAATCCGGCAAGGTCGCCACAAATCCGGCAAGGTCGCCACATTTCCGGCAAGGACGCCATAAATCCGGCAAGATCGCCACAAATCCGGCAAGGTCGCCATAAATCCGGCAAGGTCGCCACAAACCCGACAAGGTCGCCATATTTTCGTCACGGTCGCCATATTTCCGGCAAGGTCGCCATAAATCCGGCAATATCGCCCTATTTCCGGCACGATCGCCATAAATATGGCAAGGTCGCCACATATCCGGCAAGGTCGCCATATTTCCGGCATGGTCGCCATAAATCCGGCAAGGTCGCCACAAATCCGGCAAGGTCCCCATATTTCCGGCAAGGTCGCCATAAATCCCGCAAGGTCGCCACAAACCCGGCAAGGTCGCCATAAATCCGGCTAGGTCGCCACAAATGCGTCAAGGTCGCCACATTTCAGGCAAGGTCGCCGCATTTCCGGCAAGGACGCCATAAATCCGGCAATGTCGCCGCAAATGCGGCAAGGTCGCCATATTTCCGGCAAGGTCGCCATAAATCCGGCAAGGTCGCCATATTCCCGGCAAGGTCGCCATATCTCCTGCAAGGTCGCCATAAATCCGGCAATGTCGCCACAAATGCGGCAAGGTCGCCATATTTCCGGCAAGGTCACCATAAATCCGGCAAGGTCGCCATAAATCCGGCAAGATCGCCACAAATCCGGCAAGGTCGCCATAAATCCGGCAAGGTCGCCACAAACCCGACATGGTCGCCATATTTTCGTCACGGTCGCCATATTTCCGGCATGGTCGCCATAAATCCGGCAAGGTCGCCATATTCCCGGCAAGGTCGCCATATTTCCTGCAAGGTCGCCATAAATCCGGCATTGTCGCCACAAATGCGGCAAGGTCGCCATATTTCCGGCAAGGTCGCCATAAATCCGGCAAGGTCGCCACATTTCCGGCAAGGACGCCATAAATCCGGCAAGGTCGGCACAAATCCGGCAAGGTCGCCACATTTGCGGCAACGTGGCCATAAATCCGGCAAGGTGGCCACAAATACGGCAAGTTCGCCACATCCCCGGCAAGGTCGCCATAAATCCGGCTAGGTCACCACAAATGCGTCAAGGTCGCCACATTTCAGGCAAGGTCGCCGCATTTCCGGCAACGTCGCCATAAATCCGGCAAGGTGGACACAAATCCGACAAGGTCGCCATAAATCCGGCAAGGTCGCCACATTTCCGGCAAGGGCGCCATAAATCCGGCAAGGTCGACACAAATCCGGCAAGGTCGCCACATTTCCGGCAAGGACGCCATAAATCCGGCAAGGTCGGCACAAATCCGGCAAGGTCGCCACATTCCCGGCAAGGTCGCCTTATTTCCTGCAAAGTCGCCATAAATCCGGCAATGTCGCCGCAAATGCGGCAAGGTCGCCATATTTCCGGCAAGGTCCCCATATTTCCGGCAAGGTCGCCATGAAAACAGCAAGGTCGCCACAAACGCGGCAAGGTCGCCATATTTCCGGCAAGGTCCCCATATTTCCGGCAAGGTCGCCATGAAAACAGCAAGGTCGCCACAAACGCGGCAAGGTCGCCATATTTCCGGCAAGGTCGCCATAAATCCGGCAAGGTCGCCACAAACCCGGCAAGGTCGCCACATTTGCGGCAACGTCGTCATAAATCCGGCAAGGTCGCCACAAATACGGCAAGGTCGCCACATCCCCGGCCAGGTCGCCATAAATCCGGCTAGGTCGCCACAAATGCGTCAAGGTCGCCACATTTCAGGCAAGGTCACCGCATTTCCGGCAACGTCGCCAAAAATCCGGCAAGGTGGACACAAATCCGACAAGGTCGCCATAAATCCGGCAAGGTCGCCACATTTCCGGCAAGGACGCCATAAATCCGGCAAGGTCGCCACAAATCCGGCAAGGTCGCCACATTTCCGGCAAGGTCGCCATAAATCCGGCAAGGTCGCCACAAACCCGACAAGGTCGCCATATTTTCGTCACGGTCGCCATATTTCCGGCAAGGTCGCCATAAATCCGGCAATATCGCCCTATTTCCGGCACGATCGCCATAAATATGGCAAGGTGGCCACATATCCGGCAAGGTCGCCATGTTTCCGGCATGGTCGCCATAAATCCGGCAAGGTCGGCACAAATCCGGCAAGGTCGCCACATTTGCGGCAACGTGGCCATAAATCCGGCAAGGTGGCCACAAATACGGCAAGTTCGCCACATCCCCGGCAAGGTCGCCATAAATCCGGCTAGGTCACCACAAATGCGTCAAGGTCGCCACATTTCAGGCAAGGTCGCCGCATTTCCGGCAACGTCGCCATAAATCCGGCAAGGTGGACACAAATCCGACAAGGTCGCCATAAATCCGGCAAGGTCGCCACATTTCCGGCAAGGGCGCCATAAATCCGGCAAGGTCGACACAAATCCGGCAAGGTCGCCACATTTCCGGCAAGGACGCCATAAATCCGGCAAGGTCGGCACAAATCCGGCAAGGTCGCCACATTCCCGGCAAGGTCGCCTTATTTCCTGCAAAGTCGCCATAAATCCGGCAATGTCGCCGCAAATGCGGCAAGGTCGCCATATTTCCGGCAAGGTCCCCATATTTCCGGCAAGGTCGCCATGAAAACAGCAAGGTCGCCACAAACGCGGCAAGGTCGCCATATTTCCGGCAAGGTCCCCATATTTCCGGCAAGGTCGCCATGAAAACAGCAAGGTCGCCACAAACGCGGCAAGGTCGCCATATTTCCGGCAAGGTCGCCATAAATCCGGCAAGGTCGCCACAAACCCGGCAAGGTCGCCACATTTGCGGCAACGTCGTCATAAATCCGGCAAGGTCGCCACAAATACGGCAAGGTCGCCACATCCCCGGCCAGGTCGCCATAAATCCGGCTAGGTCGCCACAAATGCGTCAAGGTCGCCACATTTCAGGCAAGGTCACCGCATTTCCGGCAACGTCGCCAAAAATCCGGCAAGGTGGACACAAATCCGACAAGGTCGCCATAAATCCGGCAAGGTCGCCACATTTCCGGCAAGGACGCCATAAATCCGGCAAGGTCGCCACAAATCCGGCAAGGTCGCCACATTTCCGGCAAGGTCGCCATAAATCCGGCAAGGTCGCCACAAACCCGACAAGGTCGCCATATTTTCGTCACGGTCGCCATATTTCCGGCAAGGTCGCCATAAATCCGGCAATATCGCCCTATTTCCGGCACGATCGCCATAAATATGGCAAGGTGGCCACATATCCGGCAAGGTCGCCATGTTTCCGGCATGGTCGCCATAAATCCGGCAAGGTCGCCACAAATCCGGCAAGGTCCCCATATTTCCGGCAAGGTCGCCATAAATCCCGCAAGGTCGCCACAAACCCGGCAAGGTCGCCATAAATCCGGCTAGGTCGCCACAAATGCGTCAGGGTGGCCACATTTCAGGCAAGGTCGCCGCATTTCCGGCAAGGTCGCCACATTTCCGGCAAGGACGCCATAAATCCGGCAAGGTCGGCACAAATCTGGCAAGGTCGCCACATTCCCGGCAAGGTCGCCTTATTTCCTGCAAAGTCGCCATAAATCCGGCAATGTCGCCGCAAATGCGGCAAGGTCGCCATATTTCCGGCAAGGTCCCCATATTTCCGGCAAGGTCGCCATGAAAACAGCAAGGTCGCCACAAACGCGGCAAGGTCGCCATATTTCCGGCAAGGTCCCCATATTTCCGGCAAGGTCGCCATGAAAACAGCAAGGTCGCCACAAACGCGGCAAGGTCGCCATATTTCCGGCAAGGTCGCCATAAATCCGGCAAGGTCGCCACAAATCCGGCAAGGTCGCCACATTTGCGGCAACGTCGCCATAAATCCGGCAAGGTCGCCACAAATACGGCAAGGTCGCCACATCCCCGGCCAGGTCGCCATAAATCCGGCTAGGTCGCCACAAATGCGTCAAGGTCGCCACATTTCAGGCAAGGTCACCGCATTTCCGGCAACGTCGCCAAAAATCCGGCAAGGTGGACACAAATCCGACAAGGTCGCCATAAATCCGGCAAGGTCGCCACATTTCCGGCAAGGACGCCATAAATCCGGCAAGGTCGCCACAAATCCGGCAAGGTCGCCACATTTCCGGCAAGGTCGCCATAAATCCGGCAAGGTCGCCACAAACCCGACAAGGTCGCCATATTTTCGTCACGGTCGCCATATTTCCGGCAAGGTCGCCATAAATCCGGCAATATCGCCCTATTTCCGGCACGATCGCCATAAATATGGCAAGGTGGCCACATATCCGGCAAGGTCGCCATGTTTCCGGCATGGTCGCCATAAATCCGGCAAGGTCGCCACAAATCCGGCAAGGTCCCCATATTTCCGGCAAGGTCGCCATAAATCCCGCAAGGTCGCCACAAACCCGGCAAAGTCGCCATAAATCCGGCTAGGTCGCCACAAATGCGTCAGGGTGGCCACATTTCAGGCAAGGTCGCCGCATTTCCGGCAAGGTCGCCACATTTCCGGCAAGGACGCCATAAATCCGGCAAGGTCGGCACAAATCCGGCAAGGTCGCCACATCCCGGCAAGGTCGCCTTATTTCCTGCAAAGTCGCCATAAATCCGGCAATGTCGCCGCAAATGCGGCAAGGTCGCCATATTTCCGGCAAGGTCCCCATATTTCCGGCAAGGTCGGCATGAAAACAGCAAGGTCGCCTCAAACGCGGCAAGGTCGCCATATTTCCGGCAAGGTCGCCATAAATCCGGCAAGGTCGCCACAAATCCGGCAAGGTCACCGCATTTCCGGCAACGTCGCCAAAAATCCGGCAAGGTGGACACAAATCCGACAAGGTCGCCATAAATCCGGCAAGGTCGCCACATTTCCGGCAAGGACGCCATAAATCCGGCAAGGTCGCCACAAATCCGGCAAGGTCGCCACATTTCCGGGAAGGACGCATTAAATCCGGCAACGTCGGCACAAATCCGGCAAGGTTGCTACATTTCCTGCAAGGTCGCCATAAATCCGGCAATGTCGCCACAAATGCGGCAAGGTCGCCATATTTCCGGCAAGGTCGCCATAAATCCGGCAAGGTCGCCACAAATGCGTCAAGGTCGACATATTTCCGGGACGGCAGCCACAAATCCGGCAAGGTCACCATAAATCCTGTAAGGTCGCCATAAATCCAGCAAAGTCGGCATATTTCAGGCAAGGTCGCCATTAATCCGGCAAGGTCGCTACAAATTCGGCAAGGTCGCCATATATCCGGCAAGGAACCATATATCCGGCAAGGTCGCCACAAATCCGGCAAGGTCGCCATATTTCCGACATGGTCGTCATAAATCCGGCAAGGTGTCCAGAAATCCGACAAGGTAGCCATATTTCCGGAAAGTTCGCCATAAATCCGGCATGGTGGCCACAAATCAGGGAAGGTCGCCATATTTCCGGCAAAGTCGCCATACATCCGGCAAGGTCGCCTTACATCCGGCAAAGTCGCCATATTTCAGGCAAGGTCGCCACAAATGCGTCAAGGTCGACATATTTTCGGCAAGGTCGCCATAAATCCGGCAAGGTCGCCATAAATCCGGCAACGTCGCCATAAATCCGGCAAGGTCGCCACAAATGCGGCAAGGTCGCCACAAATCCGGCAAGGTCCCCATATTTCCGGAAGGTCGCCATACATCCCGCAAGGTCGCCACAAACCCGGCAAGGTCGCTATATTTCCGGCAAGGTCGCCATAAATCCGGCAACTGCGCCACAAATCCGGCAAGGTCGCCTTATTTCCTGCAAAGTCGCCATAAATCCGGCAATGTCGCCGCAAATGCGGCAAGGTCGCCATATTTCCGGCAAGGTCGCCATAAATCCGGCAAGGTCGCCACAAATGCGTTAAGGTCGACATATTTCCGGCAAGGTCGCCATATTTCCGGCATGCTCGCCATAAACCCGCAAGGTTGCCACAAATCCGGCAAGGTCCCCATATTTCCGGCAAGGTCGCCACAAATCCAGCAAGGTCACCACAAACCCGGCAAGGTCGCCATAAATCCGGCAAGGTCGCCACAAATCCGGCAAGGTCGCCACATTTGCGGCAACGTCGCCATAAATCCGTCAAGGTCGCCACAAATACGGCAAGGTCGCCACATCCCCGGCAAGGTCGCCATAAATCCGGCTAGTTCGCCACAAATGCGTCAAGGTCGCCACATTTCAGGCAAGGTCGCCGCATTTCCGGCAACGTCGCCATAAATCCGGCAAGGTGGACACAAATCCGACAAGGTCACCATAAATCCGACAAGGTCGCCACATTTCCGGCAAGGGCACCATAAATACGGCAAGGTCGCCACAAATCCGGCAAGCTCGCCACATTTCCGCGAAGGACGCCATAAATCCGGCAAGGTCGGCACAAATCCGGCAAGGTCGCCACATTTCCTGCAAGGTCGCCATAAATCCGGCAATGTCGCCACAAATGCGGCAACGTCGCCATATTTCCGGCAAGGTCGCCATAAATCCGGCAAGGTCGCCACAAATGCGTCAAGGTCGACATATTTCCGGGACGGCAGCCTCAAATCCGGCAAGGTCGCCATAAATCCTGTAAGGTCGCCATAAATCCGGCAAAGTCGGCATATTTCAGGCAAGGTCGCCATTAATCCGGCAAGGTCGCTACAAATTCGGCAAGGTCGCCATATATCCGGCAAGGAACCATATATCCTGCAAGGTCGCCACAAATCCGGCAAGGTCGCCATATTTCCGACATGGTCGTCATAAATCCGGCAAGGTGGCCAGAAATCCGATAAGGTAGCCATATTTCCGGAAAGTTCGCCATAAATCCGGCATGGTGGCCACAAATCAGGGAAGGTCGCCATATTTCCGGCAAAGTCGCCATACATCCGGCAAGGTCGCCATAAATCCGGCAAAGTCGCCATATTTCAGGCAAGGTCGCCACAGATGCGTCAAGGTCGACATATTTTCGGCAAGGTCGCCACAAATCCGGCAAGGTCGCCATAAATCCGGCAAGGTCGCCACAAATCCGACAAGGTCGCCATATTTTCGTCACGGTCGCCATATTTCCGGCAAGGTCGCCATAAATCCGGCAATATCGCCCTATTTCCGGCACGATCGCCATAAATATGGCAAGGTGGCCACATATCCGGCAAGGTCGCCATGTTTCCGGCATGGTCGCCATAAATCTGGCAAGGTCGCCACAAATCCGGCAAGGTCCCCATATTTCCGGCAAGGTCGCCATAAATCCCGCAAGGTCGCCACAAACCCGGCAAGGTCGCCATAAATCCGGCTAGGTCGCCACAAATGCGTCAGGGTGGCCACATTTCAGGCAAGGTCGCCGCATTTCCGGCAAGGTCGCCACATTTCCGGAAAGGACGCCATAAATCCGGCAAGGTCGGCACAAATCCGGCAAGGTCGCCACATCCCGGCAAGGTCGCCTTATTTCCTGCAAAGTCGCCATAAATCCGGCAATGTCGCCGCAAATGCGGCAAGGTCGCCATATTTCCGGCAAGGTCCCCATATTTCCGGCAAGGTCGGCATGAAAACAGCAAGGTCGCCTCAAACGCGGCAAGGTCGCCATATTTCCGGCAAGGTCGCCATAAATCCGGCAAGGTCGCCACAAATCCGGCAAGGTCACCGCATTTCCGGCAACGTCGCCAAAAATCCGGCAAGGTGGACACAAATCCGACAAGGTCGCCATAAATCCGGCAAGGTCGCCACATTTCCGGCAAGGACGCCATAAATCCGGCAAGGTCGCCACAAATCCGGCAAGGTCGCCACATTTCCGGGAAGGACGCATTAAATCCGGCAACGTCGGCACAAATCCGGCAAGGTCGCTACATTTCCTGCAAGGTCGCCATAAATCCGGCAATGTCGCCACAAATGCGGCAAGGTCGCCATATTTCCGGCAAGGTCGCCATAAATCCGGCAAGGTCGCCACAAATGCGTCAAGGTCGACATATTTCCGGGACGGCAGCCACAAATCCGGCAAGGTCACCATAAATCCTGTAAGGTCGCCATAAATCCAGCAAAGTCGGCATATTTCAGGCAAGGTCGCCATTAATCCGGCAAGGTCGCTACAAATTCGGCAAGGTCGCCATATATCCGGCAAGGAACCATATATCCGGCAAGGTCGCCACAAATCCGGCAAGGTCGCCATATTTCCGACATGGTCGTCATAAATCCGGCAAGGTGTCCAGAAATCCGACAAGGTAGCCATATTTCCGGAAAGTTCGCCATAAATCCGGCATGGTGGCCACAAATCAGGGAAGGTCGCCATATTTCCGGCAAAGTCGCCATACATCCGGCAAGGTCGCCTTACATCCGGCAAAGTCGCCATATTTCAGGCAAGGTCGACACAAATGCGTCAAGGTCGACATATTTTCGGCAAGGTCGCCATAAATCCGGCAAGGTCGCCATAAATCCGGCAACGTCGCCATAAATCCGGCAAGGTCGCCACAAATGCGGCAAGGTCGCCACAAATCCGGCAAGGTCCCCATATTTCCGGAAGGTCGCCATACATCCCGCAAGGTCGCCACAAACCCGGCAAGGTCGCTATATTTCCGGCAAGGTCGCCATAAATCCGGCAACTGCGCCACAAATCCGGCAAGGTCGCCTTATTTCCTGCAAAGTCGCCATAAATCCGGCAATGTCGCCGCAAATGCGGCAAGGTCGCCATATTTCCGGCAAGGTCGCCATAAATCCGGCAAGGTCGCCACAAATGCGTTAAGGTCGACATATTTCCGGCAAGGTCGCCATATTTCCGGCATGCTCGCCATAAATCCGGCAAGGTTGCCACAAATCCGGCAAGGTCCCCATATTTCCGGCAAGGTCGCCACAAATCCAGCAAGGTCACCACAAACCCGGCAAGGTCGCCATAAATCCGGCAAGGTCGCCACAAATCCGGCAAGGTCGCCACATTTGCGGCAACGTCGCCATAAATCCGTCAAGGTCGCCACAAATACGGCAAGGTCGCCACATCCCCGGCAAGGTCGCCATAAATCCGGCTAGTTCGCCACAAATGCGTCAAGGTCGCCACATTTCAGGCAAGGTCGCCGCATTTCCGGCAACGTCGCCATAAATCCGGCAAGGTGGACACAAATCCGACAAGGTCACCATAAATCCGACAAGGTCGCCACATTTCCGGCAAGGGCACCATAAATACGGCAAGGTCGCCACAAATCCGGCAAGCTCGCCACATTTCCGCGAAGGACGCCATAAATCCGGCAAGGTCGGCACAAATCCGGCAAGGTCGCCACATTTCCTGCAAGGTCGCCATAAATCCGGCAATGTCGCCACAAATGCGGCAACGTCGCCATATTTCCGGCAAGGTCGCCATAAATCCGGCAAGGTCGCCACAAATGCGTCAAGGTCGACATATTTCCGGGACGGCAGCCTCAAATCCGGCAAGGTCGCCATAAATCCTGTAAGGTCGCCATAAATCCGGCAAAGTCGGCATATTTCAGGCAAGGTCGCCATTAATCCGGCAAGGTCGCTACAAATTCGGCAAGGTCGCCATATATCCGGCAAGGAACCATATATCCTGCAAGGTCGCCACAAATCCGGCAAGGTCGCCATATTTCCGACATGGTCGTCATAAATCCGGCAAGGTGGCCAGAAATCCGATAAGGTAGCCATATTTCCGGAAAGTTCGCCATAAATCCGGCATGGTGGCCACAAATCAGGGAAGGTCGCCATATTTCCGGCAAAGTCGCCATACATCCGGCAAGGTCGCCATAAATCCGGCAAAGTCGCCATATTTCAGGCAAGGTCGCCACAGATGCGTCAAGGTCGATATATTTTCGGCAAGGTCGCCACAAATCCGGCAAGGTCGCCATAAATCCGGCAAGGTCGCCACAAATCCGACAAGGTCGCCATATTTTCGTCACGGTCGCCATATTTCCGGCAAGGTCGCCATCAATCCGGCAATATCGCCCTATTTCCGGCACGATCGCCATAAATATGGCAAGGTCGCCACATATCCGGCAAGGTCGCCATATTTCCGGCATGGTCGCTATAAATCCGGCAAGGTCGCCACAAATCCGGCAAGGGCCCCATATTTCCGGAAGGTCGCCATACATCCCGCAAGGTCGCCACAAACCCGGCAAGGTCGCTATATTTCCGGCAAGGTCGCCATAAATCCGGCAAGGTCGCCATAAATCCGGCAAATCGGCATATTTCAGGCAAGGTCGCCATTAATCCGGCAAGGTCGCTACAAATTCGGCAAGGTCGCCATATATCCGGCAAGGAACCATATATCCGGCAAGGTCGCCACAAATCCGGCAAGGTCGCCATATTTCCGACATGGTCGTCATAAATCCGGCAAGGTGGCCAGAAATCCGACAAGGTAGCCATATTTCCGGAAAGTTCGCCATAAATCCGGCATGGTGGCCACAAATTAGGGAAGGTCGCCATATTTCCGGCAAAGTCGCCATACATCCGGCAAGGTCGCCATAAATCCGGCAAAGTCGCCATATTTCAGATAAGGTCGCCACAAATGCGTCAAGGTCGACATATTTTCGGCAAGGTCGCCATAAATCCGGCAAGGTCGCCATAAATCCGGCAAGATCGCCACAAATCCGGCAAGGTCGCCATAAATCCGGCAAGGTCGCCACAAATCCGACAAGGTCGCCATATTTTCGTCACGGTCGCCATATTTCCGTCAAGGACGCCATAAATCCGGCAATATCGCCCTATTTCCGGCACGATCGCCATAAATATGGCAAGGTCGCCACATATCCGGCAAGGTCGCCATATTTCCGGCATGGTCGCCATATATCCGGCAAGGTCGCCACAAATCCGGCAAGGTCCCCATATTTCCGGAAGGTCGCCATACATCCCGCAAGGTCGCCACAAACCAGGCAAGGTCGCTGTATTTCCGGCAAGGTCGCCATAAATCCGGCAAGGTCGCCACAAATCCGGCAAGGTCGCCACATTTACGGCAAGGTCGCCATTAATCCGGCAAGGTCGCTACAAATTCGGCAAGGTCGCCATATATCCGGCAAGGAACCATATATCCGGCAAGGTCACCACAAATTCGGCAAGGTCGCCATATTTCCGACATGGTCGTCATAAAACCGGCAAGGTGGCCAGAAATCCGACAAGGTAGCCATATTTCCGGAAAGTTCGCCATAAATCCGGCATGGTGGCCACAAATCAGGGAAGGTCGCCATATTTCCGGCAAAGTCGCCATGCATCCGGCAAGGTCGCCATAAATCGGGCAAAGTCGCCATATTTCAGGCAAGGTCGCCACAAATGCGTCAAGGTCGACATATTTTCGGCAAGGTCGCCATAAATCCGGCAAGGTCGCCATAAATCCGGCAAGATCGCCACAAATCCGGCAAGGTCGCCATAAATCCGGCAAGGTCGCCACAAATCCGACAAGGTCGCCATATTTTCGTCACGGTCGCCATATTTCCGGCAAGGTCGCCATAAATCCGGCAATATCGCCCTATTTCAGGCACGATCGCCATAAATATGGCAAGGTCGCCACATATCCGGCAAGGTCGCCATACTTCCGGCATGGTCGCCATAAATCCGGCAAGGTCGCCACAAATCCGGCAAGGTCGCCACATTTGCGGCAACGTCGCCATAAATCCGGCAAGGTCGTCACAAATACGGCAAGGTCGCCACATTTCAGGCAAGGTCGCCGCATTTCCGGCAACGTCGCCATAAATCCGGCAAGGTGGACACAAATCCGACAAGGTCGCCATAAATCCGGCAAGGTCGCCACATTTCCGGCAACGACGCCATAAATCCGGCAAGGTCGCCACAAATCCTGCAAGGTCGTCACATTTCCGGCAAGGACGCCATAAATCCGGCAAGTTCGGCACAAATCCGGCAAGGTCGTCACAAATCCGGCAAGGTCCCCATATTTTCGGCAAGGTCGCCATAAATCCGGCAAGGTCGCCATAAATCCGGCAAGATCGCCACAAATCCGGCAATGTCGCCATAAATCCGGCAAGGTCGCCACAAATCCGACAAGGTCGCCATATTTTCGTCACGGTCGCCATATTTCCGGCAAGGTCGCCATAAATCCGGCAATATCGCCCTATTTCCGGCACGATCGCCATAAATATGGCAAGGTCGCCACATATCCGGCAAGGTCGCCATATTTCCGGCATGGTCGCCATAAATCCTGCAAGGTCGCCACAAATCCGGCAAGGTCCCCATATTTCCGGCAAGGTCGCCATAAATCCCGCAAGGTCGCCACAAACCCGGCAAGGTCGCTATATTTCCGGCAAGGTCACCATAAATCCGGCAAGGTCGCCACAAATTCGGCAAGGTCGCCACATTTGCGGCAACGTCGCCATAAATCCGGCAAGGTCGCCTCAAATACGGCAAGGTCGCCACTTCCCCGGCAAGGTCGCCATAAATCCGGCTATGTCGCCACAAATGCGTCAAGGTCGCCACATTTCAGGCAAGGTCGCCGCATTTCCGGCAACGTCGCCATAAATCCGGCAAGGTGGACACAAATCCGGCAAGGTCGCCATAAATCCGGCAAGGTCGCCACATTTCCGGCAAGGACGCCATAAACCCGGCAAGGTCGCCACAAATCCGGCAAGGTTGCCACATTTCCGGCAAGGACGCCATAAATCCGGCAAGGTCGGCACAAATCCGGCAAGGTCGCCACATTTCGTGCAAGGTCGCCATAAATCCGGCACGGTCGCCACAAATTCGGCAAGGTCGCCATATATCCGGCAAAGAACCATATATCCGGCAAGGTCGCCACAAATCCGGCAAGGTCGCCATATTTCCGACATGGTCGTCATGAATCCGGCAAGGTGGCCACAAATCCGACAAGGTAGCCATATTTCCGGAAAGTTCGCCATAAATCCGGCATGGTGGCCACAAATCAGGGAAGGTCGCCATATTTCCGGCAAAGTCGCCATACATCCGGCAAGGTCGCCATAAATCCGGCAAAGTCGCCATATTTCAGGCAAGGTCGCCATAAATCCGGCAAAGTCACCACAAATTCGGCAAGGTCGCCATATTTCCGGCAAGGACGCCATTTATCCGGCAAGGTCGCCACAAATCCGGCAAGGTTGCCATATTTCCGGCAAGGTCGCCATAAATCCGGCAAGCTCACCACAAAACCGACACGGTCGCCATATTTCCGGCAAGGTCGCCATAAATCCGGCAAGGTCGCCATATTTCCGGCAGTATCGCCATAAATCCCGCAAGGTCGCCACAAATCCGGCAAGGTCGCCATATTTCCGGCACGGTCGCCATAAATCCGGCAAGGTCGCCACAAATCCGGCAAGGTCGCCATATTTCCGGCAAGGTCGCCATAAATCCCGCAAGGTCGCCACAAATCCGGAAAGGTCGCCATATTTCCGGCAGTCGCCATAAATCCGGCAAGGTCGCCACAAATCCGGCAAGGTCACCATATTTCCGGAATGGTCGCCATAAACCCGGCATGGTGGCCACAAATCAGGGAAGGTCGCCATATTTCCGGCAAAGTCGCCATACATCCGGCAAGGTCGCCATAAACCCAGCAAAGTCGCCATATTTCAGGCAAGGTCGCCATAAATCCGGCAAGGTCGCCACAAATTCGGCAAGGTCGCCATATTTCCGGCAAGGACGCCACAAATGCGTCACGGTCGACATATTTCCGGCAAGGTCGCCATATTTCCGGCTTGGTCGCCATTAATCCAGCAAGGTCGCCACAAATCCGGCAAGTTCCCCATATTTCCGGCAAGGTCGCCATAAATCCAGCAAGGTCGCCACAAACCCGGCAAGGTAGCCATATTTCCGGCAAGGTCGCCATAAATCCGGCAAGGTCGCCACAAATCCGGCAAGGTCGCCACATTTGCGGCAACGTCGCCATAAATCCGGCAAGGTCGCCACAAATACGGCAAGGTCGCCACATCGCCGGCAAGGTCGCCATAAATCCGGCTAGGTCGCCACAAATGCGTCAAGGTCGCCACATTTCAGGCAAGGTCGCCGCATTTCCGGCACCGTCGCCATAAATCCGGCAAGGTGAACACAAATCCGTCAAGGTCGCCATAAATCCGGCAAGGTCGCCACATTTCCGGCAAGGACGCCATAAATCCGGCAAGGTCGCCACAAATCCGGCAAGGTCGCCACATTTCCGGCAAGGACGCCATAAATCCGGCAACGTCGTCACAAATCTGGCAAGGTCGCCACATTTCCTGCAAGGTCGCCATAAATCCGGCAATGTCGCCACAAATCCGGCAAGGTCGCCATATTTCCGGCAAGGTCGCCATAAATCCGGCAAGGTCGCCACAAATGCGTCAAGGTCGACATATTTCCGGGACGGCAGCCACAAATCCGGCAAGGTCGCCATAAATCCTGTAAGGTCGCCACAAATTCGGTAAGGTCGCCATATATCCGGCAAAGTCGGCATATTTCAGGCAAGGTCGCCATAAATCCGGCAAGGTCGCCACAAATTCGGTAAGGTCGCCATATATCCGGCCACGAACCATATATCCGGCAAAGTCGCCACAAATCCGGCAAGGTCGCCATATTTCCGACATGGTCGTCATAAATCCGGCATGGTCGCCATAAATCCGGCAAGGTCGCCACAAATCCGGCAAGGTCCCCATATTTCCTGCAAGGTCGCCATAAATCCAGCAAGGTCGCCACAAACCCGGCAAGGTAGCCATATTTCCGGGCAAAGTTGCCATAAATCCGGCAAGGTAGCCACAAATCCGGCAAGGTCGCCACATTTGCGGCAACGTCGCCATAAATCCGGCAAGGTCGCCACAAATACGGCAAGGTCGCCACATCGCCGGCAAGGTCGCCATAAATCCGGCTAGGTCGCCACAAATGCGTCAAGGTCGCCACATTTCAGGCAAGGTCGCCGCATTTCCGGCACCGTCGCCATAAATCCGGCAAGGTGAACACAAATCCGTCAAGGTCGCCATAAATCCGGCAAGGTCGCCACATTTCGGCAAGGACGCCATAAATCTCGGCAAGGTCGCCACAAATCCGGCAAGGTCGCCACATTTCCGGCAAGGACGCCATAAATCCGGCAACGTCGTCACAAATCTGGCAAGGTCGCCACATTTCCTGCAAGGTCGCCATAAATCCGGCAATGTCGCCACAAATCCGGCAAGGTCGCCATATTTCCGGCAAGGTCGCCATAAATCCGGCAAGGTCGCCACAAATGCGTCAAGGTCGACATATTTCCGGGACGGCAGCCACAAATCCGGCAAGGTCGCCATAATCCTGTAAGGTCGCCACAAATTCGGTAAGGTCGCCATATATCCGGCAAAGTCGGCATATTTCAGGCAAGGTCGCCATAAATCCGGCAAGGTCGCCACAAATTCGGTAAGGTCGCCATATATCCGGCCACGAACCATATATCCGGCAAGGTCGCCACAAATCCGGCAAGGTCGCCATATTTCCGACATGGTCGTCATAAATCCGGCATGGTCGCCATAAATCCGGCAAGGTCGCCACAAATCCGGCAAGGTCCCCATATTTCCTGCAAGGTCGCCATAAATCCAGCAAGGTCGCCACAAACCCGGCAAGGTAGCCATATTTCCGGCAAAGTTGCCATAAATCCGGCAAGGTAGCCACAAATCCGGCAAGGTCGCCACATTTGCGGCAACGTCGCAATAAATCCGGCAAGGTCGCCACAAAAACGGCAAGGTCGCCACATCCCCGGCAAGGTCGACAAATCCGGCTAGGCCGCCACAAATGCGTCAAGGTCGGCACATTTCAGGCAAGGTCGCCGCATTTCCGGCAACGTCGCCATAAATCCGGCAAGGTGGACACAAATCCGACAAGGTCGCCATAAATCCGGCAAGGTCGCCACATTTCCGGCAAGGACGCCATAAATCCGGCAAGGTCGCCACAAATCCGGCAAGGTCGCTACATTTCCGGCAAGGACGCCATAATCCGGCAACGTCGGCACAAATCCGGCAAAGTCGCCATATTTCAGGCAAGGTCGCCATAAATCCGGCAAGGTCGCCACAAATCCGACACGGTCGCCATATTTCCGACATGGTCGTCATAAATCCGGCAAGGTGGCCACAAATCCGACAAGCTAGCCATATTTCCGATAAGTTCGCCATAAATCCGGCATCGTGGCCACAAATCAGGGAAGGTCGCCATATTTCCGGCAAGATCGCCATAAATCCGGCAAGGTCGCCATATTTCCGGCATGGTCGCCATAAACCCGACAAGGTCGCCACAAATCCGACAAGTTCTCCATATTTCCGGCAAGGTCGCCATAAATCCCGCAAGGTCGCCACAAATCCGGTAAGGTCGCCATATTTCCGGCACTGTCGCCACAAATCCGGCAAGGTCGCCACAATCCGGCAAGGTCGCCATATTTCCGGCATGGTCGCCATAAACCCGACAAGGTCGCCACAAATCCGACAAGTTCTCAATATTTCCGGCAAGGTCGCCATAAATCCGGCAAGGTCGCCATAAATCCGGCAGTCGCCATATTTCCGGCAAAGTCGCCATAAATGCGGCAAGGTCGCCACAAATCCGGCAAGGTCGCAATATTTCCGGCGTTCGCCATAAATCCGGCATTGTGGCCAAAAAATTAGGGAAGTTCGACATATTCCGGCAAGGTCGCCATAAATCCGGCAAGGTCGCCATAATCCGGCAAGGTTGCCATATTTCCGGCAATATCGCCATAAATCCGGCAAGGTCGCCACAAATCCGGCAAGGTCGCCATATTCCCGCGTTCGCCATAAATCCGGCATGGTGGCCAAAAATTAGGGAAGTTCGCCATATTTCCGGCTAGGTCTTGTTGTACTAGTGACGAGTATCATATTTCCGGCAATATCGCCATAAATCCGGCAAGGTCGCCACAAATCCGGCAAGGTCGCCATAAATCCGCCAAGGTCGCCAAAAATCCGGCAAGGTCGCCATATTTCCGGCAAGGTCGCCATAAATCCCGCAAGGTCGCCACAAATCCGGCAAGGTCGCCATATTTCCGGCAGTGTCGCCATAAATCCGGCAAGGTCGCCACAAATCCGGCAAGGTCGCCATATTTCCGGCATGGTCGCCATAAACCCGACAAGGTCGCCACAAATCCGACAAGTTCTCCATATTTCCGGCAAGGTCGCCACAAATCCGCAAGGTCGCCATAAATCCGGCAAGGTCGCCACATTTCCGGCAAGGACGCCATAAATCCGGCAAGGTCGCCACAAATCCGGCAAGGTCGCCACATTTCCGGCAAGGACGCCATAAATCCGGGCAACGTCGTCACAAATCTGGCAAGGTCGCCACATTTCCTGCAAGGTCGCCATAAATCCGGCAATGTCGCCACAAATCCGGCAAGGTCGCCATATTTCCGGCAAGGTCGCCATAAATCCGGCAAGGTCGCCACAAATGCGTCAAGGTCGACATATTTCCGGGACGGCAGCCACAAATCCGGCAAGGTCGCCATAAATCCTGTAAGGTCGCCACAAATTCGGTAAGGTCGCCATATATCCGGCAAAGTCGGCATATTTCAGGCAAGGTCGCCATAAATCCGGCAAGGTCGCCACAAATTCGGTAAGGTCGCCATATATCCGGCACGAACCATATATCCGGCAAGGTCGCCACAAATCCGGCAAGGTCGCCATATTTCCGACATGGTCGTCATAAATCCGGCATGGTCGCCATAAATCCGGCAAGGTCGCCACAATCCGGCAAGGTCCCCATATTTCCTGCAAGGTCGCCATAAATCCAGCAAGGTCGCCACAAACCCGGCAAGGTAGCCATATTTCCGGCAAAGTTGCCATAAATCCGGCAAGGTAGCCACAAATCCGGCAAGGTCGCCACATTTGCGGCAACGTCGCAATAAATCCGGCAAGGTCGCCACAAAAACGGCAAGGTCGCCACATCCCCGGCAAGGTCGACAAATCCGGCTAGGCCGCCACAAATGCGTCAAGGTCGGCACATTTCAGGCAAGGTCGCCGCATTTCCGGCAACGTCGCCATAAATCCGGCAAGGTGGACACAAATCCGACAAGGTCGCCATAAATCCGGCAAGGTCGCCACATTTCCGGCAAGGACGCCATAAATCCGGCAAGGTCGCCACAAATCCGGCAAGGTCGCTACATTTCCGGCAAGGACGCCATAAATCCGGCAACGTCGGCACAAATCCGGCAAAGTCGCCATATTTCAGGCAAGGTCGCCATAAATCCGGCAAGGTCGCCACAAATCCGACACGGTCGCCATATTTCCGACATGGTCGTCATAAATCCGGCAAGGTGGCCACAAATCCGACAAGCTAGCCATATTTCCGATAAGTTCGCCATAAATCCGGCATCGTGGCCACAAATCAGGGAAGGTCGCCATATTTCCGGCAAGATCGCCATAAATCCGGCAAGGTCGCCATATTTCCGGCATGGTCGCCATAAACCCGACAAGGTCGCCACAAATCCGACAAGTTCTCCATATTTCCGGCAAGGTCGCCATAAATCCCGCAAGGTCGCCACAAATCCGGTAAGGTCGCCATATTTCCGGCACTGTCGCCACAAATCCGGCAAGGTCGCCACAAATCCGGCAAGGTCGCCATATTTCCGGCATGGTCGCCATAAACCCGACAAGGTCGCCACAAATCCGACAAGTTCTCAATATTTCCGGCAAGGTCGCCATAAATCCGGCAAGGTCGCCATAAATCCGGCAGTCGCCATATTTCCGGCAAAGTCGCCATAAATGCGGCAAGGTCGCCACAAATCCGGCAAGGTCGCAATATTTCCGGCGTTCGCCATAAATCCGGCATTGTGGCCAAAAAATTAGGGAAGTTCGACATATTTCCGGCAAGGTCGCCATAAATCCGGCAAGGTCGCCATAAATCCGGCAAGGTTGCCATATTTCCGGCAATATCGCCATAAATCCGGCAAGGTCGCCACAAATCCGGCAAGGTCGCCATATTTCCCGCGTTCGCCATAAATCCGGCATGGTGGCCAAAAATTAGGGAAGTTCGCCATATTTCCGGCTAGGTCGCCATAAATCCGGCAAGGTCGCCATATTTCCGGCAATATCGCCATAAATCCGGCAAGGTCGCCACAAATCCGGCAAGGTCGCCATAAATCCGCCAAGGTCGCCAAAAATCCGGCAAGGTCGCCATATTTCCGGCAAGGTCGCCATAAATCCCGCAAGGTCGCCACAAATCCGGCAAGGTCGCCATATTTCCGGCAGTGTCGCCATAAATCCGGCAAGGTCGCCACAAATCCGGCAAGGTCGCCATATTTCCGGCATGGTCGCCATAAACCCGACAAGGTCGCCACAAATCCGACAAGTTCTCCATATTTCCGGCAAGGTCGCCATAAATCCGGCAAGGTCGCCATAAATGCGGCAGTCGCCATATTTCCGGCAAGGTCGCCATAAATGCGGCAAGGACGCCACAAATCCGGCAAGGTCGCCATATTTCCGGCAAGTTCGCCATAAATCCGGCATGGTGGCCAAAAATTAGGGAAGTTCGCCATATTTCTGGCAAGGTCGCCATAAATCCGGCAAGGTCGCCATATTTCCGGCAATATCGCCACAAATCCGGCAAGGTCGCCACAAATCCGGCAAGCTCTCCATATTTCCGGCAAGGTCGCCATAAATCCGGCAAGGTCGCCATAAATCCGGCAGTCGCCATATTTTCGGCAAGGTCGCCATAATTCGGCAAGGTCGCCACAAATCCGGCAAGGTCGCCATATATCCGGCAAGGACGCCATAAATCCGGCAAGGTCGCCACAGATCCGTCAAGGTTGCCATATTTCCGGCAATATCGCCATAAATCCGGCAAGGTCGCCACAAATCCGGCAAGGTCGCCATATTTCCCGCAAGTTCGCCATAAATCCGGCATGGTGGCCAAAAATTAGGGAAGTTCGCCATATTTCCGGCAAGGTCGCCATAAATCCGGCAAGGTCGCCATATTTCCGGCAATATCGCCATAAATCCGGCAAGGTCGCCACAAATCCGGCAAGGTCGCCATATATCCGGCAAGGTCGCCATATTTCCGGCAATATCGCCACAAATCCGGCAAGGTCGCCACAAATCCGGCAAGTTCTCCATATTTCCGGCAAGGTCGCCATAAATCTGGCAGTCGCCATATTTCCGGCAAGGTCGCCATAAATGCGGCAAGGTCGCCACAAATCCGGCAAGGTCGCCATATATCCGGCAAGGACAACATAAATCCGGCAAGGTCGCCACAAATACGTCAAGGTTGCCATATTTCCGGCAATATCGCCATAAATCCGGCAAGGTCGCCACAAATCCGGCAAGGTCGCCACATTTGCGGCAACGTCGCCAGAAATCCGGCAAGGTCGCCATAAATCCGGCAAGGTCGCCACAAATGCGTCAAGGTCGCCACATTTCAGGCAAGGTCGCCGCATTTCCGGCAACGTCGCCATAAATCCGGCAAGGTGGACACAAATGCGACAAGGTCGCCATAAATCCGGCAAGGTCGTCACATTTCCGGCAAGGACGCCATAAATCCGGCAAGTTCGCCACAAATCCGGCAAGGTCGCCACATTTCCGACAAGGACGCCATAAATCCGGCAAGGTCGGCACACATCCGGCACGGTCGCCACATTCCCGGCAAGGTCGCCTTATTTCCTGCAAGGTCGCCATAAATCCGGCAATGTCGCCACAAATGCGGCAAGGTCGCCATATTTCCGGCAAGGTCGCCATAAATCCGGCAAGGTCGCCACAAATGCGTCAAGGTCGACATATTTCCGGGACGGTAGCCACAAATCCGGCAAGGTCGCCATAAATCCGGTAAGGTCGCGATAAATCCGGCAAAGTCGGCATATTTCAGGCAAGGTCGCCATAAATCCGGCAAGGTCGCCACAAATTCGGCAAGGTCGCCATATATCCGGCAAGGAACCATATATCCGGCAAGGTCGCCACACATCCGGCAAGGTTGCCATATTTCCGGCAATGTGGCCACAAATCCGGCAAGGTCGCCATAAACCCGGCGAGGTCGCCATATTTCCGGCAAGGTCGCCATAAATCCGGCATGGTCGCCATAAATCCGGCAAGGCCGCCAAATTTTCGGCAAGGTCGCCATAAACCCGGCAAGGTCGCCACAAATCCGGCAAGGTCGCCATAAATCCGTCAAGGTCGCCATAAATCCGGCAAGGTGGCCACAAATCCGGCAAGGTAGCCATTTTTCCGGCAGGGTCGCCAGAAATCCGGCATCGTGTCCACAAATCATGGAAGGTCGCCATATTTCCGGCGAGTCCGCCATAAATCCAACAAGGTGCCCTTAAAGGTACACAAAAATGCTGGAGAAACTCAGCGGGTGCAGCAGCATCTATGGAGCGAAGGAAATAGGTAACGTTTCGGGCCGAAACCCTTCTTCAGACGGCAAACCCTTCTTAAATCCGGCAAGGTCGCCATATTTTCGGTGAGGTCGCCAGAAATCCGGCAAGATGGCCTCAAATCCGGCAAGGTCGCCACATTTCCGGCGAGGTCGCCATAAATGCGGCAAGGTCGCCATAAATCCGGCAAGGTCGCCACTTTTCAGGCGAGGTCGCCATAAACCCGGCAAGGTCGCCATATTTCCGGCACGGTCGCCATATTTCCGGCACGGTCGCCATATTTCCGGCAAGGTCGCCATAAATCCGGCAATGTCGCCATATTTCCGGCACGGTCTCGATAAATCCGGCAAGGTCGCCACAAATCCGGCAAGGCCGCCATATTTCAGGCAAGGTCGCCATAAATCTGGCATGATCGCCACAAATCCGGCAAGGTGGCCGTATTTGTGGTGCGATCGCCATAAATCCGGCAAGGTCGCCACAAATCCGGCAAGGTCGCCATATTTCCGGCACGGTCGCCATAAATCCGGCTAGGTCGCCACAAATCCGGCAAGGTCGCCATATTTCCGGCAAGGTCGCCATAAATCCGGCAAGGTCGCCACAAATCCGGCAAGTTCTCCATATTTCCGGCAAAGTCGCCATAAATCCGGCAAGGTCGCCATAAATCCGGCAGTCGCCATATTTCCGGCAAGGTCGCCATAAATGCGGCAAGGTCGCCACAAATCCGGCAAGGTCGCCATATATCCGGCAAGGACGCCATAAATCCGGAAAGGTCGCCACAAATCCGGCGAGGTGGCCACAAATCAGGAAGTTCGCCATATTTCCGGCAAGGTCGCCATAAACCCGGCAAGGTCGCCACATTTCCGGCGAAGTAGCCATATTTCCGGCAAGGTCGCCATAAATCCGGCAAGGTCGCCATAAATCCGGCAAGGTCACCACAAATCCGGCAAGGTCGCCATAAATCCGTCAAGGTCGCCATAAATCCGGCAAGGTGGCCACAAATCCGGCAAGGTAGCCATTTTTTCCGGCAAGGTCGCCAGAAATCCGACATCGTGTCCACAAATCAGGGAAGGTCGCCATATTTCCGGCGAGTCCGCCATAAATCCAACAAGGTGCCCTTAAATCCGGCAAGGTCGCCATATTTTCGGTGAGGTCGCCAGAAATCCGGCAAGGTGTCCTCAAATCCGGCAAGGTCGCCACATTTCCGGCGAGGTCGCCATAAATGCGGCAAGGTCGCCATAAATCCGGCAAGATCGCCACTTTTCCGGCGAGGTCGCCATAAACCCGGCAAGGTCGCCATATTTCCGGCACGGTCGCCATATTTCCGGCACGGTCGCCATATTTCCGGCAAGGTCGCCATAAATCCGGCAATGTCGCCATATTTCCGGCACGGTCTCGATAAATCCGGCAAGGTCGCCACAAATCCGGCAAGGCCGCCATATTTCAGGCAAGGTCGCCATAAATCTGGCATGATCGCCACAAATCCGGCAAGGTGGCCGTATTTGTGGTGCGATCGCCATAAATCCGGCAAGGTCGCCACAAATCCGGCAAGGTCGCCATATTTCCGGCACGGTCGCCATAAATCCGGCTAGGTCACCACAAATCCGGCAAGGTCGCCATAATTCCGGCAAGGTCGCCATAAATCCGGCAAGGTCGCCACAAATCCGGCAAGTTCTCCATATTTCCGGCAAGGTCGCCATAATCCGGCAAGGTCGCCATAAATCCGGCAGTCGCCATATTTCCGGCAAGGTCGCCATAAATGCGGCAAGGTCGCCACAAATCCGGCAAGGTCGCCTTATATCCGGCAAGGACGCCATAAATCCGGAAAGGTCGCCACAAATCCGGCGAGGTGGCCACAAATCAGGGAAGTTCGCCATATTTCCGGCAAGGTCGCCATAAACCCGGCAAGGTCGCCACATTTCCGGCGAAGTCGCCATATTTCCGGCAAGGTCGCCATAAATCCGGCAAGGTCGCCATAAATCCGGCAAGGTCACCACAAATCCGGCAAGGTCGCCATATATCCGGCAAGGACGACATAAATCCGGCAAGGTCGCCACAAATCCGTCAAGGTTGCCATATTTCCGGCAATATCGCCATAAATCCGGCAAGGTCGCCACAAATCCGGCAAGGTCGCCACATTTGCGGCAACGTCGCCAGAAATCCGGCAAGGTCGCCATAAATCCGGCAAGGTCGCCACAAATGCGTCAAGGTCACATTTCAGGCAAGGTCGCCGCATTTCCGGCAACGTCGCCATAAATCCGGCAACGTGGACACAAATGCGACAAGGTCGCCATAAATCCGGCAAGGTCGCCACATTTCCGGCAAGGACGCCATAAATCCGGCAAGGTCGGCACACATCCGGCAAGGTCGCCACATTCCCGGCAAGGTCGCCTTATTTCCTGCAAGGTCGCCATAAATCCGGCAATGTCGCCACAAATGCGGCAAGGTCGCCATATTTCCGGCAAGGTCGCCATAAATCCGGCAAGGTCGCCACAAATGCGTCAAGGTCGACATATTTCCGGGACGGTAGCCACAAATCCGGCAAGGTCGCCATAAAGCCGGTAAGGTCGCGATAAATCCGGCTAGTCGGCATATTTCAGGCAAGGTCGCCATAAATCCGGCAAGGTCGCCACAAATTCGGCAAGGTCGCCATATATCCGGCAAGGAACCATATATCCGGCAAGGTCGCCACAAATCCGGCAAGGTTGCCATATTTCCGGCAAGGTGGCCACAAATCCGGCAAGGTCGCCATAAACCCGGCGAGGTCGCCATATTTCCGGCATGGTCGCCATAAATCCGGCATGGTCGCCATAAAACCGGCAAGGTCGCCAAACTTCCGGCAAGGTCGCCATAAACCCGGCAAGGTCGCCAGAAATCCGGCAAGGTGCCCACAAATCCGGCAAGGTAGCCATTTTTTCCGGCAAGGTCGCCATAAATCCGGCATGGTGTCCACAAATCAGGGAAGGTCGCCATATTTCCGGCGAGTTCGCCAAAAATCCAACAAGGTGCCCTTAAATCCGGCAAGGTCGTCATATTTTCGGTGAGGTCGCCAGAAATCCGGCAAGGTGGCCTCAAATCCGGCAAGGTCGCCACATTTCCGGCGAGGTCGCCATAAATGCGGCAAGGTCGCCATAAATCCGGCAAGGTCGCCACAAATCCGGCAAGGTCGCCATATTTCCGGCACGGTCGCCATAAATCCGGCAAGGTCACCACAAATCCGGCAAGGTCGCCATATTTCCGGCAAGGTCGCCATAAATCCCGCAAGGTCGCCACAAATCCGGCAAGGTCGCCATATTTCCGGCAAAGTCGCCATAAATCCGGCAAGGTAGCCACAAATCCGGCAAGTTCTCCATATTTCCGGCAAGGTCGCCATAAATCCGGCAAGGTCGCCATAAATCCGGCAGTCGCCATATTTCGGGCAAGGTCGCCATAAATGCGGCAAGGTCGCCACAAATCCGGCAAGGTCGCCATATATCTGGCAAGGACGCCATAAATCCGGAAAGGTGGCCATAAATCCGGCGAGGTGGCCACAAATCAGGGAAGTTCGCCATATTTCCGGCAAGGTCGTCATAAACCCGGCAAGGTCGCCACATTTCCGGCGAAGTCGCCATATTTCCGGCAAGGTCGCCATAAATCCGGCAAGGTCGCCATAAATCCGGCAAGGTCGCCACAAATCCGGCAGAGTCGCCTATTTCCGGCAAGGTCGCCATAAATCCGGCACGGCCGCCACAAATCCGGCATGGTCGCCATATTTCCGGCAAAGTCGCATGAATCCGGCAAGGTCGCCACATATCCGGCAAGGTCGCCATATTTCCGGCAAGGTCGCATGAATCCGGCAAGGTCGCCACAAATCCGGCAAAGTAGCCATATTTCCGGCTAGGTCGCCATAAATCCGGCAAGGTCGCCACAAATCCGGCAAGGTCGCCATATTTCCGGCAAGGTCGCCACAAATCCGTCAAGCTTTGCCATATTTCCGGCAAGGTCGCCATAAATCCGGCAAGGTCGCCACAAATCCGACAAGGTAACCATATTTCCGCCAAGTTCTCCATAAATCCGGCATGGTGGCCACAAATCAGGGAAGGTCGCCATATTTCCGGCGAGGTGGCCATAAATGCGGCAAGGTCGCCATAAATCTGGCAAGGTCGCCATAAATCCGGCAAGGTCGCATGAATCCGGCAAGGTCGCCATATTTCCGGCAAGGTCGCATGAATCCGGCAAGGTCGCCACAAATCCGGCAAGGTCGCCATAAATCCGGCATGGTGGCCACAAATCAGGGAAGATCGCCATATTTCCTGCAAGGTCACCATAAATCCGGCGTTCGCCATATTTCCGGCAAGATCGCCATAAATCCGGCGTCGCCACAAATCCGGCAAGATGGCCATATTTCTGGCACGTTCGCCATAAATCCGGTAAGGTCGCCACAAATCAAGCAAGGTCGCCACATTTCCGGCAAGGTAGCCATAAATCCCGCAAGGTCGGCACAAATCCGGCAAATGTCGCCATATTTCCGGCAAGGTCGCCATAAATCCGGCAAGGTCGCCACAAATCCGGCAGAGTCGCCTATTTCCGGCAAGGTCGCCATAAATGCGGCAAGGTCTCCACAAATATGGCAAGGTCGCCATATATCCGGCAAGGACGCCATAAATCCGGAAAGGTCGCCACAAATCCCGGCAAGGTGGCCACAAATCAGGGAAGTTCGCAATATTTCCGGCAAGGTCGCCATAAACCCGGCAAGGTCGCCACATTTCCGGCGAGGTCGCCATAAATCCGGCAAGGTCGCCACAAATCCGGCAAGGTCGCTATAAATAAGGCGAGGTCGCCATATATCCGGCAAGGTCGCCGGAAATTCCTGCAAGGTCGCCATAAATCCCGCACGGTCGCCACAAATCCGGCGAAGTAGCCATATTTCAGGCAAGGTCGCCATAAATCCGACAAGGTCGCCACAATTCCGGCGAGGTCGCCATATTTACGGCAAGGTCGCCATAAATCCGGCAAAGTCGGCATATATCCGGCAAGGTCGCCACAAACCCGACAATGTCGCCATATTTCCGACAAGGTCGCCATTAATCCGGGAACGTCGCCATAAATGCGGCGAGGTCGCCTTATTTCCGGCAAGCTCGCCACGTCTGGCAAGGTCGCCATAAATCCTACGATGTCGGCATACTTCCGGCAAGGACGCCACAAATCCGGAAAGGTCGCCATAAATCCGGCAAGGTCGCTATAAATCCGGCAAGGTCGTCAGAAATCCGGCAACGTCGCCATATTTCCGGCAAGATCGCTATATATCCGGCAAGGTCGCCACAAACCCGGCAAGGTCGCCATATTTTCGACAAGGTCGCCGTAAATCCGGCAAGGTCGCCAGAAATCCGGCAAGGTCGCCATATTTACGGCAAGGTCGCCATAAATCCGGCAAAGTCGGCATATATCCGGCAAGGTCGCCACAACCCGACAATGTCGCCATATTTCCGACAAGGTCGCCATAAATCCGGGAACGTCGCCACAAATCAGGCAAGGCCGCCATATTTCCGGCATGGTCGCCAGAAATCCGACATTGCCGCCATATTTCCGGCAAGGTCGTCATAAATCCGGCAAGGTCGTCACAAATCCGGCAAGATCGGCATAAATCCGGCAAGGTGGCCACAAACCCGACAATGTCGCCATATTTCCGGCAAGGTCGCCATAAATCCCGCAAGGTCGCCACAAATCCGGCGAAGAAGCCATATTTCCGGAAAGGTCGCCATAAATCCGGCAAGGTCGCCATAAATGCGGCGAGGTCGCCATGTTTCCGGCAAGGTCGCCACAAGTCTGGCAACGTCGCCATAAATCCTACGATGTCGCCATATTTCCAGCAAGGTCGCCACAAATCCGGAAAGGTAGCCATAAATCCGGCAATGTCGCCATAAATCCGGCAAGGTCGTCAGAAATCCGGCAACGTCGCCATATTTCCGGCAAGATCGCCATATATCCGGCAAGGTCGCCACAAACCCGGGAAGGTCGCCATATTTTCGACAAGTTCGCCATAAATCCGGCAAGGTCGCCACAAATCCGGCAAGGTCGCCATATTTCCGACAAGGTCACCATAAATCCGGCAAGGTCGCCACAAATCCGGCAAGGTCGCCATATTTACGGCAAGGTCGCCATAAATCCGGCAAGGTCGCCACAAATCCGGCAAGGTCGACATATTTACGGCAAGGTCGTCATATTTCTGGCAAGGTCGCCATATATCCGGCGAGCTCGCCATATTTCCGGCAAGGTCGCCACAAATCCGGCAAGGTCGTCATAAATCCGGCGAGGTCGCCATATTTCCGGCTTCGCCTCAAATCCTGCAATGTCGCCATAAATCCGGAGAGGTCGCCATATTACAGGCAGTGTCGCCACAAATACGGAAAGTTCGCCATAATTCCGTCATAGTAGCCATAAATCCGGCAAGGTCGCCACAAACCAGGCAATGTCGCCATATTTCCGGCAAGGTCGCCATATTTCCGGCAAGGTCGCCATAAATGCGGCGAGGTCGCCATATTTCCGGCAAGGTCGCCATAAATCCGGCGATGTTGCCATATTTCCGGCAGGGTAGACAGAAATCCGTCAAGGTCGCCATATTTCCGGCAAGGTCGCCATACATCCGGCAAGATCGCCACAAATCCGGCAAGGTCGCCATATTCCCGACATGGTCGCCATAAATCCGGCAAGGTCGCCACAAATCTGGCAAGGTCGCCATATTTCCGGCAAGGTCGCCATAAATCCGGCAATGTCGCCACAAATCCGGCAAGGTCGCCATATTTCCGGCAAAGTCGCCATAAATCCGGCAAGGTCGCCACAAATCCGGCAAGGTCGCCATATTTCCGGCAAGGTCGCCATATTTCCGGCAAGGTCGCCGTAAATCGGGCGAGGTCGCCATAAATCCGGCGAGGTCGTCATATTTCCGGCAAGGTCGCCATATATCCGGCGAGGTCGCCATATTTCCGGCAAGTTCGCCAATTATCCGGCAAGGTCGCATTAAATCCAGCGAGGTAGCCATATTTCCGGCAAGGTCGCCACAAATCCGGCAAGGTCGCCATAAATCCGGCAAGGTCGCCATAAGTCCAGCAACGTCGCCATATTTCCGCCAAGGTCGCCATAACTCCGGCGAGGCCGCCATATTTCCGGCTTGGTCGCCATAAATCCGGCGAGGTCTACATATTTCCGGCAAGGTCGCCATATATCCGGCAAGGTCGCCATAAATCCGGCGAGGTCGCCATATTTCCGGCAAAGTCGCCACAAATCCAGCAAGGTCGCCTTAAATCCGGCAAGGTCGCCATATTTCCGGCAAGTTCGCCACAAATCCGGCAAGGTCGCCATATTTCCGGCAAGGTCGCCGTAAATCCGGCAAGGTCGCAACAAATCGGCGAGGACGCCATATTTCCGGCAAGGTCGCCATAAATCCGGCAAGGTCGCCACAAATACGGCTAGGTCGCCATATTTCCGGCAAGGTCGGCATAAATCCGGCAAGGTCGCCACAAATCAATGTCGCCATAAATCCGGCAAGGTCGCCACAAATCAATGTCGCCATATTTCCGGCATGGTCGCCAGAAATCCGACAATGTCGCCATATTTCCGGCAAGGTCGTCATAAACCCGGCAAGGTCGCCACAAATCCGGCGAGGTCGCCATATTTCCGGCAAGGTCGCCATAAATCCGGCAAGGTCGGCATAAATCCGGCAAGGTCGCCACAAATCAATGTCGTCATATTTCCGGCAAGGTCGCCATAAATCCGACAAGGTCGCCACAAATCCGGCAAGGTCGCCATATTTCCGTCAAGGTCGGCATAAATCCGGCAAGGTCGCCACAAATCAATGTCGCCATATTTCCGGCAAGGTCGCCATAAATGCGACAAGGTCGCCACAAATCCGGCGAAGTCTCCATATTTCCGGCACGGTCGCCACAAAACCGGCAAGGTCGCCATAATTCGGGCAAGGTCGCCATATTTCCGGCAAGGTCACCATAAATCCGGCAAGATCGCCATAAATCCGGCGAGGTCGCCATTAATCCGGCGAAGTCGCCATAAATCCGGCGAGGTCGTCATATTTCCGGCAAGTTCGCCATAAATCCGGCAAGGTCGCCATAATTCGGGCAAGGTCGCCATATTTCCGGCAAGGACGCCACAAATCCGGCAAGGTCGCCATAAATTCGGCAAGGTCGCCATATTTCCGACAAGGTCGCCATAAATCTGGCAAGGTTGCCTCAAATCCGGCAAGGTCGCCATATTTCCGGCAAGGTCGCCATAAATCCGGCAAGGTGGCGTCAAATCCGGCAAGGTCGCACACATTTCCATCAAGGTAGCCATATATTCGGCAAGGTCGCGTCAAATCCGGCAAGGTCGCCACATTTCCGGCAAGGTCGCCATAGATCCGGCAAGGTCGCCACAAATCCGGCAAGGTCGCCACATTTCCGGCAAGGTCGCCACGAACCAGGCATGGTCGCTACATTACCGGCAAGGACGCCATAATTCCAGCAAGGTGGCCACATTTCGTCAAGGTCGCCTTGAATCCGGCAAGGTCGACACAAATCCGGCAAGGTCGCAACATTTCGGCAAGTTCGCCATAAACCCTGCATCGTCGTCACAAATCCGGCAATGTCGCCATATTCCCGGCAAGATCGCCATAAATCCGGCGAGGTCGCCATTAATCCGGCGAAGTCGCCATAAATCCGGCGAGGTCGTCATATTTCCGGCAAGTTCGCCATAAATCCGGCAAGGTCGCCATAATTCGGGCAAGGTCGCCATATTTCCGGCAAGGACGCCACAAATCCGGCAAGGTCGCCATAAATTCGGCAAGGTCGCCATATTTCCGACAAGGTCGCCATAAATCTGGCAAGGTTGCCTCAAATCCGGCAAGGTCGCCATATTTCCGGCAAGGTCGCCATAAATCCGGCAAGGTGGCGTCAAATCCGGCAAGGTCGCACACATTTCCATCAAGGTAGCCATATATTCGGCAAGGTCGCGTCAAATCCGGCAAGGTCGCCACATTTCCGGCAAGGTCGCCATAGATCCGGCAAGGTCGCCACAAATCCGGCAAGGTCGCCACATTTCCGGCAAGGTCGCCACGAACCAGGCATGGTCGCTACATTACCGGCAAGGACGCCATAATTCCAGCAAGGTCGCCACATTTCGTCAAGGTCGCCTTGAATCCGGCAAGGTCGACACAAATCCGGCAAGGTCGCAACATTTCGGCAAGTTCGCCATAAATCCTGCATCGTCGTCACAAATCCGGCAATGTCGCCATATTCCCGGCAAGGTCGTCATAAATCCGGCAATGTCGCCACAAATCCGGCAAGGTCGCCATATTTCCGGCAAAGTCGCCATAAATCCGGCAAGGTCGCCACAAATCCGGCAAGGTCGCCATATTTCCGGCAAGGTCGCCATATTTCCGGCAAGGTCGCCGTAAATCGGGCGAGGTCGCCATAAATCCGGCGAGGTCGCCATATTTCCGGCAAGGTCGCCATAAATCCGGCAAGGTCGCCATATTTCCGGCAAGTTCGCCACAAATCCGGCAAGGTCGCCATATTTCCGGCAAGGTCGCCGTAAATCCGGCAAGGTCGCAACAAATCCGGCGAGGACGCCATATTTCCGGCAAGGTCGCCATAAATCCGGCAAGGTCGCCACAAATACGGCTCGGTCGCCATATTTCCGGCAAGGTCGGCATAAATCCGGCAAGATCGCCGCAAATCAATGTCGACATAAATCCGGCAAGGTCGCCACAAATCAATGTCGCCATATTTCCGGCATGGTCGCCAGAAATCCGACAATGTCGCCATATTTCCGGCAAGGTCGTCATAAACCCGGCAAGGTCGCCACAAATCCGGCGAGGTCGCCATATTTCCGGCAAGGTCGCCATAAATGCGGCAAGGTCGGCATAAATCCGGCAAGGTCGCCACAAATCAATGTCGTCATATTTCCGGCAACGTCGCCATAAATCCGACAAGGTCGCCACAAATCGGGCAAGGTCGCCATATTTCCGGCAAGGTCGGCATAAATCCGGCAAGGTCGCCACAAATCAATGCCGCCATATTTCCGGCAAGGTCGCCATAAATCCGACAAGGTCGCCGCAAATCCGGCGAAGTCTCCATATTTCCGGCACGGTCGCCACAAATCCGGCAAGGTCGCCATAAATCCGGCGAGGTCGCCATATTTCCGGCACGGTCGCCACAAATCCGGCAAGATCGCCATAAATCCGGGGAGGTCGCCATATTTCCGGCAAGGTCGCCACAAATCCGGGAAGGTCGCCATAAATCCGGCAAGTTCGCCACAAAACCGGCAAGGTCGCCATAATTCGGGCAAGGTCGCCATATTTCCGGCAAGGTCACCATAAATCCGGCGAAGTCGCCATAAATCCGGCGACGTCGCCATATTTCCGGCAAGTTCGCCATAAATCCGGCAAGGGCGCCATAATTCCGGAAAAGTCGCCATAAATGCGGCAAGGTCGCCACAAATCCGGCAAGGTCGCCATAAATTCGGCAAGGTCGCCATATTTCCGACAAGGTCGCCATAAATCTGGCAAGGTTGCCTCAAATCCGGCAAGGTCGCCATATTTCCGGCAAGGTCGCCATAAATCCGGCAAGGTGGCGTCAAATCCGGCAAGGTCGCACACATTTCCATCAAGGTAGCCATATATTCGGCAAGGTCGCGTCAAATCCGGCAAGGTCGCCACATTTCCGGCAAGGTCGCCATAGATCCGGCAAGGTCGCCACTAATCCGGCAAGGTCGCCTTGAATCCGGCAAGGTCGACACAAATCCGGCAAGGTCGCAACATTTCGGCAAGTTCACCATAAATCCTGCATCGTCGTCACAAATCCGGCACTGTCGCCATATTTCCGGCAAGGTCGTCATAAATCCGGCAAGGTCTCCACAAATCCGGCAAGGTCGCCATATTTCCGGGAAGGTCGCCAGAAATCCGCAAGGTCGCCACAAATCCGGCGAAGTAGCCATATTTCCGGCAAGGTCGCCATAAACCCGGCAAGGTTGCACAAATACGGCGAGGTCGCCATATTACCGGCAAGGTAGCCAGAAATCCGGCAAGTTCGCCACAAATCCGGCGAGGACGCCATATTCCCGGCAAGGTCACCATATTTCCGGCAAAGTCGCCATAAATCCGGCAAGGTCGCCACAAATCCGGCAAGGTCGCCATATTTCCGGCAAGGTCGCCATATTTCGGGCAAGGTCGCCATAAATCGGGCGAGGTCGCCATAAATCCGGCGATGTCGCCATATATCCGGCAAGGTCGCCATATATCCGGCGAGGTCGCCATATTTCCGGCAATTTCGCCAATTATCCGGCAAGGTCGCATTAAATCCGGCGAGGTAGCCATATTTCCGGCAAGGTCGCCACAAATCCGGCAAGTCGCCATAAATCCGGCAAGGTCGCCAGAACTCCAGCAAGGTCGCCATATTTCCGGCAAGGTCGCCATAACTCCGGCGAGGTCGCCATATTTCCGGGAAGGTCGCCATAAATCCGACGAGGTCTCCATATTTCCGGGAAGGTCGCCATATTTCCGGGAAGTTCGCCACAAATTCGGCGAGGTCGCCATATTTCCGGCAAGGTCGCCATATATCAGGCAAAGTCGCCACAAATCCGGCAAGGTCGCCATTTTTCCAGCAAGGTCGCCATAAATCCCGCAAGGTCGCCACAAATCCGGCAAGGTCGACATATTTCCAGCAAGGTCCCCATTAATCCGGCAAGGTCGCCACAAACCCGGCAAGGTCGCCATATTTCCGGCGAGGTCGTCATAAATCCCGCAAAGTCGCCACAAATCCTTCAAGGTCGACGTATTTCCAGCAAGGTCTCCATAAATCCGGCAAGGTCGCCACAAATACGGCTAGGTCGCCATATTTCCGGCAAGGTCGGCATAAATCCGGCAAGGTCGCCACAAATCAAGGTCGCCATATTTCCGACAAGGTCGCCATAAATCCGACAAGGTCGCCACAAATCCGGCGAGGTCGCCATATTTCCGGCAAGGTTGCCACAAATCCGGCAAGGTCGCCATAATTCCGGCGAGGTCGCCATATTTCCGGCACGGTCGCCACAAATCCGGCAAGATCGCCATAAATCCTGCGAGGTCGCCCTATTTCCGGCAAGGTCGCCATAAATCCGGAAAGGTCGCCATAAATCCGGCAAGTTCGCCACAAAACCGGCAAGGTCGCCATAATTCGGGCAAGGTCGCCATAAATCCAGCATGGTCGCCATAAATCCGGCGAGGTCGCCACATTTCCGGCAAGGTCGTCCTAAATCCGGCGAGGCCGCCATAAATCCGGCCAGATCGCCATATTCCCGGCAAGGTCGCCGTAAATCCGGCGAGGTCGCCATAAATCCGGCGAGGTCGCCATTTTTCCGGCAAGGACGCCATAAATCCGGCGAGGTCGCCATATTTCCGGCAAGGTCGGCATTTTTCCGGCAAGGTCGCCATAAATCCGGCGAGGTCACCATATTTCCGGCAAAGTCGACACAAATTCGGCAAGGTCGCCATAAATCCGGCAAGGTCGCCATATTTCCGGCAAGGTCGCCACAACTCCGGCATGGGCGCCATAAAGCCCGCGAGGTCGCCATATTTCCGGCATGGTCGCCACAAATCCGGCAAGGTCGCCATAATTCCGGCAAGGTCGCCATAAATCCTGCAAGGTCGCCACAAATCCGGCAAGGTCTCCATATTTGCGGCAAGGTCGCCATAAATTCGGCAAGGTCGCCACAAATCCGGCATGGTCGCCATATTTCCGGCAAGGTCGCCATATTTACGGCAATGTCGCCATAAATCCGGCAATGTCGCCACAAATCCGGCATGGTCGCCATATTTCCGGCAAGGTCGCCATATTTCCGGCAAGGTCGCCATAAATCCGCAAGGTCGCCACAAATCCGGCAAGGTCGCCATATTTCCGGCAAGGTCGCCATTAATCCGGGAACGTCGCCACAAATCAGGCAAGGTCGCCATATTTCCGGCAAGGTCGCCACAAATCCGACAATGTCGCCATATTTCCGGCAAGGTCGTCATAAATCCGGCAAGGTCGCCACTAGTCCGAAAAGGTCGGCATAAATCCGGCAAGGTCGCCACAAATCCGACAATGTTTACATATTACCGGCAAGGTCGCCATAAACCCGGCAAGGTCGCCATATTTCCGGCAAGGTCGTCATAAATCCGGCAAGGTCGCCACAAATCGGGCAAGGTCGCCATATTCCCGGCAAGGTAGCCAGAAATAGTGGTTTTGAGCGTTTCAGGTTTTAATCGGCTTAGAGGGTTTTAGAAGGGTTTACATGCGTTTACATGGGCTTTATAGGGGTTTACAAGGGGTTACAGGCTTTGACATGTGTTTACATGTGTTTAGAGAGGATTGGAGGGGGTTACAGGGGATTAGAGGAGTTGAGAGGGTTTTAGAGGTGTACTTGGGGTTTACATGGGTTTAGATGGGCTTAGATGGGGTTTATATGGGTTTAGAGGGGATTACAGTGATATACTGGTGTTTACATGGTACTTGGGGTATACATGGTGTTTACACATGTTTACAGGGGGTTTAGTGGGGTTTGAAGGGTTTAGAAGGGTTTAGAGGCGTTTTGTGGGATTTACAGAGGTTTAGAGGAGTTTACAGTGATACCAGGTGTTTAGCATGGTTTACATGGGTTTAGAGAGGTTTACCGGGGGTTTAGAGGGATTTAGAGGGTTTTATAGGTGTTTACGGGCGTTTTGAGTGGATTACATGCGTTTACGGGGTTTGGAGTGGGTTGCAGGCGTTTAATAATAATAGCAATAATAGATTTTATTTATATAGCGCTGTTCAGGACTCAAAGTCGCTTTACAATTGAGTCAGGAATAAACAAAACAAAATAGAGCAGTAAGACAGAGGGGAGGGTAACATGGGACTAAGGGTATGCAGAGGTGAAGACATGGGTCTTGAGGCGGGACTGGAAGATGGTGAGGGACTCAGAATTTCGGACCAGTTGTGGGAGGGAATTCCAGAGCCTGGGAGCTGACCTGGAGAAGGCTCTGCCTCCAAGTGCAGAGGATTGATTTCGGAGTGGAGACCAGCTGATGTGGATCTGAGGGACCGTGAGGGTTGGTAGGGGGAGAGGAGGTCAATGAGATAAGGGGGGCCACGTTGTTGAGGGCTTCGTAGGTGAGGACCAGGATTTTGTAGGTGATCCGGTGGGAAATGGGAAGCCAGTGAAGTTCTTTGAGAACTGGGGTGATGTGGTGCCAGGATTTGGTGTGGGTAATGAGTCGAGCGGCTGCATTTTGGACCAGTTGGAGTCGGTTGATGCTGCTGGAATTGATTCCGAAAAGAAGAGAGTTACAGTAGTCCAGTCGGGAAGAGATGAAGGCATGGATGAGTCTTTCAGCAGCGGGGGGTGTGAGAGAGGATCTGATTTCTGCAATGTTGCGGTGGTGAAAAAATGATGTTTTGACAACATGGCGGATGTGAGGCTCAAGAGAGAGGGTTGAGTCAAGGATCACGCCAAGGTTGCGTGCCTGAGGAGATGGGGAGACAGTGGTGCAGTCGGTAGTGATAGTGTGGATAGAGGTGTTTAGAGGGGTTTACACGGGTTTAGATGGGTTTAGAGGGGTTTCGGTGTGTTTACCGTGGATTTGAGGGGTTTACAGTGGTTTACATGTGTTTAGAGAGGTTTGGAGAGGTTTACAGTGGTTTGGCGGGGTTTAGAGTGGTTTACAGGGGTTTCAGCGGTTTACAGGTGTTTAAAGGGGTTTAGAAGGGTTTAAAGGGGTTAAGAGTGGGGTGGTTTAGAGGGGTTTATAGGTATTTATAGGGGGTTACAAGGGTTTACAGAGGTTTAGAGGGGTGTGCAGGTGTTTAGAGAGTTTTAGACGAGTGTATAGGGGTTTAGAGTAATCTGGATGGGGTTTAGATGGGTTTAGAAGGGATTAGAGGGTTTAGATGTCTTTATAGGCGTTTCGAGGGGTGTATGGTTTAGAGGGTTTTGAGGGTTTTACAGGGCTTTAGATGTGTTTAGGGTAGTTTACTGGGGTTTAGAGGGGTTTCGACTGGTGAACAGGGGGTTATAGGGGGTTAGATGGGTTTAGAGGTGTTTACAGGGGTTTACAGGTGTCCAGAGGGGTTTAGATGCGTTTACAGTGGTTTACATGGGTTCAGAGGGCGTTACATGCGTTTAGATGGGATTAGAACGGTTTGGAGGGGTTTACAGGGGTTTACATGGGATTTGCAGGGTTTAGAGGGGTTTAGGGTGGGTTAGAGGGGCTTAGATGGGTTTAGAGGGGTTTAGAGGGTGTTTACATGGGTTTAGTGGGGTTTAGAGGGGTTTAGCGGGGTTTTCATAGGTTTCAAGGTGTTTAGGGGCGTTTACAGGGGGTTAGAGGCGTTCACAGGTGTTTTGAGGTGGTTATACGTGTTTAGAGGGGCTTACAGGGTTTACAGGGGTTTAGAGATGTTTAGATGGGTTTAGAGGAGTTTAAAGGGGTTTAGAGAGGATTACAGAGGTTTACATATGTTTAGTGTTTGGAGCGGTGTTTAGTGGTTTAGAATGGTTTACAGGGGTTTAGAAGGGTTTAGAGGGTTTTATAAGTGTTAGGGGGGTTTAGGGGATTTAGAGGGATTTAGAGGGGTTTAGAGGTGTTTACAGGGGTTTACAGGGCTTAACAGGTGTTTAGTGAGGTTTAGATGAGTTTACAGGAGTATAGAGAGGTTTAGAGGGTTTTAGAGGTCGAGTTTTATTGCCATATACTCAAGCAGAGAAACATAGAAAATAGGTGTAGCAATAGTCCTTCGAGCCAGCACTGCCATTCAATATGTTCATGGCTGTTCATCTAAAATCTGTACCTCTCTCCTGTTTTTTTACCCATATCCCTTGATTTCGCTAGCTCCAAGAGCTAAATGTAACTCTCTCTTGAAAACATCCAGTGGATTGGCCTCCACTGCCTTCTGTGGCAGTGAATTCCACAGATTCACAATTCTCTGCGTGAAGAAAGTTTGTTCTCATCTCAGTCCTAACTGGCCTACCCTTTATTCTTAAACTGTGACCCCTGGCTCTGAACTGCCCCAACATGGGGAACATTTCTCTTGCAGTTAGTGCAAGTGAAAATCTAGCAGGCAAGCAGAATGCTTTCTCCAACCACCCCCATTTGAAGGCCACTATCTTCCACCGTTTCTACCCAATGACAAGATGGCGGCGCCTCGCGGCAGCGGCCTCTACAGTCCGTCTGTCTTTTTTTTTCTTTTTGTCCTGTTAGGTGGATGTCTTGGTTTTAGTTATTATACTATTTTTAGCTGTGTATATGTGGGGGGGGGGGGCGGGGGAAACATTTTAATCTCTTCCCTGTACGGGAACACGACTTTTTCCTTGTCGAGTCTCCGTTGTCGTTGGGCCTAATATCGTGGAGTCGGCGGCCTCCAATCGGAATCGACCTGGAGCCTGCGGACTTACCATCGCGGAGCTGGCCGACTTCAGAGTGCGGAGCGCTGTTGAGGCGCGCGGCTGCGACCCGACTTCGGAGCGTGGAGGCTTCGGCTGCAGGCCCTGTGGTCGGTGACATCGGGAGCTCGCGGGTCCCTGGTGGGAGACCGCATTTCGGAGCTCCAGCAACGGAAAACTTCGCCCGCCGAATCGAGGGGTTTAAATCGACCCGGAGCGGAGCCTTACATCGCCCGGCACAGCTTATACGGACGCGGGACTTACCATCGCCCGCCGGGGACTCAAACATCAAGAGCCTCGATCAGCTCGATGCAGCAGTATAACTGCATGACTGCGGGAGAAGAATAAGATCAGAGAACAGGGAAGAGATAAGACGTTTGCCTTCCATCACAGCGAGGAGGTGTTTGGGGATTCACTGCGATGGATGTTTGTGTGGAATTATGTTCATTGTGTGTTTTGTTGTTGCTATGACTGCAGAAAACGTAATTTCGTTTGAACTTATGTCTAAATGAAAATAAACGGCATTATGCTTACTTTCAGAAGCCATTGGTTGTCCTCCAGGATGCACCAAGCCGCAGCCTGATCTATGCCGGTCACCTGGGCACAGAAACTCTCACGGCAGCGGCACAACACTTCCGACGCCTCCGACGGCCCGGGAATCTTGCACTGAGGCAGCTCCATGGCTGAAGCTGCAGCGAGTGACTCGCCAGCCCGGCAAACACTCGCCAGCCCGGCAAACACTCGGGAGCCCTGGCTTCCCTTCCGCATCCGTCCCCGCCGCTGCTTCTGCTTTCATCCCTCCCTCAGTCCCCTCTATCCAACACCCGCGGCCCATGCAGTGGATATAAGTTTTCAAATTTTCTTACGATAGAGCGTGAGAAATTTGTGATCAGCGTGAGAATTTGGCCAAATGCGTGATTCTCACGCTCAATGCGTGAGAGTTGGCAGCCCTGCATCAACTATTCCTTCCCTCCATGGATGCTGCCTCACCCGCTGAGTTTCTCCATCATTTTTGTCTGCCTTCTTGTACAGGTCACCTCGGCTCCAACAAGGATCTCAACGGTCCCGCAATCTGAATGGCTGCCCCTTCCACCAACTCCGCAACCAGGCCTTCACCTGTCCTCCCTTATTGTTCTTGCCCTCAGCAGCATGTTGCACCAGGAGCAATCTGGAGATTACTACCCCTTCGCCCACCCTCGTGGTCCTGTCCTTAAACCGTTTGCCTTGTTCCCCGTATACATCCTGTTTCTGTGGGTGCTCACCCTACCTACAGTAGATCTTTTGTGTCAGAGCAGACCTGGCGGCACCCCGTCCCGATTGAGAATGATCTGCAAGCCTAGTATTTTCTCACATGTCAGTCCCGCCATCCCAGGAATCAATCTCGTGAACGTATGCTGCACTGCCTCGATTACAAGGATGTACTTCCTCAAATTAGGAGACCAAAACTGTACACAATACTCCAGATGTGGTCTTACCAGAGCCCTATACAACTGCATAAGTACAAGGACACCCAGATCTTGATGTACCTCCCCCTTGCCTAACCTAACCCCATTGAGATAATAATCTGCCCCCTTGTTTTTGCCGCCAAAGTAGATAACCTCACATTTATATATATTATACTGCATCTGCTACGCATCTGCCCACTCACTTAACCTGTCCAGATCACCCTGCAACCTCTTAACATCCTCTTCGCAGTTCACACTGCCACTCAGCTTTGTGTCATCCGCAAACTTGCTAGTGTTGCTCATAATTCCCCAACACCGAGCCTTGCGGCACTCCACTCGCCACTGCCTGCCATTCAGAAAAGGACCCGTTCACTCCTACTCTTTGCTTCCTGTCTGCCAACCAATTTTCTATCCATGTCAACACCGTACCCCTAATACCATGTGCTCGAAATTTAGTCACCAGTCTCCCATGCGGGACCTTAGCACTACATCAACTGGCACCCTTTCAGTCATTTTACTTGTCACATCCTTTTAAAAAATCCAGAAGATTAGTCAAGCATGATTTCCCTTTCATAAATCCATGTTGACTTGGACTAATCCTTTTACTGCTATCCAAATGCCCCATTATTACCTCTTTACTAATTGACTCCAGCATCTTTCCCACCACCGAAGTCAGGCTAACTGGTCTGTAATTCCCCGTTTTATCTCTCGCTCCTTTCTTGAAAAGTGGGATAACGTTAGCTATCCTCCAATCCACAGGAAATGATCCTGAATCGATCGAACATTGGAAAATAATTACCAATGCGTCCACTATTTCTCGATCCACCTCCCTGAGGACCCTGTGATGCAGACCATCAGGCCCAGGGGGATTTATCAACCTTCAGACCCATTAGCCTACCCAATACTATTTCTCGCCTAATGAAAATGTATTTCAGTTCCTCTACCCCCTTAGATCCTCTGTCCTCCAGTACATCTGGGAGATTGTTTGTGTCTTTCTGAGCGAAGACAGTTCCGAAGTACCTGTTCAACTCTTATGCCATTTCCTTGTTACCCATAATAATTTCACCCGTGTCTGCCTTCAAGGGACCCACATTTGACTTTGCTACTCTTTTACCCTTAACATATCTAAAGAAGCTTTTATTGTCCTTCTTTATATTTCTTGCCAGCTTCCCTTCGTAGTTCATCTTTTCAGCCGTATAGCTCGATTTGTTTCCTTCTGTTGTCCTATGAAAGTTTCCCAATCCTCAGGCTTCCGGGTACTCTTTGCTAGTTATACATCTTTTCATTTAGTTTTATTCTATCCCTAACTTATCTTGTCAGCCACCGTTGCCTCCTAATCCCCTCTAAATCCCTTTGACCCCTCTAAACCCCTCTAAAGCCTTGTAAACCCTTTAAACCCTCTTTACCACTCTAAACACCTAAACCCCTCTGAAGATCTCAACACCCCTCTAACCCCTCTATACCCCTCTAGACACTTCTAAACCCCTCCAAACCTCTAAAGCCCTCTAAACCCCTCTAAAGACCTCTAAACACCTCTAAAGCCCTCTAAACCGATTGAAACCCCTCGAAATCACTCTAACCCCCATTAACCACGCTATGCCCCTCTATGCCCCACTAACCCCCTCGAAACCACTCGAAACCCCTCGAAACCTCGCTAAACCATCTAAACCACTCTAAACACAGTTCAGTGGGGGCGCTGCAAGCCGGCAGCCCTGACAGCAGCGTGTTAGTTCTTTCTAATTTTCTTGTTTTTTCCGTATGTCCTAATGTATGTTTTTAATGTTTCTTTGTGTATTGTGTGGGGGTGGTTTGCGGGGGTGAGTGGGGGGGGGGTAAGGGGGAAACCGTTTTTGGTCGCCTCCTCCACGGAGAGGCGACTTTTTCTATGTCGCCTCCCCCGTGGCCTAACATCGAGACGCGCCCGGGGCGAGCATTCTTTCGTCGCGGAGCGGGCGATGTCTCGCCGGGGATCGCCGGAGGGGTGCGCTCCTTTCGCTGGCCCGCGGCAACCAGGTCTGCGGAGCAGCCTGGGATCCCTTGTTGGGGACCCGGGAGGGGAAGAGCTCCGACCGCCGCGAACTGCGGTGCTTCGGGCTTGCGCGGCGTCAGGGGCCTGTGATCCCTCGTTGGCTACCATGGAGGAGAAGAGCTCCGACCGCCGGCCCGCGGCCTACTTCTACCGCTGGCGGGGCGTGGACTTACCATCAGGAGCGGGGTCCCTCGCCGGGTTTCCATGGAGAGTAGCTCCGACTGCCGGCCCTGCAGTCTGCGGTGCTTCTGGCTTCGGCGCGGCGGGGACTTTAGATCTTCGACCGCCGGCTTGCGGCCTACACCAACCTGAAGCCGCGGTCTCCGGTAGGGAAGCACCGATTTAGGACTTACATGGACTTTACCTTGTCTCCACATCTGGACACCAGCAGCGGCGACGGCGGAGGGTTGAGGTCCCTCCCACGGGGGAAATGGAGGAGGACTGGCCGTTTCTTGTGCCTTCCACCACAGTGAACACCTCAAAACCACTCTAAACACGTTTAAACCCGTCTAAACCCATCTAGACCCATCTAAACCCCTCTGAACCCCTCTGAACCGCTCTAAACCCATCTAAACCCATCTAAAGCCCTCGATATCCCTCTAAACCCTTCTAAACCCCTCTAAACAGCTCTAACCCCTCTAAACCTCTCTAAACCCGTTTAACCCTCAACACGTTTAAACCACTCTAAACCCCTCTAAAGGCCTCTAATCCCCTCTAAACCCCTGTAAACCCCACTAACCCCCTTTAAACCCATCTAAACCCCTTGAAACCACTCAAAACCCCTCTAGACCCTTCTACGTCCTTCAAAACCACTCAACACACTTCTAACGCACTCTAAACTTATCTAATCCCCTCTAACCCCCCCATAAACCCATCTAAACCCCCTATTAACCTCTCTAATCTCCATCTAATCCCCTATAAACACATATAAACCCCCTCAAATCCCCCTCTAACCACTTAAATGCCCAGACGTAAGAACAGCGCACAGAAAGGAGTCGCAGATGCTGCTTTCAACCGAAGATATACACAAAAAGCTGGAGTAACCCAGTGTGACAGACAGCATCTGTGGAGAGAAGGGTCTCGAAAAGGAACTGTGCGAATCCGCACTGACCAGCGATCCCCACACATTATCGATGTCCTACACACACTGGGGACAATTTACATTTAAACCTGTATATCTACAAGCCTGCGCGTATTTGGAGTTTGGGAGGAAACCAAAGATGTCAGTGGGAGAACGTACAAACTCCGTACAGACAGCACCCTTGGTCGGGATTGAACCCGCGTCTCTGTCGCTGTAAGGCAGCAACTACCGCTGTGCTACCGTGCTGGACAGCTTGAGCTTAGAAACGCAGATATAACATATGTGGTCACAAAAATCTGGAGTAACAGTGGGGCAGGCAGCATATCTGGAGAAAATCCACGCGGTTACGGGGAGAACGTACAAATCGTACAGACGGTACAATCGTACATCAAATCTTCCGCTGCGCTACTGTTTACTGGCGCCCTCCCATAATTTCCCATTTATTGGTGCCATTCCCTAAATCCCCATTGACTGGTGCCCTCCCCTAAAGCACCATTTAATGTTGCGCTCCCCTAATTCTCCATTTATTAGTGCACTCCCCTAATTCCCCATTTACTGAGGCTCGCTCTTTTCACACCAGGCTCGTAGCGTGCGCCCGGCTCCTAGTTTGCGGACGAGGTTCGCAGCTTTTGCAGTAGGCTGGCACTTTTCGCACCAGCTCGCACATTTCGGACCAGGCCGGCATTTTTCGCAGATGGCTCATACTTTTCGCACCAGGCTCGCAGTTTTCGCACCCGGCTCGCAAATTTCGCACAAGGCTCGCAGTTTTCGCTACCAGGCTCCTACTTTTCTCACCAGGCTCGCATTTTTCGCACAAGGCTCGCAGATATCGCACCAGGCTCGCAGTTTTCGCACCCGGCTCGCAGTTTTTGCGCCAGGCTCTCACTTTTCGCACCCGGATTGCAGTGTTCGCACCAGGCTCGCTTTTTTTCGCAGCCGGGTCGCACTTTTTGTAACAGGCTAGCATGTTTCGCTGGCGGCTCGCACTTTTCGAACCAGACTCGCACCTTTCGCACCAGGCTCGAATCTTTCGCACCAGGCTCGCACCTTTCGCACCAAGCTCGCACTTTTAGCACCAGGCGCGAAGCTTTCTCACCAGGCTCGCAGTTCTCCACCAGGATTACAATTTTCGCACCAGGATCTCAGTTTTCGCACCAGGCTGGCAGTTTTAGCACCAGGCGCGCATTTATTTGCAGCCGGTTCGCACTTTTCGCACCACAATCGCTCTTTTCGCACCAGACCCGCACTGTTCGCACCAATCTCGTAGTTTTTACGCCAGGCTCGCATTTTCGCACCAGGATCACACTTTTCGTAATAGAAACATAGAAACATAGAAAATAGGTGCAGGAGTAGGCCATTCGGCCCTTCGAGCCTGCACCGCCATTCAATATGATCATGGCTGATCATCCAACTCAGTATCCCGTACCTGCCTTCTCTCCATACCCTCTGATCCCTTTAGCCACAAGGGCCACATCTAGCTCCCTCTTAAATATAGCCAATGACCTGGCCTCGACTACCCTCTGTGGCAGAGAATTCCAGAGATTCACCACTCTCTGTGTGAAAAAAGTTCTTCTCATCTCGGTTTTAAAGGATTTCCCCCTTATCCTTAAGCTGTGACCCCTTGTCCTGGACTTCCCCAACATCGGGAGCAATCTTCCTGCATCTAGCCTGTCCAACCCCTTAAGAATTTTGTAAGTTTCTATAAGATCCCCTCTCAATCTCCTAAATTCTAGAGAGTATAAACCAAGTCTATCCAGTCTTTCTTCATAAGACAGTCCTGACATCCCAGGAATCAGTCTGGTGAACCTTCTCTGCACTCCCTCTATGGCAATAATGTCCTTCCTCAGATTTGGAGACCAAAACTGTACGCAATACTCCAGGTGTGGTCTCACCAAGACCCTGTACAACTGCAGTAGAACCTCCCTGCTCCTATACTCAAATCCTTTTGCTATGAAAGCTAACATACCATTCGCTTTCTTCACTGCCTGCTGCACCTGCATGCCTACTTTCAATGACTGGTGTACCATGACTCGCTCTTTTCGCTGCAGGGTCGCATTTTTCGCGCCACGCTCGCAGTTTTTGCGCCAGGCTCCCAGTTTTCGTACCAGGATTGCAGTTTTCGCACCAGGCTCCCACATTTCGCAGCAGGCTCGCACTTTTGGCACCAGGCTCGCATTTTTCGCACGAGGCCCGCACTATTCGCACCAGGCTCGCACTTTTCGCACCAGACTCGCGAGATAGACACAACCTTTTGTCGTCACAACCCTTAGAAGACACAACCCTTGGTATGAACAAAACTTGGTCGAAACAAAGCTTGGTAGATTAACCTTCGTTTGACACAACCCTGGGTAAACACATCCCTTGGTAAGCAATCCCCTTGGTAGACACAACACTTGGTAGACACAACCCTTGGGAGACAGAGCCATTCGTCGACACAACCTTGGGTAGACACAGCCCTTGGTACACACCACCCTTGGTAGACAGTCTTTGTAGGCACAACGCGTGGTAAACATGAGCCTTGGCAAACACGACCCTTGGTAAACACGACCTTTAGCAAACACGACCTTTAGCAAACACAACGCTTGGTAAACATGAACATTGGCAAACACGACCTTTGAGAAAGACGACTCTTTGGGAACACGACCTTTGTTAAACACGTCCCTTGGCAAACACTTCCCCTGGTAAACACTATCCCTGGTAAACACAACCCTTGGTAAACAGTGCGATCCTGGTGAGAAAACTGTGACACTGGCGCAAAATGTGCGAGCCTGGTGCGAAAAGTGCGAGCCTGCTGCGAAAAGTGGGAGCCTGCTGCGAAACGTGGGTGCCTGGTGCGAAAACTGCGAGCCTTGTGCGACGATTGCGAGACTGGTGCGAAACGTACGAGCAGTCTGCGAAAAATGCCAGCATGGTCCGAAAAGTGCAAGCTGGTGCGAAAAGTGCGAGCCTGGTACTAAAGCTGCGTACGTCGTCCGCACACTACGAGCCGGGCGCACAAGCTGCCAGCCTGGTGCGAAAAGAGCGAGCCTCAGTAAATGGTGAATTAGGGGATGGCACTAATATATGGGGAATTAGGGGAGCGCAACATTGAATGGTGAATTAGGGGAGGACACCATTAAATGGGGATTTAGGGGATGGCACCAGTAAATGGGAAATTATGGGAGGGCACCAGTAAACAGTGGCGCAGCGATAGAGTTGCTGCCTCACAGGTTCAGAGACCCGGGTTCGATTCCGACCACGGCCGCCATCTGACGGTTTGTACGTTCTCCCCGTGACCGCGTGGATTTTCCCCAGAGATGCTGCCTGCCTCGCTGTTACTCCAGATGTTTGTGACCACATATGTTATACCTGCGTTTCTGAGCGTAAGCTATCCAACACGGTGGCACAGCGGTAGAGTTGCTGCCTTACAGCGCCAGAGACGCGGGTTCAATCCCGACGAAGGGTACCGTCTGTACGGAGTTTGTACGTTCTCCCCCTGACCGCGTGGAGTTTCTCCGACATCTTCAGTTTCTTCCCAAAATCCAAGGACGCGCAGGCTTGTAGATATACAGGTTTAAATGTAAGTTGTCTCCAGTGTGTGCCGGACATCGATAATGTGTGGGGATCGCTGGTCAGTGCGGACTCGCACAGTTCCTTTTCGAGACCCTTTTCTCATCAGATGCTGTCTGTCACGCTGGGTTACTCCAGCGTTTTTGTCTATCTTCGGTTGAAAGCAGCATCTGCAGCTCCTTCCTGTGCGAAGCTGTTCTTACGTCTGGACATTTGAGGGGATTAGAGGGGTTTAGATGGGTTTAGAGGGAATTATATGGGGTTTAGAGGGGTTTCGAGGTGTTTAGAGGTGTTTATAGGGTTTTCGGATGGGTTAGATTGGTTTAGAGGGATTTAGGTGGGTTTAGAGGCGGATAGAGCGGTTTATATGGGTTTAGAGGTGTTTGGAGGGGTTTTCAGTGGTTTACAGCGGTTTAGAAGGGATATTCGTGGGTTAGAGGTGTTTAGAGGGGTTTAAATGGGTTTCGCGAGGTTTCGAGGGGTTTAGAGGTGTTTCGAGAGGCTTAGAGGTATTACGAGGGGTTTCCTGGGGTTTCGAGAGGTTTATAGGGGAATTCGAGGGGTTTAGAGGGGGTTGGAGGGGTTTGGAGGTTTTTAAATGGGTTTAGAGTGGTTTAGAGGGGTATAGATGTGTTTGACGGTGTTTAGAGGGGTTTAGAGTGGTTTAGAGTGGTTTGGAGGGGTTTGGGAGGGTTTAGAGCGGTTTACATGTGTTTATAAGGGGTTTGGAGGTGTTTGGAGGGGTTTAGAGGTGTTTGGAAAGGATTGGAGGGATTTAGTGGGGTTTAGAGGGGTATGGAGGAGTTTGGTTTAGAGGGGACTATAGGAGTTCAGAGGGGTGTAGAGTGGGTTTAGAAGGGTCTGGAGGGGTTCCGCGGGGTTTAGAGGGGTTTAGACGAGTTTAGAGGAATTTACAGGCGGTCTACAGGGTTTTACAGGGTTTAGACGGATTTACAAGAGTTTACAGGGGATTACAGGGGTTTACAGTGGTTTGGAGTTTAAATGGGTTTGAGGGGTTTACATTGGTTTAGACGGGTGTAGAGTGTTTTAGAGGGCTTTAGAGGGGTTAAAGGAATTTACAGGGGTTTACAGGTGTTTAACATAGAAACATAGAAACATAGAAATTAGGTGCAGGAGTAGGCCATTCGGCCCTTCGAGCCTGCACCGCCATTCAATATGATCATGGCTGATCATCCAACTCAGTATCCCGTACATGCCTTCTCTCCATACCCTCTGATCCCTTTAGCCACAAGGGCCACATCTAACTCTCTCTTAAATATAGCCAATTAACTGGCCTCGACTACCCTCTGTGGCAGAGAGTCCCAGATATTCACCACTCTCTGTGTGAAAAAAGTTCTTCTCATCTCGGTTTTAAAGGATTTCCCCCTTATCCTTAAGCTGTGACCCCTTGTCCTGGACTTCCTCAACATCGGGAGCAATCTTCCTGCATCTAGCATGACCAACCCCTTAAGAATTGTGTACGTTTCTATAAGATCCCCTCTCAATCTCCTAAATTCTAGAGAGTATATACCAAGTCTATCTAGTCTTTCTTCATAAGACAGTCCTGACATCCCAGGAATCAGTCTGGTGAACCTTCTCTGCACTCCCTCTATGGCAATAATGTCCTTCCTCAGATTTGGAGACCAAAACTGTACGCAATACTCCAGGTGTGGTCTCACCAAGACCCTGTACAACTGCACTAGAACATCCCTGCTCCTATACTCAAATCCTTTTGCTATGAAAGCTAACATACCATTCGCTTTCTTCACTGCCTGCTGCACCTGCATGCCTACTTTCAATGACTGGTGTACCATGACACCTAGGTCTCGCTGCATCTCCCCTTTTCCTAGTCGGCCACCATTTAGATAATAGACTGCTTTCCTGTTTTTGCCACCAAAATGGATAACCTCACATTTATCCACATTATACTGCATCTGCCAAACATTTGCCCACTCACCCAGCCTATCCAAGTCACCTTGCAGTCTCCTAGCATCCTCCTCACAGCTAACACTGCCCCCCAGCTTAGTGTCATCCGCAAACTTGGAGATATTGCCTTCAATTCCCTCATCCAGATCATTAATATATATTGTAAATATCTGGGGTCCCAGCAATGAGCCTTGCGATACCCCACTAGTCACTGCCTGCCATTGTGAAAAGGACCCGTTTACTCCTACTCTTTGCTTCCTGTTTGCCAGCCAGTTCTCTATCCACATCAATACTGAACACCGAATGCCATGTGCTTTAAGTTTATATACTAATCTCTTATGTGGGACCTTGTCGAAAGCCTTCTGGAAGTCCAGGTACACCACATCCACTGGTTCTCCCCTATCCACGCTACTAGTTACATCCTCGAAAAATTCTATAAGATTCGTCAGACATCATTTACCTTTCGTAAATCCATGCTGACTTTGTCCAATGATTTCACCACTTTCCAAATGTGCTGCTATCCCATCTTAATAACTGACTGTAGCAGTTTCCCCACTACCGATGTTAGACTAACTGGTCTGTAATTCCCCGTTTTCTCTCTCCCTCCCTTCTTGAAAAGTGGGGTTACGTTTGCTACCCGCCAATCCTCAGGAACGACTCCAGAATCTAAAGTGTTTTGAAAGATTATTACTAATGCATCCACTATTTCTGGAGCTACTTCCTTAAGTACTCTGGGATGCAGCCTATCTAGCCCTGTTGATTTATCGGCCTTTAAACCATTCAATTTACCCAACACCACTTCCCGACTAACCTGGATTTCACTCAATTCCTCCAACTCCTTTGACCCGCGGTCCCCTGCTATATCTGGCAGATTATTTATGTCTTCCTTAGTGAAGACGGAACCAAAGTAGTTATTCAATTGGTCCGCCATATCCTTGTTCCCCTTGAGCAACTCACCTGTTTCTGACTGCAAGGGACCTACATTTGTCTTAACTAATCTCTTTATTTTCACATATCTATAAAAACTTTTGCAGTCAGTTTTTATGTTCCCTGCCAGTTTTCTTTCATAATCTATTTTTCCTTTCCTAATTAAGCCCTTTGTCCTCCTCTGCTGGTCTCTGAATTTCTCCCAGTCCTCCGGTATGCTGCTTTTTCTGGCTAATTTGTACGCATCATCCTTCGCTTTGATACCATCCCTGATTTCCCTTGTTATCCACGGATGCACTACCTTCCCTGATTTATTCTTTTGCCGAACTGGTATGAACAATTTTTGTAGTTCATCCATGCAGTCTTTAAATGTTTTCCATTGCATATCCACCGTCAACCCTTTTAGAATTAATTGCCAGTCAATCTTGGCCAATTCACGTCTCATACCCTCAAAGTTACCTTTCTTTAAGTTCAGAACCATTGTTTCTGAATTAACAATGTCACTCTCCATCCTAATGAAGAACTCAACCATATTATGGTCACTCTTGCCCAAGGGGGCACGTACAACAAGACTGCTAACCAACCCTTCCTCATTACTCAATACCCAGTCTAAAATAGCCTGCTCTCTCGTTGGTTCCTGTACATGCTGATTTAGATAACTATCCCGCATACATTCCAAGAAATCCTCTTCCTCAGCACCCCTGCCAATTCGATTCACCCAATCTATATGTAGATTGAAGTCACCCATTATAACTGTTTTGCCTTTGTCGCACGCATTTCTAATTTCCTGTTTGATATCATCTCCAACTTCACTACTACTGTTAGGTGGCCTGTACACAACACCCACCAGCGTTTTCTGCCCCTCAGTGTTTCGCAGTTCTACCCATACCGATTCCACATCCTCGAAACTAATGTCCTTCCTTTCCATTGCGTTAATCTCCTCTCTAATCAGCAACGCTACCCCACCTCCTTTTCCTTTCTCTCTATCCCTCCTCAATATTGAATAGCCCTGGATATTCAGCTCCCAGCCTTGGTCACCCTGGAGCCATGTCTCCGTGATCCCAACCATATCATAGTCATTAATAGCTATCTGCACATTCAACTCATCCACCTTATTACGAATGCTCCTTGCATTGAGACACAAAGCCTTCAGAGAGGTTTAGAGAGGTTTACAGGGGTTTACAGGTGTTTAGAGGTGTTTGCATGTAGTCTACATAGGGTTACATGGGTTTAGAGGGGGATAGATGGCTTTACAGGCGTTTATAGGGTTTGTGAGAGGTTTACAGGGGTTTAGAGAGATTTACATGGGGTTTACAGGGGCTTAGAGAGTTTAGAGGGCTTCATATGGGGTTTACATGAGTCTAGAAGGGTTTACAGGGGTTTACACGCGTTTACTGGGGTTTAGGGGGGTTTACAGGGATTTGCAGGGGATTAGAGGTTAGATGGGTTTACAGGTGTTTAGAGGGGTTTACAGCGGTTTAGAGGGATTTACAGGGGTTTAGAGGGGTTTAGAGGGTTTTAGATATGTTTAGAGTGCTTAAAGGGGTTTGCAGGTGTTTGCATGTGTTTAGATAGGTTTGAAGGGGTTTAGAGGGTTTTAGATAGGTTTACAGAGGTTTACATGGGTTTAGAGGTGTTTAAGCTGGTTTAGAGGGATTTATAGGGGTTTAGACCGTTTTACAGGGGTTTACAGGGCGTTAGGCGTGTTTACATGTGGTTTACAGGGTGTTTAGATGGGTTTAGAGCGCTTTATAGGGGTTTAGAGGGGATTAGAGGGGTTTGGGTGGGATTTCGAGGGGGTTGCAGGGGATTGGAGAGGGATTGCGGGGGACTGGATAGGTTTAGAGCGGTTTGTATGGGTTTGTAGGGGTTTAGAGGGGGTTAGAGTGGTTTGGAGGGGTTTACAGGTGTTTACAGGGGGTTAGATGCGTTAACAGGGGGATAGAGGTGTTGAGAGGGGTTTAGATGCGTTTGCAGGGGGTTTATATGTGTTTAGAGGGGTTTAGAGGGATTTAGAGTTGTTTACAGGGGTTTAGTGGGATTTACAGGGTTTAGCGGGGTTTAGAGGGGTTTAAAGGGGTTTACAGGTGTTTACAGGTGTAGAGAGGTTTAGAAGGGTGTACAGGGGTTCAGATGGTTTTAGAGAGTTTATAGGGATTTCCAGGAGTTTACAGGTCAGTAGGGGGTTTACAGTGGGTTTAGTTGGGGATAGAGAGGTTTAGAGGGGTTAGAAGTGTTTAGAAGAGTTTAGAGGGATTTGGAGGGTTCTGCGGGGGTTTACAGGGGTTTTCATGAGTTTACAGTTGTTCAGAGGAATTTACATTGGTTTACAGCGGTTTAGAGAGATTTTGAGAGGTTTGCAGGGGATTACAGAGGTTTACATGTGTTTACAGGGGTTTAGAGGTGTTTGCCGTGGTTTACAGGTTAGAGGTGTTTAGTATAGTTTAGAGGGATTTGTAGGGGTCTGGAGGGGTTTCGAGGGGTTGGATGGGGTTTTGCGGGGTTTAGAGGAGTCTAGATGTATATTGAGGGGTTCACAGGGCTTCAGAGGGGGTTTAGAGTGGTTCAGAGGGGTTTAGAGGAAGTTTAATTGGGTTTACAGGGGTTTACATGTGTCTAGAGGGGTTTAGAGGGGGATATAGGGATTTTCAGGGGTTTAGAGGGATTTTCAGGGGTTTAGAGGGGTTTGGAGTGATTTAGAGGAAATGACAGGGATTTAGCTGGTTTTTGATGGGTTTAGAAGGGTTAGAGGGATTTAGAGTGGTTTCCAGGGGTTTACATGTGTTTACAGGTGTTTAGAAAGGATTGAGTTTAGAGGGGTTTAGAGGAGTTTAGGGGGGTTTAGATAGGTTTAGGGGGCTTTACATTGTGTTTTCCGGGGTTTAGAGCGGTTTACATGAGGTTTAAAGAGGGTTTAGAGGGCTTTATAGGGCTTTATAGTGTTTTAGATGAGTTTACAGGGGGGTTTAAAGCGGTTTAGGGGGGTTTATACTGGTTTAGAGGGGGTTTAGATGGGTTTACATGGGTTTACATTGGGTTTACAGGGGGGTTAGATGGGTTTGGAGGGGATTCGAGGGGTCTGGAGAGGGTTAGAGCGGTTTGGAGGGGTCTGGAATGGTTTAGAGGGGTTTAGAGGGGGTAGAGGTGTTTGGAGGGTTTAAGAATGGTTTAGAGGGGGTTGGAGAGGTTTTGAGGGGTTTAGAGATGTTTACAGGGTTTTACTGGGATTTAGAGTTTTTAGGGTAGAGAGGTTTACAGGGCTTTAAAGAGTTATAGATAGGATTGCAGGGGTTTACATTGGTTTAGAGGGGTTTAGAGGGTTTTAGATGAGTGAGGGTGGTTTAGAGAAATTTAGAGGGGTTTACCGTGGTTGACAAGTGATTACAGGTGTTTAGTGAGGGGGTTAGAGGGATTTAGATGGGTTTAGCGGGGTTTAAATGGGTTTATAGGTGTGTACCCGTGTTTACAGGTGGATAGAGGTTCAGAGGGGTTTACAGGGGGTTTATAGGTTTTTAGAGAGGTTTACATGGGTTTAGAGGGGTTTAAAAGGTGTTAGAGGGGCTTGCATTGGGGGGGGTTTAGACCGGTTTACAGAAGGTTAGAGGTGTTTGCAAGCGTTTACATGTGTTTATATGGGTTCATAGGGGTTTAAAGGGGTTTACAGGGGTTTACAGGGGGTTTACATGTGTTTAGAGAGGATTCGAGTTGTTTACATGGGGTTTAGAGGGGTTTAGAGTGTTTTAGATAGCTAGTTAGAGGGTTTACAGGGGTTTACATACCGACTTGATATCGCCCATGTGATAGACGTATGCAACTGCTGTGGTGTTATCAATCTGGAGCTGAACATGTTAAAGGCCTGTCTCACGAGTCTGCGGTCATTGGCGGCGAAACGGGCAGAATCTGCCGCCATAGATCGTGAGAACGTACAATTCCGGGGCCGTGCGGCGGTGTTCCCAACACCGCACGGTGCTAAAATAAAACCGACAATGTCGAAAACTATATACTCACCGCATAACCTCCACCAGTGATCCACGAGTGCGGCACGGCCGCCCGCACGGGCCGCCGCCAGTGTGGCTCGAGCGCCGTGCGTCAAACCTCCACTGCCACACACGTGAGGCACGTGTGCGGCACGGCCGCAGGTACAGCCACCGCTACAGCGCCGCGATCAGGATGGCCGCCGCCACAGCCGGCGCTCGTGAGTCACGTGCGGCGGGCCGACGTCATCGCAGTCGGCCCGCCCTTTTTTTAACTTACCGCAAGCACGTGGGACCCGCCGTGTTTGAATCACTCGACCCCCGCGCAGCATCCGTGCGGCGCTCCGGTGGATAGGCTCGGCGCTATCGCCGTTGCCGCGCGGTCCCCGCTACCGGCGACGCCGCGCTTCACCGCCGATGACCGCAAACAGGTAAGACAGAGCCTTAAATCATGCATAGTAGAACAATACACTTTTAAGCCATAGAATGCTCCCAGCAATTCTATATAGATAATACCATGCGCCTGAAGAATTAATGCCTCATGCACATTCCATCTGCCGCCGCAGCTAGAATTGGTATCAGTGGCTCCCCATCCGAAGGCACTCACATCAGTTTTTAAAACAACTGAAGGTTGATTAGCCAGAATTTTAATAGAGCAACGTGAAACATTCGTTATCCACCACTGTAACTCAGTAGTGGCTTCAACTGGCAACCGCATGAGTCTATCGAAATGACCTGCATGTGCTTTGAGTGCCTGTTCCTTAGCACGTTGCAAATTTTGATAATGTAAAGGCCCAAATTGTACTCCAAGGAAAGCAGGCACTAATTTGCCAATTACACTAGCCACTCGTCGAATGGAGGATTGCTGATCGTCAACAAGATTGGTACAAGCTTCCATTAATTCTAATCTCTTGCTTCTAGGAACACTAACATGTGAGTTGAATCAATGGTGAACCCCAAATAATCAATGATTCTAGATGGTATCAATTTTGATTTAGCTGGAGGGATGAGAAACCCCAACTTCTCAAACATATGTTTAGTGACTGACAGACAATTCAGCTGATTCCTGAGTCTTGCCTATGATTAGAACATCATCTAAATAGGCCATCACAATATGACTCTGAGCCCAGAGTAAACCCAACACCGGTTTCAACAACTGTGTAAATAGTCTAGGAGCTGAGGTTAACCCATTAGGCAATGCTTTGAACTGCCTAAATTGTCTCATCCAGCTAAATTTCAAATATCTCCGGTGATCGTAATGAATCGGCACTGAATAATACGCATCTTTCAGATCTATACATGCCATATAACATCCTTTGGAAACCAATTGTTTAGCAGTAAGAAAAGTTTCCATTTTGAAATGTTTATACTGGACATAGGAATTAAGTCGAGTTAGATCAATAATGATTCGACACCCACCATCCTTCTTTTGTCTATGAAAAATATTAGACACAAATTGATGAGATTGATGAACCGACTTCTCAATTACCCCTTTTTTAAGTAAGGTTTTAATTTCAGCGTTTACCTGTAAAGATTCTGATTATGAAAACACCAATGTCCGACTCGGTGTATGTTGTGTGGGTGGACGCAATTTAAAAATGAACTCAATTCGGAACACCTGAAGATCTCCAGTATAAACGAATCTGATGTTATGCAGCACCATTCAATGAAGAACAACTGCAATCTACCCCCAACTTGTGACTGCTCCATATATGACATGTCCTGAACCGAACCAGATCTACCTACCTCCATAATCGCTGGTGGATACCTTTGCCTCCGAGCTCTGGAGGGAATAAGTGTTGGGGTACGCCAATTGCGCACAGATGGCAGAGCCTGGCTTTGTCTTTGACCCGAACCAGCCTCAGTGAACCGTCTATAGGGGTGCAATCGGCGAAACGGTCTTTTACCGGTCGATTGTGCTTTAATGAGACCGACCGTCTTCGCCTCGTCATCCAGTTCTCTGACCTGTTTTGACAGATCCTCACCGAACAACAGGTTCGGCGGCTGCACATTGGTTGTTTTGCACAAAGCTGCAAACTTTGGGTTGAGAGTTGGTCTTATTGCACTTTTCCGAAGACAATTTATTTCGAAAAGTGCATTGGACATAAGTGCCAAAGTATCCTGCTGAATATCAGACAGGGGCGCCCCATCGACTGACCTTGCAAATGCAGTAATGCCTGACCCAAGCAGCTTTAAGAACTTTTGGATCCTTAACTCCTGGGCTCTGATGCTTGCACCCATGTGCCCCCAAATGGCATGGTTAACAGTAGGCACTTTTATTGAGGCACAGTTGGTAGGTGTCTCATATTTGTTCGTTGTTTCTTCCATCGTTAAATCCTGTAACTGATGGGAAGGCATATAATTCATGGTTCTGGCCAGGTCTTCGTCCAACGGCTCACCAGTTCCTGTTGGTATGGCGAATTTAGATGCCATGTCCGGCACCCCTGGCTCTTGGCTCTCATGCCTTGGGGTATGCTGCTCCGCAATACCTCCAACCTCAGGGTCGGAACAAAACTGCCCCGGTAAGCTCACCTCCTCCATGAGGGAGACATTATGCAGCCCTTCTAAAGGTGCTGCTGCCACGGGCCCATGGGGTGACCCGCGGATATAAAGTTCCTCCAGGAACATGTCATGATGGAGCATCCTCTCCATCAGGTGCTCCATCTTTGCTAGACGTCCACAGACGTCGCTGATAGTGGGAGGAGAATCCTCCTGGCCCGACTCATCAGAGTCCACGGGCCTTACTGATTCTTTGGTGGATTTTCTCCCCACAGGAGTAGCCATGGTGCTGTCAATCGGCACCTGAATAGCTGCCACTCGCCGGACAGCCAGCGGCTCAGACGGTGAAATGGGCGCCGGCCCTCTGTCCGCACTCCCGCGGTATTCTCCAGCTGTTTTCCCGGCGGCGCGCCTCAGCCTTCCTTTCACCCGCTTCTCCATAGTCCTGCTAGCTCCTGTAAACCAGACTTACAGACCGCAAAAGACGAACACAGTGAGTTTTTAAAAACTTACCTGCGCGTTTTTAATTTACCGCTGATGGAGTTGCGCCCTGCCAGCCCGTCGTTGCGCCATGCGTCTGATTTAATGACGCACATGCGCCCTGGCGGGGCTTCTTCACGGAATCACTCGCGTGACTCCGAAGTAAAATTCCTCTGAACACCTCTAAACTCCTCCAAAGCAGTCTAAACCCCTCTAAACCCCACTAAACCCTCTAAGCCCCTCTAAATCCATCTAACCCTTCTTTTTTTTTTTTTTTTTTTTTTTTTAGAGGAACCCTTCTAAGTTCCTCTATGCCCAAAATAGTCCTCTAAATCTCCAAACCCCTCGACACCCATCAAAACCCCTCTAAACACCAGCTAAACCCCTCTAACCCACTCTAAACCCATTGAAACCCCTCGAAACCACTCGAAACCCATCTAAAACCCTCTAACATCACTATACCTCTCTAACCTCTATACCCCTCGAAACCAATCTAAAGCACTCTAAACCAATCTAAACCCCTCTAAAGCCCTCTAAGCAATTCTAAAGCCATCTGAACCCCTTTAAACCAATGTAAACACCTTCGAAACCCATCTAAATAATCCGAAAGTCCTCTAAATACCTCTAAACAATTCCGTCCCCCCAAGCACCTCTGAACCCCTGTAAACAGGTCTAAGCCCCTTTAAAGCTCTCTAAGACCATCGAAACCCCTCTAACCACGTATAAACCCCTCTAAACCACTCTAACCTCTTCTATCCCTTCTAAACCCCTCCAACGCCCTCTAAACCGCTCTAAACCCTTCTAAACCTATCTAAACCTCTCCAACCAACTGTAACACCCTCTACCCACTACGAAACAACGTCCTAACCCCTCTAAACAACTCTTAACCGCTCTAAAGCCCTCTAAACACATTTAAACCGCTCTAAAGCCCTCTAACCCTATTTACGCTCTTCTAAACCCTCTAAACACCTCAAAATCCCTCTAAACCTCTCCGTCCCTCTAAAACTCACTAAACCTCTCTAACCCCTCTACCCCTCTAAGCCACTCAGAACCCCTCGAAACCACTCTAAACCTCTCTAAAACCCCGTAAATCCATTCAAACACCTCTAAACCCCTATCCTCTCAAAACCCCTCTGAACCACCCTAAACCCTTCTAAAACCCTCTATACCAAACCCACCGAACCCACTCTAAACCCCTGTAAATCCCTCGAAAACCTCTCTGCATCCCTCTATCCCCACTAAACCTCTCTAATCAATCTACACCCATCCATACCCCCTCTAAACCCCATCTAAAGCCACTGAACACATCTAACGCCCTCTAAGCCCACACTAATTCCCTTTAAACACCTCTAACCCGCTCTAAACCTCTCCAAATTACTAAATCCCAATAAACACATCTAAACACCTGGAAATCCCTCTAACTCCCTCTAACCCACTCTAAGCCGCTCCAAACCACTAACCCCCTGTAGCCACCTCTAAACCCCCCCAAACCATCTACACCCCACTAAACCCCTCTAAATCTGTCTAAACCACACTAACCCACTCGAACCCCCTCTACCCACTTCTAATCCCCCCTTAAGCCCTCTCACCCCTCTATCAACTTCTCAACCTCTCGTAACCCCTCTAAACCCCTCTATACCACTCTAAATCCCTCTAAACACCTCTAAAGCACTATAATAATTTCTAAACCCCTCTAACACCTCTAAACCGCTCTAAACCTCTTGAAACCCAACGAAATCCCTCTAACTCTCTCGAAACCTAAACCTCTAAGCCCCTCTGAGCCCGACTAAACCCCTCTGAACCCCTCTAAACCGCTCTAAATGCCTTTAAACCCCTCTAAACCCGTCTAAGCCGTCTATAGTCCATCTAAACCACTCTACACCCCTCCAAACCACTCTTTCCAGATGACCCCTAACTCTTTCTGCGAGTGGCTCAATAGCAAGCGCAAATAATAATGGAGATAACGGGCATCCTTGTCTACAACCTCTAGATAGGCTGAATTTAGATGACAACCTTTGGTTTGTTAATATTCTAGCCGTAGGATTTGTATATAACAGTTTTATCCATGTGCAGAATTTCTCCCCTAGCTGCATATTTTCCATCACCGAAAATAAATAAGACCATTCAACCTGATCAAATGCTTTTTCAGCGTCAAGTGAGATTATTGCTAGATCTTCATTAATAATTCTCTTAGAATAAATAATATTAAATAATCTTCTTAGATTATAATATGAGTACCGTTTCTGAATAAAGCCTGTTTGGTCAGGGTGTATTATTTTATTCATCACTGTACTTAATCTATGCGCTAGTATTTTAGTTAATATTTTCTGATCTGTATTTAAAAGTGCAATTGCTCTATATGATCCCGGATCTTCCGGATCTTTATCAGCTTTAGGAATAAGTGTTATTATAGATTAATTTAAAGTATCTGGAAGTTTCTGTTGAGTATAGATATGCTCATACAGCCTTTGTAAACGTGGGCAGAGCAAGTCATAATTTTTTTAATATAATTCAGAGCCTAAACCTTCTGGTCCTACTGCTTTACCATTTTTTAAAGAGCCAATAGACTCCTCAATATCCTTTATCGTAATCTCCCTTTCTAATAATTCTCTATCATTTGAATCTAAACCTTTTAAATTACAGTTTAGTAAAAAATCTGCTATTCCTTCTGATTGTGCTACAGTTTTAGTTGAATAAAGGTTATGATAGTATTGGAGAAATCTTTCATTTATGTCCTTGGGCATTTTTAATAATTCTCCTGTCTCTGTTCTAATTTTATGAATTATTTTTTCCCCTTCCATTTTTCGTAACTGACGTGCTAATAGTTTTTGTGGTTTGACTCCAAATTCAAAATGTAATTGTTTGGTTTTTTGATAAAGTTTTATTACTTGTTCTGAATACATTTTATTTAATTTATATTTCAATACAGCAATTTTATTATGTTTTGAAATAGATGGCATTCTCGCATTTTCTATATCTAGTTGCTTGATTTCGCTTTCCAATGTTTGTTGTTTAATCCTGTTCTCTTTATTATAAAATACTTGAGCAGAAATTAATGCACCTCGAACAAACGCTTTATACGTTTCCCACATAAGAGAAGTAGGTGTGTCAGGGTTATCATTTACCTCAAAAATATTTGAATCTGTTTAATAATATATTCCTGGCATGATCTTTCGTTCAAAATTTGTGGGTTAAATCTCCAATATGTTTGTTTCTCGGACATTCCATTTAATTTAATCATGAATGTTACAGGTGCGTGGTCTGAGATTATAATATTATGGTATTTTGAGTTATAAGTAAATGGGATAAACGTGGAGTCAACTAAAAAATAATCTATTCTTGAGTATGTTTTGTGTACTGGTGAGTAAAATGAATATTCCCGTCCAGTTGGATTTTCTATTCTCCAGACATCCTTAATATTAGTGGTATTAATAAATGAATTTAGAAATACACTTGATTGAGATTTTACTTTTTTTTGCCTTGATGATCTAACTAAGTAAGAATCTAATGTACAATTGAAGTCTCCTCCAATTATTAATTTATATTGTGTAAATTCAGGAATTTTATTAAATGTTTTATTAAAAAACATAGGGTTATCAAAATTAGGCCCATATACATTAAGAAGAATCACTTTTTCTCCATTTAACTCTCCAACTAATATAATATATCTACCATCAATATCCGCTATTTTTGATGAATTCGTAAAAGGTATTCCTTTACGAATTAATATTGCAACTCCTCTGGACTTATGGGAAAAAGAGGAATGATATGATTCAGCGATCTATGTTGAGATTCCTTTTTAAGGTGTGTTTCTTGAAGCAATATTATATCTGTTTTCATTAAATTTAGATGTGCCAAAACTTTACCTCTCTTAATTGGTTCATTGATTCCCTTGACATTCCAACTACAAAATGTTATTCCCTGACCCCCTCTTGTCATATTAACATCTTGCATATTGTTTCTAAGGTGGTCTATAACCGAGCAGGTGCAACACATAAAACCTGACCCTGCTCCCGAACCTCAAATAGATGAATTTAAAATCATATACATCGCTCTTCCGAACACATCTCCTTGTATTAGTCTTGTTTTCCATTCAAACATTAAGTTATACAAATATTTAAAGAGAAAAAAGAGATAGAATTGGTTAGCATAGGGTGAAAGAAAAAAAACTACATCTACAATTAGTGTAGTTAGTGATAGCCACACTAACGTGGCTAGAATTCTAAAGACTTCCGTAGCCTTTGTAAAAAAAAATTCCCAGCTCCGTGCCCGAAAAAAAAAGAAGATTATTTCTAACAATCAAATAATTTCTTTGGGAGTAACAAACATATATACATGTCCATACATACGTACACACATACATACACATATGTATATATATATACCCATATGCATACATACATAAGCACGCATCCCTGCAGAAAAGTCCGAGAACAGCATAAATTCATAACGTTATTATTCTCTACATATCATATTAATATCTTCGCTAAATCTATAAATTTAATTTTAAATTGAAAAATAAAGAGAAAAACCGTCAAACCTTATTATGACGTAGGCTGAATTACCTCTTGCATATCTTCCTATATAATATAAGCATGTAATTCATTTCCACGTTAACCAAAGACTGTTAGTTATTAATCATTGTTATCAATCATACCCAGTATTAAATTTTTATGAGTAATATAAATGTTAATAATTTTAGTAGTAATATAGATATTTAATAAGTATTAGTTGTTACATATATAGTTAGATATGAATATACAGATAATAATAGTGATTAATAAAAATTAAAAAAATATAAAAACCACGGTTTTCTCCAATGTCCACCGTCCATTCGGTTTTCGAATGTCCTTAAAGCTCTTAAAAGAACTTTAAAGGTCCTTTTAGATCTGGCGGTCCCGTTAATCCTTGACTCCTGAGGAGTAATGTAAATTCTTCAGTCTGTGGTCACGTTCCCGATTTCTTTGGCAAATTCCAGTGCTTTTTCATGGTCTGTAAAAAATTGCTCCTTGTTCTTGTAGGTGACTCTTAGTCTTGCGGGGTAAAGCAGGCCGTATTTCAAATCAGGTACATTATTCAGTATTCTTTTTGTCTCCGTGAACAGCGCCCTTTTCTTGAAGACCTCTGCCGGATAATCTCGGTAAATACTGAACCTCACACCTTCAAAATGGAGCTGTCCGCTTCGGACGATTTTCTTAATTATATCGTCAAATTCATGATCCAGTTGCACCTTTACGATAATTTGTCTTGGATGGGCATCAACTTGTGTACGATGCCGCTGCGCTCTATGAACTCGACCGAGTAAAGGTTTTTGATCCAATTTTAAGGCTTTTTGTAGTAGGTCTGCCACAAAATCCGGAGGGCCCATTTCCCTCTCACTTCCTTCTTTCAACCCTACAATTCTTAGATTCTTACGTCTTTGACGCCCCTCCAAATCGGTACATTTATCACTTAATTTGATCACCATACCGGAGAGGCGTTGGTTTTCAATAAGGATTCGAGCTACAGTTTCCTCACTTCTCGCCGCCCATTTCTCAAGTTCGGTTATCGCTGTTCTATGTTGTTCGAGTGCTTGATGAATGGGGGCCACCTCCATTTTAACGTTCGCTTCCACCGAAACGAGCCTGGCTTCCAGCACTTCCATCTGTTCCTTGACCTCTTCCTCCCTCGACCTCTTCCAGACTTCCAGTATTTCTTGAACGGTAGAAAGCATTTCAGCATTAAAATCTACCTTAAAAGAGTAAAGTTCCTCTTTAAAATTCTCTCCAAAAGTTTTCAATTCAGCAGCGAGAAAAGTTTTAAGATCATCCATTTCAGACTTTTTCTGCTTTGATTTCTTCGGAGGGTCTTCCTGGGCCGTCATTGTAACTGAGGCCGAGGCCTCAGTTGGGCCATCCTCTTCCATCGGTGGTTTCCATTTAACGGTTTTTATTTGTGTCCCACGGGGGGGGGGGTACGTTGTAACGACATACCGTCAAAGTCGCGCGCCTGATGACGTCACGCGGCAGGCAGCCCGTTCAGATCGCGATCGCTGCAGTAAGACTCGATTTTCTCCCGTTTTCAGTTTCTTCGGCACGGAGCTAGTTGGCACTGGACTCAAGCCTCCATAGCGCCACCGGACGTCTGGAAAGGATAATTAGAGATAATATATATAAGCATCTGGATAAACAGGGTCTGATTAGGAACAGTCAACATGGATTTGTGCCTGGAAGGTCATGTTTGACTAATCTTCTTGAATTTTTGAAGAGGTTAGTAGGGAAATTGGTGAGGGTAAAGCGGTGGATGTTGTCTATATGGACTTCAGTATGGCCTTTGACAAGGTTCCACATGGAAGGTTGGTTTAGGAAGGTTCAATTGTTGGGTATTAATGGTGGAATAGCAAGATGGATTCAACAGTGGCTGAATGGGAGATGCCAGAGAGTAATGGTGGATGGCTGTTTGTTAGGTTGGAGGCCGGTGACTAGTGGGGTGCCTCATGGATCTGTGTTGGGTCCACTGTTGTTTGTCATATACACCAATGATCTGGTTGATGGTTTGGTAAATTGGATTAGTAAGTATGCAGATGATACTAAGAAAGATGGTGGTGTGGAAAATGAAGTAGATTTTCAAAGTCTACAGAGAGATTTAGGCCATTTGGAAGAGTGGGCTGAAAGATGGCAGATGGAGTTTAATGCTGATAAGTGTGAGGTGCGACATCTTGGCAGGACAAATCAAAATAGGACGTACATGGTAAATGGTAGCGAATTGAGGAATGCAGTTGAACAGAGGGATCTAGGAATAACTGTGCATAGTTCCCTGAAGGAGGAATCTCATGTAGATTGGGTCTATATATTTCCGGCAAGGTCGGCACAAATCCGGCAAGGTCGCCATATTCCCGGCAAGGCCGCCATAAATCCGGCAAGGTCGCCACAAATCCCGCAAGGTCGCCATATATCCGTCAATGTCGCCATAAATTCGGCAAGGTCGCCACAAATCCGGCAAGGTCGCCACAAATCCGGCCAGGTCGCCATAAATCCGGCAAGGACGCCACAAATCCAGCGAGGTCGCCATATTTCCGGCAAGGTCGGCATAAATCCGGCAAGGTCGCCACAAATCCCGCGAAATCGCCATATTTCCCGCAAGGTTGCCACAATTCCGGCAAGGTCGCCATAAATCCGGCGAGGTCGCCATATTTCCTGCAAGGTCGCCACAAATCCGGCAAGGTCGCCTCAAATCCGGCGAAGTCGCCATATTTCCGGCAAGGTCGCCATAAATCCGGCTAGGTCGCCACAAATCCGGCGAGGTCGCCATATTTCCGGCAAGGTCGCCATAAATCCGGCAATGTCGCCACAAATCCGGCGAGGTCGCCATATTTCCGGCAAGGTCGCCACAAATCCGGCATGGTCGCCATAAATCCGGCGAGTTCGCCATATTTCCGGCGAGGTCGCCACAAATCCGGCAAGGTCGCCAGAAATCCGGCGAGGTCGCCATATTTCCGGCAAGGTCGCCATAAAATCTGGCAAGGTCGCCATAAATCCGGCAAGGTCGCCACAAATTCGGCAAGGTCGCCATATTTCAGGCAAAGTCGACATAAATCCGGCAAGGTCGTCATAAATCCGGCAAGGTCGCCACAAATCCGGCAAGGTCGCTATATTTCCGACAACGTCGCCAAATTTCCAGCAAGGTCGCCACAAATCCGGCAATGTCCCCATATTTCCAGCAAGGTCGCAATATTTCCGGCAAGGTCGCCACAAATCCGGCAAGGTCGCCACAAATCCGGCAAGGTCGCCATATTTCCGGCAAGGTCGCCATATTTCCGGCAAGGTCGCCATAAATCCGGGAAGGTCGCCACAAATCCGGCGAGGTCGCCATATTTTCGGCAAGGTCCCCATAAATCCGGCAAGGTCGCCACAAATCCGGCGAGGTCGCCATATTTCCGGCAAGGGCGCCACAAATCCGGCAAGGTCGTCATAAATCCGGCAAGGTCGCCACAAATCCGGCAATGTCGCCATATTTCCGGCAAAGTCGCCACAAATCCAGCGAGGTCGCCATATTCCCGGCAAGATCGCCATAAATCCGGCAAGGCCGCCATAAATCCGGCGAGGTCGCCATATTTCCGGCAAGGTCGCCAAAAATCCGGCAAGGTCGCCACAAATCCGGCGAGGTCGCCATATTTCCTGAAAGGTCGCCACAAATCCGGCAAGGTCCCCATATTTCTATAAAGGTCGCAATATTTCCGGCAAGGTCGCCACAAATCCGGCAAGGTCGCCACAAACCCGGCAATGTCGCTATATTTACGGCAAGGTCGCCATATTCCCGGCAAGGTTGCCACGAATCCGGCAAGGTCGCCATATTTCCGACATGGTCGCCATAAATCCGGCAAGGTCGCCATAAATCCGGCAATGTCGCCAAAAATCCGGCGAAGTCGCCATATTTCCGGCAAGGTCGTCATAAATCCGGCAAGGTTGCCACAAATCCGGCGAGGTCGCCATATTTCCGGCAAGGTCGCCAAAAATCCGGCAAGGTCGCCACAAATCCGGCGAGGTCGCCATATTTCCTGAAAGGTCGCCACAAATCCGGCAACGTCGCCATAAATCCGGCGATTCCGCCATATTTCCGGCGAGGGCGCCAGAAATCCGGCGAGGTCCCCATATTTCCGGCAAATTCGCCACAAATCCGGCAAGTTCGCCATAAATCCGGCAAGGTCGCCACAAATCCGGCTTTGGTCGCCATATTTCCGGCAAGGACGACATAAATCCGGCAAGGTCGCCACTCATCCGGCAAGGTCGCCATATTTTCGGCAAGGTCGCCATAAATCCGGCAAGGTCGCCACAAATCCGGCAAGGCCGCCATATTTCCGGCAAGGTCGCCACAAATCCGGCAAGGTCGCCATAAATCCCGCAAGGTCGCCACAAATTCGGCAAGCTCGCCATATTTCAGGCAAGGTCGCCATAAAACCGGCAAGGTCGTCATAAATCCGGCAAGGTCGCCTCAAATCCGGCAATGTCGCCATATTTCCGGCAAAGTCGCCATAAATCCGGCAAGGTTGCCACAAATACGGCAAGGTCCCCATATTTCCAGCAAGGTCGCAATATTTCCGGCAAGGTCGCCACAAATCCGGCAAGGTCGACATATTTCCGGTAAGGTCGCCACAAATCCGGCAAGGTCGCCACAAATCCGGCAAGGTCGCCATATTTCCGGCAACGTCGCCACAAATCCGACAAGGTCGCCATATTTCTGGCAAGGTCGCCATATTTCCGGCAAGGTTACCATAAATCCGGCCAGGTCGCCATATTTCCGGCAAGGTTGCCATATTTCCGGCAAGGTCGCCACAAATCCAGCAAGGTCGCCATATTTCCGGCAAGGTCGCCATATTTCCGGCAAGGACGCCAAAAATCCGGCAAGGTCCCCATATTTCCAGCAAGGTCGCAATATTTCCGGCAAGGTCGCCACAAATCCGGCAAGGTCGCCATATGTACGGCAAGGTCGCCATAAATCCGGCAAGGTCGCCACAAATCCGGCAAGGTCCCCATATTTCCAGCAAGGTCGCAATATTTCCGGCAACGTCGTCACAAATCCGGCAAGGTCGCCATATTTCCGACATGGTCGCCATAAATCCGGAAAGGTCGCCACAAATCCGGCAAGGTCGACATATTTCCGGCAAGGTCGCCACAAATCCGGCAAGGTCGCCACAAATCCGGCAAGGTCGCCACAAATCCAGCAAGGTCACCATATTTCCGGCAAGGTCGCCATAAATCCGGCAAGATCGCCACAAATCCGACAAGGTCGCCATATTTCTGGCAAAGTCGCCATATTTCCGGCAAGGTTGCCATAAATCCGGCCAGGTCGCCATATTTCCGGCAAGGTCGCCATATTTCCGGCAAGGTCGCCACAAATCCAGCAAGGTCGCCATATTTCCGGCAAGGTCGCCATATTTCCGGCAAGGACGCCAAAAATCCGGCAAGGTCCCCATATTTCCAGGAAGGTCGCAATATTTCCGGCAAGGTCGCCACAAATCCGGCAAGGTCGCCATATTCCCGGCAAGGTCGCCATAAATCCGGCAAGGTCGCCACAAATCCGGCAAGGTCCCCATATTTCCAGCAAGGTCGCAATATTTCCTGCAAGGTCGTCACAAATCCGGCAAGGTCGCTATATTTCCGGCAAGGTCGCCATAAATCCGGCAAGGTCGCCACAAATCCGGCGAGGTCGCTATATTTCCGGCAAGGTCGCCATAAATCCGGCAAGGTCGCCACAAATCCGGCGAGGTCGCCATATTTCCGGCAAGGTCGCCACAAATCCGGCAAGGTCGTCATAAATCCGGCAAGGTCGCCACAAATCCAGCAATGTCGCCATATTTCCGGCAAAGTCGCCATAAATCCGGCAAGGTAGCCACAAATACGGCAAGGTCCCCATATTTCCAGCAAGGTCGCAATATATCCGGCAAGGTCGCCAAAAATCCGGCAAGGTCGCCATATTTCCGGCAAGGTCGCCATAAATCCGGCAAGGTCGCCACAAATCCGGCAAGGTCCCCATATGTCCAGCAAGGTCGCAATATTTCCGGCAAGGTCGCCACAAATACGGCAAGTTCGCCATATTTCCGGCAAGGTCGCCATAAATCCGGCAAGGTCGCCACAAATCCGGCAAGGTCGCCATATTTCCGACAAGGTCGCCATAAATCCGGCAAGGTCGCAATAAATCCGGCAAGGTCGCCATATTTCCAGCATGTTCGCCGTAAATCCGGAAAGGTCGCCATAAATCCGGCAAGGTCGCCACAAATCCGGCAAGGTCGCTATATTTATGGCAAGGTCGCCATATTTCCGGCAAGGTTGCCATAAATCCGGCCAGGTCGCCATATTTCCGGCAAGGTTGCCATATTTCCGGCAAGGTCGCCACAAATCCAGCAAGGTCGCCATATTTCCGGCAAGGTCGCCATATTTCCGGCAAGGACGCCAAAAATCCGGCAAGGTCCCCATATTTCCAGCAAGGTCGCAATATTTCCGGCAAGGTCGCCACAAATCCGGCAAGGTCGCCATATGTACGGCAAGGTCGCCATAAATCCGGCAAGGTCGCCACAAATCCGGCAAGGTCCCCATATTTCCAGCAAGGTCGCAATATTTCCGGCAACGTCGTCACAAATCCGGCAAGGTCGCCATATTTCCGACATGGTCGCCATAAATCCGGAAAGGTCGCCACAAATCCGGCAAGGTCGACATATTTCCGGCAAGGTCGCCACAAATCCGGCAAGGTCGCCACAAATCCGGCAAGGTCGCCACAAATCCAGCAAGGTCACCATATTTCCGGCAAGGTCGCCATAAATCCGGCAAGATCGCCACAAATCCGACAAGGTCGCCATATTTCTGGCAAAGTCGCCATATTTCCGGCAAGGTTGCCATAAATCCGGCCAGGTCGCCATATTTCCGGCAAGGTCGCCATATTTCCGGCAAGGTCGCCACAAATCCAGCAAGGTCGCCATATTTCCGGCAAGGTCGCCATATTTCCGGCAAGGACGCCAAAAATCCGGCAAGGTCCCCATATTTCCAGGAAGGTCGCAATATTTCCGGCAAGGTCGCCACAAATCCGGCAAGGTCGCCATATTCCCGGCAAGGTCGCCATAAATCCGGCAAGGTCGCCACAAATCCGGCAAGGTCCCCATATTTCCAGCAAGGTCGCAATATTTCCTGCAAGGTCGTCACAAATCCGGCAAGGTCGCTATATTTCCGGCAAGGTCGCCATAAATCCGGCAAGGTCGCCACAAATCCGGCGAGGTCGCTATATTTCCGGCAAGGTCGCCATAAATCCGGCAAGGTCGCCACAAATCCGGCGAGGTCGCCATATTTCCGGCAAGGTCGCCACAAATCCGGCAAGGTCGTCATAAATCCGGCAAGGTCGCCACAAATCCAGCAATGTCGCCATATTTCCGGCAAAGTCGCCATAAATCCGGCAAGGTAGCCACAAATACGGCAAGGTCCCCATATTTCCAGCAAGGTCGCAATATATCCGGCAAGGTCGCCAAAAATCCGGCAAGGTCGCCATATTTCCGGCAAGGTCGCCATAAATCCGGCAAGGTCGCCACAAATCCGGCAAGGTCCCCATATGTCCAGCAAGGTCGCAATAGTTCCGGCAAGGTCGCCACAAATACGGCAAGTTCGCCATATTTCCGGCAAGGTCGCCATAAATCCGGCAAGGTCGCCACAAATCCGGCAAGGTCGCCATATTTCCGACAAGGTCGCCATAAATCCGGCAACGTCGCAATAAATCCGGCAAGGTCGCCATATTTCCAGCATGTTCGCCGTAAATCCGGAAAGGTCGCCATAAATCCGGCAAGGTCGCCACAAATCCGGCAAGGTCGCTATATTTATGGCAAGGTCGCCATATTTCCGGCAAGGTTGCCATAAATCCGGCCAGGTCGCCATATTTCCGGCAAGGTCGCCATATTTCCTGCAAGGTCGCCACAAATCCAGCAATGTCGCCATATTTCCGGCAAGGTCGCCATATTTCCGGCATGGTCGCCATAAATCCGGCAAGGCCGCCACAAATCCGGAGAGGTCGCCATATTTGCGGCAAGGTCGCCAATAATCCGGCAAGGTAGCCTCAAATCCGGCAAGGTCGCCACAAATCCGGCGAAGTCGCCATATTTCCGGCAAGGTCGTCATAAATCCGGCAAGGTCGCCACAAATCCGGCGAGGTCGCCATATTTCCGGCAAGGCCGCCATAAATCCGGCAAGGTCGCTATAAATCCGGCAATGTCGCCACAAATCCGGCAAGGTCGCCATAAAACCGGCAAGGTCGCCACAAATTCGGCAAGGTCGCCATATTTCAGGCAAGGTCGCCATAAATTCGGCAACCATATAACCATATAACCATATAACCATTACAGCACGGAAACAGGCCATCTCGGCCCTTCAAGTCCGTGCCGCACATTATTATTATTAGTATTATTATTTTTATATATATATATATATATATATTTTTTTAAATAAATAATTCCCCCTAGTCCCATCTACCTGCACTCAGACCATAACCCTCCATTCCTTTCCCGTCCATATACCCATCCAATCTATTTTTAAAGGATAAAATCGAACCAGCCTCCACCACTTCCACTGGAAGCTCATTCCACACAGCTACCGCTCTCTGAGTAAAGAAGTTCCCCCTAATGTTACCCCTAAACTTCTGTCCCTTAATTCTCAAGTCATGTCCCCTTGTTTAAATCTTCCCTACTCTCAATGGAAAAAGCTTATCCACGTCAACTCTGTCTAACCCGCTCATAATTTTAAAGACCTCTATCAAGTCCCCTCTTAACCTTCTGCGCTCCAAAGAATAAAGACCTAACTTGTTCAACCTTTCTCTGTAACTTAGTTGCTGAAACCCAGGCAACATTCTAGTAAATCTCCTCTGTACTCTCTCTATTTTGTTGACATCCTTCCTATAATTAGGCGACCAAAATTGTACTCCATACTCTAGAATTGGCCTCACCAATGCCTTGTACAATTTTAACATTACATCCCAACTTCTATATTCAATGCTCTGATTTATAAAGGCCAGCACCCCAAAAGCTTTCTTTACCACCCTATCTACATGAGATTCCACCTTCAGGGAACTATGCACAGTTATTCCTAGATTCCTCTGTTCAACTGCATTCCTCAATTATCTACCATTTACCATGTACGTCCTATTTTGATTTGTCCTGCCGAGATGTAGTACCTCACATTTATCAGCATTAAACTCCATCTGCCATCTTTCAGCCCACTCTTCCAAATGGCCTAAATCTCTCTGTAGACTTTGAAATTCTACTTCATTATCCACCACACCACCTATCTTAGTATCATCTGCATACTTACTAATCCAATTTTTCACACCATCATCCAGATCATTGATGTACATGACATACAAAAGTGGACCCAACACAGACCCCTGAGTCACCCCACTAGTCACCGGCCTCCAACCTGACAAACAGCCATCCACCATTACTCTCTGGCATCTCCCATTCAGCCACTGTTGAATCCATCTTGCTACTCCACCATTAATACCCAACAATTGAATCTTCCTAACCAACCTTCCATGAGGAACCTTGTCAAAGGCCTTACTGAAGTCCATATAGAAAACATCCACTGCTTTACCCTCATCAATTTCCCTAGTAACCTCTTCGAAAAATTCTAGATGATTAGTCAAACATGACCTTCCAGGCACAAATCCATGTTGACTGTTCCTAATCAGACCCTGCTTATCCAGATGCTGATATATATTATCTTTAAGTATCCTTTCCATTAATTTGCCCAACACTGACGTCAAACTAACAGGTCTATAATTGCTAGGTTTACTCGCAGAACCCTTTTTAAACAACGGAACAACATGCGCAGTACGCCAATCCTCCGGCACTATTCCCGTTTCTAATGACATTTGAAATATTTCTGTCATAGCCCCTGCTATTTCTACACTAACTTCCCTCAATGTCCTCGGGAATATCCTGTCAGGACCTGGAGACTTATCCGTTTTCATGTTTTATCAAAAGCGTCCGCACCTCCTCTTCTTTGAATCTCATAGTTTCCATTGCTACTCTGCTTGTTTCCCTTACCTCACATAATTCCATATCCTTCCCCTTGGTGAATACCGAAGAAAAGAAATTGTTCAGTATCTCCCCCATCTCTTTTGGCTCTGCAGATAGCTGTCCACTCTGACGCTCTAATGGACCAATTTTATTCCTTGTTATCCTTTTGCTATTAATATGGCTGTAGAAACCCTTTGGATTTACTTTCACCTTACTTGCCAAAGCAACCTCATATCTTCTTTTAGCTTTTCTAATTTATTTCTTAATATTCTTTTTACATTCTTTATACTCCTCAAGCACCTCATTTACTCCATGCTGCCTATAATTATTGTAGATCTCTCTCTTTTTCCGAACCAAGTGTCCAATTTCCCTAGAAAACCATGGCTCTTTCCAATTTTTACTATTTCCTTTCAACCGAACAGGTACATAAATATTCTGTACTCTTAAAATTTCACCTTTAAATGTCCTCCATTTCTCTTCTACCTCCTTCCCATAAAACAACATGTCCCAATTCACTCATTTTAAATCCTTTCGCATCTCCTCAAAGTTAGCCTTTCTCCAATCAAAAATCTCAACCCTAGGTCCAGTTCTGACCCTCTCCATAATTATATTGAAACTAATGGTATTGTGATCACTGGACCCGAAGTGCTCCCCAACGCTTACCTCCGCCACCTGCCCCGTCTCATTTCCTAACAGGAGGTCCAGCACTGCCCCTACTCTAGTAGGCACCTCTATGTATTGCTGCAAAAAACTATCCTGCACACATTTTACAAACTCCAAACCATCCAGCCCTTTTACAGAATGTCTTTTCCCAGTCTATGTGTGGAAAATTGAAATCTCCCACAATCACTACCTTGTGCTTACTACTGTTATCTGCTATCTCCTTACATATTTGCTCTTCCAATTCTCGCTCCCCATTTGGCGGTCTATAATACACGCCGATAAGTGTTGCTACACCTTTCCCATTTCTCAGCTCCACCCAAATAGCCTCCCTAGACGAGCCCTCTAATCTATCCTGCCAAAGCACTGCTGTAATATCTTCCTTGACAAGCAATGCAACAGCCCCAACTCTTGCCCCTCCAATTCTATCATCCCTGAAGCAACGAAATCCTGGAATATTTAGCTTCCAATCACAGCCCTCCTGCAACCATGTTTGACTGATCGCCACAACATCATACTTCCAGGTATCAATCCAGACTAAGCTCATCCACCTTTCTTACAATGCTCCTAGCATTAAAATATACATATTTAAGAAACCCACCACCACTTATTCCCTATTAATTATCGTTTTCTTCTTTCTCCCCTACAAGGTCGTCATAAATCCGGCAACGTCGCCTCAAATCCGGCATGTCGCCATATTTCCGGCAAAGTCGCCATAAATCCGGCAAGGTCGCGACAAATACGGCAAGGTCCCCATATTTCCAGCAAGTTGGCAATATTTCCGGCAAGGTCGCCACAAATCCGGCAAGTTCGCCATATTTCCGACAAGTTCGCCATAAATCCGGCAAGGTCGCCACAAATCCGGCAAGGTCGCTATATTTCCGGCAAGGTCACCATATTTCCGGCAAGGTCGCCACAAATCCGGCAAGGTCCCCATATTTCCAGCAAAGTCGCAATATTTCCGTCAAGGTCGCCACAAATCCGGCAAGGTCGCCATATTTCCGGCAAGGTCGCCATAAATCCGGCAAGGTCGCCACAAATCCGGCGAGGTCGCCATATTTCCGGCAAGGTCGCCACAAATCCGGCAAGGTCGTCATAAATCCGGCAAGGTCGCCACAAATCCGGCAATGTCGCCATATTTCCGACAATGTCGCCATAAATCCGGCAAGGTAGACACAAATACGGCAATGTCCCCATATTTCCAGCAAGGTCGCAATATTTCCGGCAAGGTCGCCACAAATCCGGCAAGGTCGCCATATTTCCGGCAAGGTCGCCATAAATCCGGCAAGGTCGCCACAAATCCGGCAAGGTTCCCATATTTCCAGCAAGGTCGCAATATTTCCGGCAAGGTCGCCACAAATCCGGCAAGGTCGCCATAATTCCGGCAAGGTCGCCATAAATCCGGCAAGGTCGCCACAAATCCGGCAAGGTCCCCATATTTCCAGCAAGGTCGCAATATTTCCGGCAAGGTCGCCACAAATCCGGCAAGGTCGCCATATTTCCGGCAAGGTCGCCGTAAATCCGGCAAGGTCGCCACAAATCCGGCAAGGTCGCCATATTTCCGGCAAGGTCGCCATAAATCCGGCAAGGTCGCCACAAATCCGGCAAGGTCCCCATATTTCCAGCAAGGTCGCAATATTTCCGGCAAGGTCGCCACAAATCCGGCAAGGTCGCCATAATTCCGGCAAGGTCGCCATAAATACGGAAAGGTCGCCAAAAATCCGTCAATGTCGACATATTTCCGGCAACGTCGCCACAAATCCGGCAAGGTCGCCACAAATGTGGCAAGGTCGCCATATTTCCGGCAAGGTCGCCATAAATTCGGCAAGGACGCCACAAATCCGGCAAGGTCGCCATAAATCCGGCAAGGTCGCCATAAATCCGGCAAGCTCGCCACAAATCCGGCGAGATCGCGATATTTCCGGCAAGCTCGCCACAAGTCCAGCAAGATCGCCACAAATCCGGCGAGGTCGCCATATTTCCGGCAAGGTAGGCTCAAATCCGGCAAGGTCGCCACAAATCCGGCGAAGTCGCCATATTTCCGGCAAGGTCGTCATAAATTCGGCAAGTTCGCCACAAATCCGGCGAGGTCGCCACAAATCCGGCGAGGTCGCCATATTTCCGGCAAGGTCGCCATAAATGCGGCAAGGTCGCCACAAATCCGGCGAGGTCGCCATAAATCCGGCAAGGTCGCCACAAATTCGGCAAGGTCGCCATATTTCAGGCAAGGTCGCCATAAATCCGGCAATGTCGCTATACTAACGGCAAGGTCGCCATATTTCCGGCAAGGTCGCCACAAATCCGGCAAGGTCGCCATATTTCCGACATGGTCGCCATAAATCCGGAAAGGTCGCCAAAATCCGTCAAGGTCGACATATTTCCGGCAAGGTCGCCACAAATCCGGCAAGGTCGCCACAAATCCGGCAAGGTCGCCATATTTCCGGCAAGGTCGCCATAAATCCGGCAAGGTCGCCACAAATCCGACAAGATCGCCATATTTCCGGCAAGATCGCCATATTTCCGGCAAGGTCGCCACAAATCCGGCAAGGTCGCCATAAATCCGGCAAGGTCGCCATAAATCCGGCAAGGTCGCCACAAATCCGGCGAGATCGCGATATTTCCGGCAAGCTCGCCACAAGTCCGGCAAGGTCGCCACAAATCCGACGAGGTCGCCATAAATCCGGCAAGGTCGCCATAAATCCGGCAAGGTCGCCACAAATCCGGCGAGATCGCGATATTTCCGGCAAGCTCGCCACAAGTCCGGCAAGGTCGCCACAAATCCGACGAGGTCGCCATATTTCCGGCAAGGTCGTCATATATCCGGCAAGTTCGCCACAAATCCGGCGAGGTCGCCACAAATCCGGCGAGGTCGCCATATTTCCGGCAAGGTCGCCATAAATGCGGCAAGGTCGCCACAAATCCGGCGAGGTCGCCATAAATCCGGCAAGGTCGCCACAAATTCGGCAAGGTCCCCATATTTCAGGCAAGTTCGCCATAAATCCGGCAAGGTCGCTATACTAACGGCAAGGTCGCCATATTTCCGGCAAGGTCGCCACAAATCCGGCAAGGTCGCCATATTTCCGGCAAGGTCGCCACAAATCCGGAAAGGTCGCCAAAAATCTGTCAAGGTCGCCACAAATCCGGCAAGGTCGCCACAAATCCGGCAAGGTCGCCTTATTTCCGGCAAGGTCGCCATAGATCCGGCAAGGTCGCCACAAATCCGACAAGGTCGCCATATTTCCGGCAAGGTCGCCATATTTCCGGCAAGGTTGCCATAAATCCGCCCAGGTCGCCATATATCCGGCAAGGTCGCCATATTTCCGGCAAGGTCGCCACAAATCCAGCAAGGTCGCCATATTTCCGTCAAGGTCTCCATAAATTCGGCAAGGTCGCCACAAATCCGGCAAGGCCTCCATAAATCCGGCGAGGTAGCCATAAATCCGGCAAGGTCGCCTCAAATCCAGCGAGGTCGCCATATTTCCGTCAAGGTCGCCACAAATCCGGCAAGGTCGTCGTCAATCCGGCAAGTTCGCCATAAATCCGGCAAGGTCGCCACAAATCCGGCGAGATCGCGATATTTCCGGCAAGGTCGCCACAATTCCGGCAAGGTCGCCACAAATCCGGCGAGTTCGCCATATTTCCGGCAAGGTAGCCTCAAATCCGGCAAGGTCGCCAAAAATCCGGCGAAATCGCGATATTTCCGGCAAGTTCGTCATAAATCCGGCAAGTTCGCCACAAATCCTGCGAGGTCGCCATATTTCCGGCAAGGTCGCCACAAATCCGGCAAGGTCGCCACAAATCCGGCAAGGTCGCCATATTTCCGGCAAGGTCGCCATAAATCCGGCAAGGTCGCCACAAATCCGACAAGATCGCCATATTTCTGGCAAGATCGCCATATTTCCGGCAAGGTCGCCACAAATCCGGCAAGGTCGCCATAAATCCGGCAAGGTCGCCATAAATCCGGCAAGGTCGCCACAAATCCGGCGAGATCGCGATATTTCCTGCAAGCTCGCCACAAGTCCGGCAAGGTCGCCACAAATCCGGCGAGGTCGCCATATTTCCGGCAAGGTCGTCATATATCCGGCAAGTTCGCCACAAATCCGGCGAGGTCGCCACAAATCCGGCGTGGTAGCCATATTTCCGGCACGGTCGCCATAAATGCGGCAAGGTCGCCACAAATCCGGCGAGGTCGCCATAAATCCGGCAAGGTCGCCACAAATTCGGCAAGGTCCCCATATTTCAGGCAAGTTCGCCATAAATCCGGCAAGGTCGCTATACTAACGGCAAGGTCGCCATATTTCCGGCAAGGTCGCCACAAATCCGGCAAGGTCGCCATATTTCCGGCAAGGTCGCCACAAATCCGGAAAGGTCGCCAAAAATCCGTCAAGGTCGCCACAAATCCGGCAAGGTCGCCACAAATCCGGCAAGGTCGCCATATTTCCGGCAAGGTCGCCATAGATCCGGCAAGGTCGCCACAAATCCGACAAGGTCGCCATATTTCCGGCAAGGTCGCCATATTTCCGGCAAGGTTGCCATAAATCCGCCCAGGTCGCCATATTTCCGGCAAGGTCGCCATATTTCCGGCAAGGTCGCCACAAATCCAGCAAGGTCGCCATATTTCCGTCAAGGTCTCCATAAATTCGGAAAGGTCGCCACAAATCCGGCAAGGTCTCCATAAATCCGGCGAGGTAGCCATAAATCCGGCAAGGTCGCCTCAAATCCAGCGAGGTCGCCATATTTCCATCAAGGTCGCCACAAATCCGGCAAGGTCGTCGTCAATCCGGCAAGTTCGCCATAAATCCGGCAAGGTCGCCACAAATCCGGCGAGATCGCGATATTTCCGGCAAGGTCGCCACAATTCCGGCAAGGTCGCCACAAATCCGGCGAGTTCGCCATATTTCCGGCAAGGTAGCCTCAAATCCGGCAAGGTCGCCAAAAATCCGGCGAAATCGCGATATTTCCGGCAAGTTCGTCATAAATCCGGCAAGTTCGCCACAAATCCTGCGAGGTTGCCATATTTCCGGCAAGGTCGCCATAAATGCGGCATGGTCGCCACAAAGCCGGCGAGGTCGCCATTAATCCGGCAAGGTCGCCACAAATTCGGCAAGGTCGCCATATTTCAGGCAAGGTCGCCATAAATTCTGCAAGGTCGCCACAAATCCGGTAAGGTCGCTATATTTACGGCAAGGTCGCCATATTTACGGCAAGGTCGCCACAAATCCGGCAAGATCGCCATATTTCCCACATGGTCGCCATAAATCCGGAAAGGTCGCCAAAAATCCGTCACGGTCGACATATTTCCGGCAAGGTCGCCATAAATCCGGCAAGGTCGCCACAAATCCGACAAGGTCCCCATATTTCCGGCAAGGTCGCCATATTTCCGGCAAAGTTGCCATAAATCCGGCCAGGTCGCCATATTTCCGGCAAGGTCGCCATAAATCCGGCACGGTCGCCACAAATCAGGCGAGATCGCGATATTTCCGGCAAGGTCGCCATATTTCCGGCAAGGTCGCCACAAATCCAGCAAGGTCGCCATGTTTCCGGCAAGATCGCCATATTTCCGGCAAGGACGCCAAAAACCCGGCAAGGTCCCCATATTTCCAGGAAGGTCGCAATATTTCCGGCAAGGTCGCCACAAATCCGGCAAGGTCGCCATATTTCCGGCAAGGTCGCCATAAATCCGGCAAGGTCGCCACAAATCCGGCCAAGGTCCCCATATTTCCAGAAAGGTCGCAATATTTCCGGCAAGGTCGTCACAAATCCGGCAAGGTCGCTATATTTCCGGCAAGGTCGCCATAAATCCGGCAAGGTCGCCACAAATCCGGCGAGGTCGCTATATTCCCGGCAAGGTCGCCATAAATCCGGCAAGGTCGCCACAAATCCGGCGAGGTCGCCATATTTCCGGCAAGGTCGCCACAAATCCGGCAAGGTCGTCATAAATCCGGCAAGGTCGCCACAAATCCAGCAATGTCGCCATATTTCCGGCAAAGTCGCCATAAATCCGGCAAGGTAGCCACAAATACGGCAAGGTCCCCATATTTCCAGCAAGGTCGCAATATTTCCGGCAAGATCGCCAAAAATCCGGCAAGGTCGCCATATTTCCGGCAAGGTCGCCATAAATCCGGCAAGGTCGCCACAAATCCGGCAAGGTCCCCATATGTCCAGCAAGGTCGCAATATTTCCGGCAAGGTCGCCACAAATACGGCAAGTTCGCCATATTTCCGGCAAGGTCGCCATAAATCCGGCAAGGTCGCCACAAATCCGGCAAGGTCGCCATATTTCCGACAAGGTCGCCATAAATCCGGCAAGGTCGCCATAAATCTGGCAACGTCGCCATATTTCCAGCATGTTCGCCGTAAATCCGGAAAGGTCGCCATAAATCCGGCAAGGTCGCCACAAATCCGGCAAGGTCGCTATATTTATGGCAAGGTCGCCATATTTCCGGCAAGGTTGCCATAAATCCGGCCGGTCGCCATATTTCCGGCAAGGTCGCCATATTTCCGGCAAGGTCGCCACAAATCCAGCAAGGTCGCCATATTTCCGGCAAGGTCGCCATATTTCCGGTAAGGTCGCCATAAATCCGGCAAGGCCGCCACAAATCCGGCGAGGTCGCCATATTTGCGGCAAGGTCGCCAATAATCCGGCAAGGTCGCCTCAAATCCGGCAATGTCGCCATATTTCCGACAAGGTCGCAACAATTCCGGCAATGTCGCCACAATCCGGCGAGGTCGCCATATTTCCGGCAAGGTAACCTCAAAATCCGGCAAGGTCGCCACAAATACGGCAAGGTCCCCATATTTCCAGCAAGGTCGCAATATTTCCGGCAAGATCGCCAAAAATCCGGCAAGGTCGCCATATTTCCGGCATGGTCGCCATAAATCCGGCAAGGTCGCCACAAATCCGGCAAGGTCCCCATATGTCCAGCAAGGTCGCAATATTTCCGGCAAGGTCGCCACAAATACGGCAATTTCGCCATATTTCCGGCAAGGTCGCCATAAATCCGGCAAGGTCGCCACAAATCCGGCAAGGTCGCCATATTTCCGACAAGGTCGCCATATATCCGGCAAGGTCGCCATAAATCCGGCAAGGTCGCCATATTTCCAGCATGTTCGCCGTAGATCCGGAAAGGTCGCCATAAATCCGGCAAGGTCGCCACAAATCCGGCAAGGTCGCTATATTTATGGCAAGGTCGCCATATTTCCGGCAAGGTTGCCATAAATCCGGCCAGGTCGCCATATTTCCGGCAAGGTCGCCATATTTCCGGCAAGGTCGCCACAAATCCAGCAAGGTCGCCATATTTCCGGCAAGGTCGCCATATTTCCGGTAAGGTCGCCATAAATCCAGCAAGGCCGCCACAAATCCGGCGAGGTCGCCATATTTGCGGCAAGGTCGCCAATAATCTGGCAAGGTCGCCTCAAATCCGGCAATGTCGCCACAAATCCGGCGAAGTCGCCATATTTCCGGCAAGGTCGTCATAAATCCGGCAAGGTCGCCACAAATCCCCCGAGGTCGCTATATTTATGGCAAGGTCGCCATATTGCCGGCAAGGTTGCCATAAATCCGGCCAGGTCGCCATATTTCCGGCAAGGTCGCCATATTTCCGACAAGGTCGCAACAATTCCGGCAATGTCGCCACAATCCGGCGAGGGCGCCATATTTCCGGCAAGGTAACCTCAAATCCGGCAAGGTCGTCATAAATCCGGCAAGGTCGCCATAAATCCGGCAAGGTCGCTATAAATCCGGCAAGGTCGCCACAAATCCGTCAAGGTCGCCATAAAACCGGCAAGGTCGCCACAAATTCGGCAAGGTCGCCATATTTCAGGCAAGGTCGCCATAAATTCGGCAACCATATAACCATATAACCATATAACCATTACAGCACGGAAACAGGCCATCTCGGCCCTTCAAGTCCGTGCCGAACATTATTATTAGTAGTATTATTATTTTTATATTTTTTATTTTATTATTTAAAAAAAAAAAAAAAATACTTCCCCCTAGTCCCATCTACCTGCACTCAGACCATAACCCTCCATTCCTTTCCCGTCCATATACCCATCCAATCTATTTTTAAAGGATAAAATCGAACCAGCCTCCACCACTTCCACTGGAAGCTCATTCCACACAGCTACCACTCTCTGAGTAAAGAAGTTCCCCCTAATGTTACCCCTAAACTTCTGTCCCTTAATTCTCAAGTCATGTCCCCTTGTTTAAATCTTCCCTACTCTCAATGGAAAAAGCTTACCACGTCAATTCTGTCTAACCCGCTCATAATTTTAAAGACCTCTATCAAGTCCCCTCTTAACCTTCTGCGCTCCAAAGAATAAAGACCTAACTTGTTCAACCTTTCTCTGTAACTTAGTTGCTGAAACCCAGGCAACATTCTAGTAAATCTCCTCTGTACTCTTTCTATTTTGTTGACCCTTCCTATAATTAGGCGACCAAAATTGTACTCCATACTCTAGAATTGGCCTCACCAATGCCTTGTACAATTTTAACATTACATCCCAACTTCTATATTCAATGCTCTGATTTATAAAGGCCAGCACCCCAAAAGCTTTCTTTACCACCCTATCTACATGAGATTCCACCTTCAGGGAACTATGCACAGTTCTTCCTAGATCCCTCTGTTCAACTGCATTCCTCAATTATCTACCATTTACCATGTACGTCCTATTTTGATTTGTCCTGCCGAGATGTAGTACCTCACATTTATCAGCATTAAACTCCATCTGCCATCTTTCAGCCCACTCTTCCAAATGGCCTAAATCTCTCTGTAGACTTTGAAATTCTACTTCATTATCCACCACACCACCTATCTTAGTATCATCTGCATACTTACTAATCCAATTTTCCACACCATCATCCAGATCATTGATGTAGATGACATACAAAAGTGGACCCAACACAGACCCCTGAGTCACCCCACTAGTCACCGGCCTCCAACCTGACAAACAGCCATCCACCATTACTCTCTGGCATCTCCCATTCAGCCACTGTTGAATCCATCTTGCTACTCCACCATTAATACCCAACAATTGAATCTTCCTAACCAACCTTCCATGAGGAACCTTGTCAAAGGCCTTACTGAAGTCCATATAGAAAACATCCACTGCTTTACCCTCATCAATTTCCCTAGTAACCTCTTCGAAAAATTCTAGATGATTAGTCAAACATGACCTTCCAGGCACAAATCCATGTTGACTGTTCCTAATCAGACCCTGCTTATCCAGATGCTGATATATATTATCTTTAAGTATCCTTTCCATTAATTTGCCCACCACTGACGTCAAACTAACAGGTCTATAATTGCTAGGTTTACTCGCAGAACCCTTTTTAAACAACGGAACAACATGCGCAGTACGCCAATCCTCCGGCACTATTCCCGTTTCTAATGACATTTGAAATATTTCTGTCATAGCCCCTGCTATTTCTACACTAACTTCCCTCAATGTCCTCGGGAATATCCTGTCAGGACCTGGAGACTTATCCGTTTTCATGTTTTATCAAAAGCGTCCGCACCTCCTCTTCTTTGAATCTCATAGTTTCCATTGCTACTCTGCTTGTTTCCCTTACCTCACATAATTCCATATCCTTCTCCTTGGTGAATACCGAAGAAAAGAAATTGTTCAGTATCTCCCCGATCTCTTTTGGCTCTGCAGATAGCTGTCCACTCTGACGCTCTAATGGACCAATTTTATTCCTTGTTATCCTTTTGCTATTAATATGGCTGTAGAAACCCTTTGGATTTACTTTCACCTTACTTGCCAAAGCAACCTCATATCTTCTTTTAGCTTTTCTAATTTATTTCTTAATATTCTTTTTACATTCTTTATACTCCTCAAGCACCTCATTTACTCCATGCTGCCTATAATTATTGTAGATCTCTCTCTTTTTCCGAACCAAGTGTCCAATTTCCCTAGAAAACCATGGCTCTTTCCAATTTTTACTATTTCCTTTCAACCGAACAGGTATATAAAGATTCTGTACTCTTAAAATTTCACCTTTAAATGTCCTCCATTCCTCTTCTACCTCCTTCCCATAAAACAACATGTCCCAATTCACTCCTTTTAAATCCTTTCGCATCTCCTCAAAGTTAGCCTTTCTCCAATCAAAAATCTCAACCCTAGGTCCAGTTCTGACCCTCTCCATAATTATATTGAAACTAATGGTATTGTGATCACTGGACCCGAAGTGCTCCCCCAACGCTTACCTCCGCCACCTGCCCGGTCTCATTTCCTAACAGGAGGTCCAGCACTGCCCCTTCTCTAGTAGGCACCTCTATGTATTGCTGCAAAAAACTATCCTGCACACATTTTACAAACTCCAAACCATCCAGCGCTTTTACAGAATTTGTTTCCCAGTCTATGTGTGGAAAATTGAAATCTCCCACAATCATTACCTTGTGCTTACTACTGTTATCTGCTATCTCCTTACATATTTGCTCTTCCAATTCTCGCTCCCCATTTGGCGGTCTATCATACACCCCTATAAGTGTTGCTACACCTTTCCCATTTCTCAGCTCCACCCAAATAGCCTCCCTAGACGAGCCCTCTAATCTATCCTGCCAAAGCACTGCTGTAATATCTTCCTTGACAAGCAATGCAACAGCCCCACCTCTTGCCCCTCCAATTCTATCACCCCTGAAGCAACGAAATCCTGGAATATTTAGCTTCCAATCACAGCCCTCCTGCAACCATGTTTGACTGATCGCCACAACATCATACTTCCAGGTATCAATCCAGATTAACTCATCCACCTTTCTTACAATGCTCCTAGCATTAAAATATACATATTTAAGAAACCCACCACCACTTATTCTCTGTTAATTATCGTTTTCTTCTTTCTCCCCTATAAGGTCGTCATAAATCCGGCAACGTCGCCTCAAATCCGGCATGTCGCCATATTTCCGGCAAAGTCGCCATAAATCCGGCAAGGTCGCGACAAATACGGCAAGGTACCCATATTTCCAGCAAGTTCGCAATATTTCCGGCAAGGTCGCCACAAATCCGGCAAGTTCGCCATATTTCCGACAAGGTCGCCATAAATCCGGCAAGGTCGCCACAAATCCGGCAAGGTCGCTATATTTCCGGCAAGGTCACCATATTTCCGGCAAGGTCGCCACAAATCCGGCAAGGTCCCCATATCTCCAGCAAAGTCGCAATATTTCCGGCAAGGTCGCCACAAATCCGGCAAGGTCGCCATATTTCCGGCAAGGTCGCCATAAATCCGGCAAGGTCGCCACAAATCCGGCGAGGTCGCCATATTTCCAGCAAGGTCGCCACAAATCCGGCAAGGTCGTCATAAATCCGGCAAGGTCGCCACAAATCCGGCAATGTCGCCATATTTCCGACAATGTCGCCATAAATCCGGCAAGGTCGCCACAAATCCGGCAAGTTCGCCATATTTCCGACAAGGTCGCCACAAATCCGGCAAGGTCGTCATAAATCCGGCAAGGTCGCCACAAATCCGGCAATGTCGCCATATTACCGACAATGTCGCCATAAATCCGGCAAGGTAACCACAAATACGGCAATGTCGCCACAAATCCGGCAAGGTCCCCATATTTCCAGCAAGGTCGCAATATTTCCGGCAAGGTCGCCACAAATCCGGCAAGGTCGCCATAATTCCGGCAAGGTCGCCATAAATCCGGCAAGGTCGGCACAAATCCGGCAAGGTCCCCATATTTTCAGCAAGGTCGCAATATTTCCGGCAAGTTCGCCACAAATCCGGCAAGGTCGCCATATTTCCGGCAAGGTCGCCATAAATCCGGCAAGGTCGCCACAAATCCGGCAAGGTCGCCATATTTCCGGCAAGGTCGCCATAAATCCGGCAAGGTCGCCACAAATCCGGCAAGGTCCCCATATTTCCAGCAAGGTCGCAATATTTCCGGCAAGGTCGCCACAAATCCGGCAAGGTCGCCATAATTCCGGCAAGGTCGCCATAAATACGGAAAGGTCGCCACAAATCCGACAAGGTCGCCATATTTCAGGCAAGGTCGCCATAAATTCGGCAAGGTCGCTATACTAACGGCAATGTCGCCATATTTCCGGCAAGGTCGCCACAAATCCGGCAAGGTCGCCATATTTCCGACATGGTCGCCATAAATCCGGAAAGGTCGCCAAAAATCCGTCAAGGTCGACATATTTCCGGCAAGGTCGCCACAAATCCGGCAAGGTCGCCACAAATCCGGCAAGGTCGCCATATTTCCGGCAAGGTCGCCATAAATCCGGCAAGGTCGCCACAAATCCGACAAGATCGCCATATTTCCGGCAAGATCGCCATATTTCCGGCAAGGTCGCCACAAATCCGGCAAGGTCGCCATAAATCCGGCAAGGTCGCCATAAATCCGGCAAGGTCGCCACAAATCCGGCGCGATCGCGATATTTCCGGCAAGCTCGCCACAAGTCCGGCAAGGTCGCCACAAATCCGGCGAGGTCGCCATATTTCCGGCAAGGTCGTCATAAATCCGGCAAGTTCGCCACAAATCCGGCGAGGTCGCCACAAATCCGGCGAGGTCGCCATATTTCCGGCAAGGTCGCCATAAATGCGGCAAGGTCGCCACAAATCCGGCGAGGTCGCCATAAATCCGGCAAGGTCTCCACAAATTCGGCAAGGTCCCCATATTTCAGGCAAGTTCGCCATAAATCCGGCAAGGTCGCTATACTAACGGCAACGTCGCCATATTTCCGGCAAGGTCGCCACAAATCCGGCAAGGTCGCCATATTTCCGGCAAGGTCGCCACAAATCCGGAAAGGTCGCCAAAAATCCATCAAGGTCGCCACAAATCCGGCAAGGTCGCCACAAATCCGGCAAGGTCGCCATATTTCCGGCAAGGTCGCCATAGATCCGGCAAGGTCGCCACAAATCCGACAAGGTCGTCATATTTCCGGCAAGGTCGCCATATTTCCGGCAAGGTTGCCATAAATCCGCCCAGGTCGCCATATTTCCGGCAAGGTCGCCATATTTCCGGCAAGGTCGCCACAAATCCAGCAAGGTCGCCATATTTCCGTCAAGGTCTCCATAAATTCGGCAAGGTCGCCACAAATCCGGCAAGGTCTCCATAAATCCGGCGAGGTAGCCATAAATCCGGCAAGGTCGCCTCAAATCCAGCGAGGTCGCCATATTTCCGTCAAGGTCGCCACAAATCCGGCAAGGTCGTCGTCAATCCGGCAAGTTCGCCACAAATCCGGCAAGATCGCCATATTTCCCACATGGTCGCCATAAATCCGGAAATGTCGCCAAAAATCCGTCACGGTCGACATATTTCCGGCAAGGTCGCCATCAATCCGGCAAGGTCGCCACAAATCCGACAAGGTCCCCATATTTCCGGCAAGGTCGCCATATTTCCGGCAAGGTTGCCATAAATCCGGCCAGGTCGCCATATTTCCGGCAAGGTCGCCTTAAATCCGGCACGGTCGCCACAAATCAGGCGAGATCGCGATATTTCCGGCAAGGTCGCCACAATTCCGGCAAGATCGCCACAAATCCGGCGAGGTCGCCATATTTCCGGCAAGGTCGCCTCAAATCCGGCAAGGTCGCCACAAATCCGGCGAAGTCGCCATATTTCCGGCAAGTTCGTCATAAATCCGGCAAGTTCGCCACAAATCCGGCGAGGTCGCCATATTTCCGGCAAGGTCGCCATAAATGCGGCATGGTCGCCACAAATCCGGCGAGGTCGCCATAAATCCGGCAAGGTCGCCACAAATTCGGCAAGGTCGCCATATTTCAGGCAAGGTCGCCATAAATACGGCAAGGTCGTCATAAATCCGGCAAGGTCGCAAGAAATCCGGCGGGGTCCCCATATTTCCGGCAAGTTCCCCACAAATCCGGCAAGTTCGCCATAAATCCGGCAAGTTCGCCACAAACCGGCAAGGTCGCCATATTACCGGCAAGGTCGCCATAAATCCGGCGAGGTCGTCATATTTCCGGCAAGGTCGCCTCAAATCCGGCAAGGTCGCCACAAATCCGGCGAAGTCGCCATATTTCCGGCAAGGTCGTTATACATCCGGCAAGGTCGCTACAAATCCGGCGAGGTCGCCACCACTGACGTCAAACTAACAGGTCTATAATTGCTAGGTTTACTCTTAGAACCCTTTTTAAACAACGGAACAACATGCGCAGTATGCCAATCCTCCGGCACTATTCCCGTTTCTAATGACATTTGAAATATTTCTCTCATATTGACCTGCTATTTCTACACTAACTTCCCTCAATGTCCTCGGGAATATCCTGTCAGGACCTGGAGACTTACACGTTTTCATCTTTTTCAAAAGTGTCCGCACCTCCTCTTCTTTGAATCTCATAGTTTCCATTGCTACTCTGCTTGTTTCCCTTACCTCACATAATTACATATCCTTCTCCTTGGTGAATACCGAAGAAAAGAAATTGTTCAGTATCTCCCCCATCTCTTTTGGCTCTGCGGATAGCTGTCCACTCTGACTCTCTAATGGACCAATTTTATTCCTTGTTATCCTTTTGCTATTAATATAGCTGTAGAAACCCTTTGGATTTACTGTCACCTTACTTGACAAAGCAACCTCATATCTTCTTTTAGCTTTTCTAATTTCTTTCTTAATATTCTTTTTACATTCTTTATACTCCTCAAGCACCTGATTTACTCCATGCTGCCTGTAAATATTGTAGATCTCTTTCTTTTTCCGAACCAAGTGTCCAATGGCTCGGCTTCCGGTGGCGCCATGCTTTGCTAGCAGTCGCAATTTTTTTAGCTCCGCTGAAAAAAAATCGCGATTTTTCGCGTTAAAATCGGGTCTGGAGGTCGGGACCGTTTTTAAAAACTTATCGGAGTCTCATGTCGCGGTGCTGATGACGTCATCAGTAAGCGCCGTGAATTTAACGGAGGGAAAGTCATTTTAAATGAAAAGTACGTCTCCAGATCAGAGCCCACAGAGGAAAGTCACAAAACAATCGCTGAAGACTCTGGAACATCAAGAAACTACAAAACTGACCTCTGGAGTGGTCTCTGGAATGGACACACGATCTAAGACTGAGATGACCACAAAAGCGAAAACCGAAATGGAGGAGTTAAAGAACTCGGTAAGAGATTTGAAAAATGACTTGAAAGCTGGAAACATAAATTTGATGGCCGGTAATGAAAAAATACTTGCGGGCATTGGTGCTCTGCAAAAAAGTGTTGATGATGTGCAAGAAGAATGAACGGGGAAAATTAATAAGATGGCAGAAGAGACCACAAAGTTGTTTGAGGCTGTGCATGAAACTGTTTCTGCAAATGTAACTGCAGTGAAAGATATGGAAGCTGTTGTGGAAGAGATGACCGGAGAGATGCAGACGATGAAGTTAGAAATAGACAGCCTCAAGAGCCAACTTACAAAAGTTTCTGATAAATATGTTGACCTAGAAGCTCGCTCAAGACGTCAAAATATACGAATACGTGGAGTAAAAGAGGGAGCTGAGGGGGACAATGCTTGTGAGTTCACTGTCAATCTAATCAAACACGTACTCAAACTACCTGAGGCACCTGTAATTGAAGTAGCACATCGACTACCCAGATATAAACCAAGATCTCAAGGAGAACATGCCTACCCACGACAGATCATAGTTAAACTTCGGGATATCCCAACAATGGAAGCGCTGATGAAAAAAATCAAATACGGAGAGAAGATGATGTACAGAAATGATTCTATTAAACTCCTACGGGACTACCCTTACGAGATTGTGCAAAAGAGAAGAAAGTTCTCACAGACCAGAGAACATCTTTACGGTGCCAAGGGTGTCATATGTGGAGTGTATTATCCGGCCAGGATGCGTATTACTTTCATGGGAAAGTGAAAAACATTCATTAACTCGGTAGAATCTCATAAATACGCTCAAGAAATCGTGGCCAAGGCAGCAACAAGTGAAGATTGATCACCAAGACGTCATGAACAAATTAATTTGCTTATTCCCCCAACAAGAATATCACAAGAAAAGTGAAATAACTGAACACTAATCTTTTAAAATTATTACACGCAACAGATTTTCCATGAGACGTGTCTAGACATTATTATCTCCCCTTGAACATTGCGGAATCTAACTCAAGGACACTCTGTGCTCAAACGACGAAAGACTGATAACATGGTAGTGACGATCTGCTATGCTGAGAGCGAAAAACATCACATGGCTTATATAGTTTTACAAAATATTGAGAATCAATAATAATTAATAATTAACAATACTAATATAGAATTTGCAATTGAAACTGATAAAAATGTGTTGCCTGCTTTATAACGCAGACAACAGTAATCACATATGTTCCGCAGCTCGAGTGGGGAGGGGAGGAGACTAGGCACCTGGCATAATTCCAGGAGCCTGACTCCGGTTAATCCTTTCAGCGAACAGCTCACTTTTAACAATACTAAAACCAATTCAAAATAGTTAAGAGATAAAGAGTGAGGAATATATGTAACTGAATACATTTGAAGTCGGAATGAAACATATATATGGCTTATATAGTTTTACAAAATATTGAGAATCAATAATAATTAATAATTAACAATACTAATATAGAAATAACAATTGAAACTGATACAAATGTGTTGCCTCCTTTATAACGCAGACAACATAGAAACATAGAAAATAGGTGCAGGAGTAGGCCATTCGGCCCTTCGAGCCTGCACCGCCATTCAATATGATCATGGCTGATCATCCAACTCAGTTTCCGCACCTGCCTTCTCTCCATACCCCCTGATCCCTTTAGCCACAAGGGCCACATCTAACTCCCTCTTAAATATAGCCAATGAACTGGCCTCAACTACCCTCTGTGGCAGAGAGTTCCAGAGATTCACCACTCTCTGTGTGAAAACGTTTTTCCTCATCTCGGTCTTAAAGGATTTCCCCCTTATCCTTAAGCTGTGAAATATTAGCTGTGAAACAGTAATCACATATGTTCCGCAGCTCGAGTGGGGAGGGGAGGAGACTAGGCACCTGGCATAATTCCAGCAGCCTGACTCCGGTTAACCCTTTCAGCGAACAGCTCACTTTTAACAATACTAAAACCAATTCAAAATAGTTAAGAGATAAAGAGTGAGGAAGATATGTAACTGAATACATTTGAAGTCGGAATGAAACATATATATATACTGCAACTGGGTGAAATAGAACTGATTTGGAAACGGTA
>JAXLNO010001667.1:123644-303552 GCA_038087875.1 Malacoraja senta
GTCGCCACAAATCCGGCAAGGTCGCCCATATTTCCGGCAAGGTCGCCATAAATCCGGCAAGGTCGCCACAAATCGGCAAGTTCTCCATATTTCCGGCAAGTCGCCATAAATCCGGCAGGTCGCCATAAATCCGGCAGTCGCCATATTTCCGGCAAGGTCGCCATAAATGCGGCAAGGTCGCCACAAATCCGGCAGGTCGCCATATATCCGGCAAGGACGCCATAAATCCGAAAGGTCGCACAAACAAATCCGGCGAGGTGGCCACAAATCAGGGAAGTTCGCCATATTTCGGCAAGGTCGCCATAAACCCGGCAAGGTCGCCACATTCCGGCGAAGTCCGCCATATTTCCGGCAAGGTCGCCATAAATCCGGCAAGGTCGCCATAAATCCGGCAAGGTCACCACAAATCCGGCAAGGTCGCCATAAATCCGTCAAGGTCGCCATAAATCCGGCAAGGTGGCCACAAATCCGGCAAGGTAGCCATTTTTCCGGCAAGGTCGCCAGAAATCCGGCATCGTGTCCACAAATCAGGGAAGGTCGCCATATTTCGGCGAGTCCGCCATAAATCCAACAAGGTGCCTTAAATCCGGCAAGGTCGCCATATTTTCGGTGAGGTCGCCAGAAAGCCGGCAAGGTGTCCTCAAATCCCGGCAAGGTCGCCACATTTCCGGCGAGGTCGCCATAAATGCGGCAAGGTCGCCATAAATCCGGCAAGATCGCCACTTTTCCGGCGAGGTCGCCATAAACCCGGCAAGGTCGCCATATTTCCGGCACGGTCGCCATATTTCCGGCACGGTCGCCATATTTCCGGCAAGGTCGCCATAAATCCGGCAATGTCGCCATATTTCCGGCACGGTCTCGATAAATCCGGCAAGGTCGCCACAAATCCCGGCAAGGCCGCCATATTTTAGGCAAGGTCGCCATAAATCTGGCATGATCGCCACAAATCCGGCAAGGTTGCCGTATTTGTGGTGCGATCGCCATAAATCCGGCAAGGTCGCCACAAATCCGGCAAGGTCGCCATATTTCCGGCACGGTCGCCATAAATCCGGCTAGGTCACCACAATCCGGCAAGGTCGCCATATTTCCGGCAAGGTCGCCATAAATCCGGCAAGGTCGCCACAAATCCGGCAAGTTCTCCATATTTCCGGCAAGGTCGCCATAAATCCGGCAAGGTCGCCATAAATCCGGCAGTCGCCATATTTCCGGCAAGGTCGCCATAAATGCGGCAAGGTCGCCACAAATCCGGCAAGGTCGCCTTATATCCGGCAAGGACGCCATAAATCCGGAAAGGTCGCCACAAATCCGGCGAGGTGGCCACAAATCAGGGGAAGTTCGCCATATTTCCGGCAAGGTCGCCATAAACCCGGCAAGGTCGCCACATTTCCGGCGAAGTCGCCATATTTCCGGCAAGGTCGCCATAAATCCGGCAAGGTCGCCATAAATCCGGCAAGGTCACCACAAATCCGGCAAGGTCGCCATATATCCGGCAAGGACGACATAAATCCGGCAAGGTCGCCACAAATCCGGCAAGGTCGCCACATTTGCGGCAACGTCGCCAGAAATCCGGCAAGGTCGCCATAAATCCGGCAAGGTCGCCACAAATGCGTCAAGGTCACATTTCAGGCAAGGTCGCCGCATTTCCGGCAACGTCGCCATAAATCCGGCAACGTGGACACAAATGCGACAAGGTCGCCATAAATCCGGCAAGGTCGCCACATTTCCGGCAAGGACGCCATAAATCCGGCAAGGTCGGCACACATCCGGCAAGGTCGCCACATTCCCGGCAAGGTCGCCTTATTTCCTGCAAGGTCGCCATAAATCCGGCAATGTCGCCACAAATGCGGCAAGGTCGCCATATTTCCGGCAAGGTCGCCATAAATCCGGCAAGGTCGCCACAAATGCGTCAAGGTCGACATATTTCCGGGACGGTAGCCACAAATCCGGCAAGGTCGCCATAAAGCCGGTAAGGTCGCGATAAATCCGGCAAGTCGGCATATTTCAGGCAAGGTCGCCATAAATCCGGCAAGGTCGCCACAAATTCGGCAAGGTCGCCATATATCCGGCAAGGAACCATATATCCGGCAAGGTCGCCACAAATCCGGCAAGGTTGCCATATTTCCGGCAAGGTGGCCACAAATCCGGCAAGGTCGCCATAAACCCGGCGAGGTCGCCATATTTCCGGCATGGTCGCCATAATCCGGCATGGTCGCCATAAAACCGGCAAGGTCGCCAAACTTCCGGCAAGGTCGCCATAAACCCGGCAAGGTCGCCAGAAATCCGGCAAGGTGCCCACAAATCCGGCAAGGTAGCCATTTTTTCCGGCAAGGTCGCCATAAATCCGGCATGGTGTCCACAAATCAGGGAAGGTCGCCATATTTCCGGCGAGTTCGCCAAAATCCAACAAGGTGCCCTTAAATCCGGCAAGGTCGTCATATTTTCGGTGAGGTCGCCAGAAATCCGGCAAGGTGGCCTCAAATCCGGCAAGGTCGCCACATTTCCGGCGAGGTCGCCATAAATGCGGCAAGGTCGCCATAAATCCGGCAAGGTCGCCACAAATCCGGCAAGGTCGCCATATTTCCGGCACGGTCGCCATAAATCCGGCAAGGTCACCACAAATCCGGCAAGGTCGCCATTTTTCCGGCAAGGTCGCCATAAATCCCGCAAGGTCGCCACAAATCCGGCAAGGTCGCCATATTTCCGGCAAAGTCGCCATAAATCCGGCAAGGTAGCCACAAATCCGGCAAGTTCTCCATATTTCCGGCAAGGTCGCCATAAATCCGGCAAGGTCGCCATAAATCCGGCAGTCGCCATATTTCCGGCAAGGTCGCCATAAATGCGGCAAGGTCGCCACAAATCCGGCAAGGTCGCCATATATCTGGCAAGGACGCCATAAATCCGGAAAGGTGGCCATAAATCCGGCGAGGTGGCCACAAATCAGGGAAGTTCGCCATATTTCCGGCAAGGTCGCCATAAACCCGGCAAGGTAGCCACATTTCCGGCGAAGTCGCCATATTTCCGGCAAGGTCGCCATTAATCCGGCAAGGTCGCCATAAATCCGGCAAGGTCGCCACAAATCCGGCAGAGTCGCCTATTTCAGGCAAGGTCGCCATAAATCCGGCACGGCCGCCACAAATCCGGCATGGTCGCCATATTTCCGGCAAAGTCGCATGAATCCGGCAAGGTCGCCACATATCCGGCAAGGTCGCCATATTTCCGGCAAGGTCGCATGAATCCGGCAAGGTCGCCACAAATCCGGCAAAGTAGCCATATTTCCGGCTAGGTCGCCATAAATCCGGCAAGGTCGCCACAAATCCGGCAAGGTCGCCATATTTCCGGCAAGGTCGCCACAAATCCGTCAAGCTTTGCCATATTTCCGGCAAGGTCGCCATAAATCCGGCAAGGTCGCCACAAATCCGACAAGGTAGCCATATTTCCGCCAAGTTCTCCATAAATCCGGCATGGTGGCCACAAATCAGGGAAGGTCGCCATATTTCCGGCGAGGTGGCCATAAATGCGGCAAGGTCGCCATAAATCTGGCAAGGTCGCCATAAATCCGGCAAGGTCGCATGAATCCGGCAAGGTCGCCATATTTCCGGCAAGGTCGCATGAATCCGGCAAGGTCGCCACAAATCCGGCAAGGTCGCCATAAATCCGGCATGGTGGCCACAAATCAGGGAAGATCGCCATATTTCCTGCAAGGTCACCATAAATCCGGCGTTCGCCATATTTCCGGCAAGATCGCCATAAATCCGGCGTCGCCACAAATCCGGCAAGATGGCCATATTTCTGGCACGTTCGCCATAAATCCGGTAAGGTCGCCACAAATCAAGCAAGGTCGCCACATTTCCGGCAAGGTAGCCATAAATCCCGCAAGGTCGGCACAAATCCGGCAAATGTCGCCATATTTCCGGCAAGGTCGCCATAAATCCGGCAAGGTCGCCACAAATCCGGCAGAGTCGCCTATTTCCGGCAAGGTCGCCATAAATGCGGCAAGGTCTCCACAAATATGGCAAGGTCGCCATATATCCGGCAAGGACGCCATAAATCCGGAAAGGTCGCCACAAATCCGGCAAGGTGGCCACAAATCAGGGAAGTTCGCAATATTTCCGGCAAGGTCGCCATAAACCCGGCAAGGTCGCCACATTTCCGGCGAGGTTGCCATAAATCCGGCAAGGTCGCCACAAATCCGGCAAGGTCGCTATAAATAAGGCGAGGTCGCCATATATCCGGCAAGGTCGCCGGAAATTCCTGCAAGGTCGCCATAAATCCCGCACGGTCGCCACAAATCCGGCGAAGTAGCCATATTTCAGGCAAGGTCGCCATAAATCCGACAAGGTCGCCACAATTCCGGCGAGGTCGCCATATTTACGGCAAGGTCGCCATAAATCCGGCAAAGTCGGCATATATCCGGCAAGGTCGCCACAAACCCGACAATGTCGCCATATTTCCGACAAGGTCGCCATTAATCCGGGAACGTCGCCATAAATGCGGCGAGGTCGCCTTATTTCCGGCAAGCTCGCCACGTCTGGCAAGGTCGCCATAAATCCTACGATGTCGCCATACTTCCGGCAAGGACGCCACAAATCCGGAAAGGTCGCCATAAATCCGGCAAGGTCGCTATAAATCCGGCAAGGTCGTCAGAAATCCGGCAACGTCGCCATATTTCCGGCAAGATCGCTATATATCCGGCAAGGTCGCCACAAACCCGGCAAGGTCGCCATATTTTCGACAAGGTCGCCGTAAATCCGGCAAGGTCGCCAGAAATCCGGCAAGGTCGCCATATTTACGGCAAGGTCGCCATAAATCCGGCAAAGTCGGCATATATCCGGCAAGGTCGCCACAACCCGACAATGTCGCCATATTTCCGACAAGGTCGCCATAAATCCGGGAACGTCGCCACAAATCAGGCAAGGCCGCCATATTTCCGGCATGGTCGCCAGAAATCCGACATTGCCGCCATATTTCCGGCAATGTCGTCATAAATCCGGCAAGGTCGTCACAAATCCGGCAAGATCGGCATAAATCCGGCAAGGTCGCCACAAACCCGACAATATCGCCATATTTCCGGCAAGGTCGCCAGAAATCCCGCAAGGTCGCCACAAATCCGGCGAAGAAGCCATATTTCCGGAAAGGTCGCCATAAATCCGGCAAGGTCGCCATAAATGCGGCGAGGTCGCCATGTTTCCGGCAAGGTCGCCACAAGTCTGGCAACGTCGCCATAAATCCTACGATGTCGCCATATTTCCAGCAAGGTCGCCACAAATCCGGAAAGGTAGCCATAAATCCGGCAATGTCGCCATAAATCCGGCAAGGTCGTCAGAAATCCGGCAACGTCGCCATATTTCCGGCAAGATCGCCATATATCCGGCAAGGTCGCCACAAACCCGGCAAGGTCGCCATATTTTCGACAAGTTCGCCATAAATCCGGCAAGGTCGCCACAAATCCGGCAAGGTCGCCATATTTCCGACAAGGTCACCATAAATCCGGCAAGGTCGCCACAAATCCGGCAAGGTCGCCATATTTACGGCAAGGTCGCCATAAATCCGGCAAGGTCGCCACAAATCCGGCAAGGTCGACATATTTACGGCAAGGTCGTCATATTTCTGGCAAGGTCGCCATATATCCGGCGAGCTCGCCATATTTCCGGCAAGGTCGCCACAAATCCGGCAAGGTCGTCATAAATCCGGCGAGGTCGCCATATTTCCGGCTTCGCCTCAAATCCTGCAATGTCGCCATAAATCCGGAGAGGTCGCCATATTACAGGCAATGTCGCCACAAATACGGAAAGTTCGCCATAATTCCGTCATAGTAGCCATAAATCCGGCAAGGTCGCCACAAACCAGGCATGGTCGCCATATTTCCGGCAAGGTCGCCATATTTCCGGCAAGGTCGCCATAAATGCGGCGAGGTCGCCATATTTCCGGCAAGGTCGCCATAAATCCGGCGATGTTGCCATATTTCCGGCAGGGTAGACAGAAATCCGTCAAGGTCGCCATATTTCCGGCAAGGTCGCCATACATCCGGCAAGATCGCCACAAATCCGGCAAGGTCGCCATATTCCCGACATGGTCGCCATAAATCCGGCAAGGTCGCCACAAATCTGGCAAGGTCGCCATATTTCCGGCAAGGTCGCCATAAATCCGGCAATGTCGCCACAAATCCGGCAAGGTCGCCATATTTCCGGCAAAGTCGCCATAAATCCGGCAAGGTCGCCACAAATCCGGCAAGGTCGCCATATTTCCGGCAAGGTCGCCATATTTCCGGCAAGGTCGCCGTAAATCGGGCGAGGTCGCCATAAATCCGGCGAGGTCGTCATATTTCCGGCAAGGTCGCCATATATCCGGCGAGGTCGCCATATTTCCGGCAAGTTCGCCAATTATCCGGCAAGGTCGCATTAAATCCAGCGAGGTAGCCATATTTCCGGCAAGGTCGCCACAAATCCGGCAAGGTCGCCATAAATCCGGCAAGGTCGCCATAAGTCCAGCAACGTCGCCATATTTCCGCCAAGGTCGCCATAACTCCGGCGAGGCCGCCATATTTCCGGCTTGGTCGCCATAAATCCGGCATGGTGTCCACAAATCAGGGAAGGTCGCCATATTTCCGGCTAGTTCGCCAAAAATCCAACAAGGTGCCCTTAAATCCGGCAAGGTCGTCATATTTTCGGTGAGGTCGCCAGAAATCCGGCAAGGTGGCCTCAAATCCGGCAAGGTCGCCACATTTCCGGCGAGGTCGCCATAAATGCGGCAAGGTCGCCATAAATCCGGCAAGGTCGCCACAAATCCGGCAAGGTCGCCATATTTCCGGCACGGTCGCCATAAATCCGGCAAGGTCACCACAAATCCGGCAAGGTCGCCATATTTCCGGCAAGGTCGCCATAAATCCCGCAAGGTCGCCACAAATCCGGCAAGGTCGCCATATTTCCGGCAAAGTCGCCATAAATCCGGCAAGGTAGCCACAAATCCGGCAAGTTCTCCATATTTCCGGCAAGGTCGCCATAAATCCGGCAAGGTCGCCATAAATCCGGCAGTCGCCATATTTCCGGCAAGGTCGCCATAAATGCGGCAAGGTCGCCACAAATCAGGGAAGTTCGCCATATTTCCGGCAAGGTCGCCATAAACCCGGCAAGGTCGCCACATTTCCGGCGAAGTCGCCATATTTCCGGCAAGGTCGCCATAAATCCGGCAAGGTCGCCATAAATCCGGCAAGGTCGCCACAAATCCGGCAGAGTCGCCTATTTCCGGCAAGGTCGCCATAAATCCGGCACGGCCGCCACAAATCCGGCATGGTCGCCATATTTCCGGCAAAGTCGCATGAATCCGGCAAGGTCGCCACATATCCGGCAAGGTCGCCATATTTCCGGCAAGGTCGCATGAATCCGGCAAGGTCGCCACAAATCCGGCAAAGTAGCCATATTTCCGGCTAGGTCGCCATAAATCCGGCAAGGTCGCCACAAATCCGGCAAGGTCGCCATATTTCCGACAAGGTCGCCACAAATCCGTCAAGCTTTGCCATATTTCCGGCAAGGTCGCCATAAATCCGGCAAGGTCGCCACAAATCCGACAAGGTAGCCATATTTCCGCCAAGTTCTCCATAAATCCGGCATGGTGGCCACAAATCAGGGAAGGTCGCCATATTTCCGGCGAGGTGGCCATAAATGCGGCAAGGTCGCCATAAATCTGGCAAGGTCGCCATAAATCCGGCAAGGTCGCATGAATCCGGCAAGGTCGCCATATTTCCGGCAAGGTCGCATGAATCCGGCAAGGTCGCCACAAATCCGGCAAGGTCGCCATAAATCCGGCATGGTGGCCACAAATCAGGGAAGATCGCCATATTTCCTGCAAGGTCACCATAAATCCGGCGTTCGCCATATTTCCGGCAAGATCGCCATAAATCCGGCGTCGCCACAAATCCGGCAAGATGGCCATATTTCTGGCACGTTCGCCATAAATCCGGTAAGGTCGCCACAAATCAAGCAAGGTCGCCACATTTCCGGCAAGGTAGCCATAAATCCCGCAAGGTCGGCACAAATCAGGCAAATGTCGCCATATTTCCGGCAAGGTCGCCATAAATCCGGCAAGGTCGCCACAAATCCGGCAGAGTCGCCTATTTCCGGCAAGGTCGCCATAAATGCGGCAAGGTCTCCACAAATATGGCAAGGTCGCCATATATCCGGCAAGGACGCCATAAATCCGGAAAGGTCGCCACAAATCCGGCAAGGTGGCCACAAATCAGGGAAGTTCGCAATATTTCCGGCAAGGTCGCCATAAACCCGGCAAGGTCGCCACATTTCCGGCGAGGTCGCCATAAATCCGGCAAGGTCGCCACAAATCCGGCAAGGTCGCTATAAATAAGGCGAGGTCGCCATATATCCGGCAAGGTCGCCGGAAATTCCTGCAAGGTCGCCATAAATCCCGCACGGTCGCCACAAATCCGGCGAAGTAGCCATATTTCAGGCAAGGTCGCCATAAATCCGACAAGGTCGCCACAATTCCGGCGAGGTCGCCATATTTACGGCAAGGTCGCCATAAATCCGGCAAAGTCGGCATATATCCGGCAAGGTCGCCACAAACCCGACAATGTCGCCATATTTCCGACAAGGTCGCCATTAATCCGGGAACGTCGCCATAAATGCGGCGAGGTCGCCTTATTTCCGGCAAGCTCGCCACGTCTGGCAAGGTCGCCATAAATCCTACGATGTCGCCATACTTCCGGCAAGGACGCCACAAATCCGGAAAGGTCGCCATAAATCCGGCAAGGTCGCTATAAATCCGGCAAGGTCGTCAGAAATCCGGCAACGTCGCCATATTTCCGGCAAGATCGCTATATATCCGGCAAGGTCGCCACAAACCCGGCAAGGTCGCCATATTTTCGACAAGGTCGCCGTAAATCCGGCAAGGTCGCCAGAAATCCGGCAAGGTCGCCATATTTACGGCAAGGTCGCCATAAATCCGGCAAAGTCGGCATATATCCGGCAAGGTCGCCACAACCCGACAATGTCGCCATATTTCCGACAAGGTCGCCATAAATCCGGGAACGTCGCCACAAATCAGGCAAGGCCGCCATATTTCCGGCATGGTCGCCAGAAATCCGACATTGCCGCCATATTTCCGGCAATGTCGTCATAAATCCGGCAAGGTCGTCACAAATCCGGCAAGATCGGCATAAATCCGGCAAGGTCGCCACAAACCCGACAATGTCGCCATATTTCCGGCAAGGTCGCCAGAAATCCCGCAAGGTCGCCACAAATCCGGCGAAGAAGCCATATTTCCGGAAAGGTCGCCATAAATCCGGCAAGGTCGCCATAAATGCGGCGAGGTCGCCATGTTTCCGGCAAGGTCGCCACAAGTCTGGCAACGTCGCCATAAATCCTACGATGTCGCCATATTTCCAGCAAGGTCGCCACAAATCCGGAAAGGTAGCCATAAATCCGGCAATGTCGCCATAAATCCGGCAAGGTCGTCAGAAATCCGGCAACGTCGCCATATTTCCGGCAAGATCGCCATATATCCGGCAAGGTCGCCACAAACCCGGCAAGGTCGCCATATTTTCGACAAGTTCGCCATAAATCCGGCAAGGTCGCCACAAATCCGGCAAGGTCGCCATATTTCCGACAAGGTCACCATAAATCCGGCAAGGTCGCCACAAATCCGGCAAGGTCGCCATATTTACGGCAAGGTCGCCATAAATCCGGCAAGGTCGCCACAAATCCGGCAAGGTCGACATATTTACGGCAAGGTCGTCATATTTCTGGCAAGGTCGCCATATATCCGGCGAGCTCGCCATATTTCCGGCAAGGTCGCCACAAATCCGGCAAGGTCGTCATAAATCCGGCGAGGTCGCCATATTTCCGGCTTCGCCTCAAATCCTGCAATGTCGCCATAAATCCGGAGAGGTCGCCATATTACAGGCAATGTCGCCACAAATACGGAAAGTTCGCCATAATTCCGTCATAGTAGCCATAAATCCGGCAAGGTCGCCACAAACCAGGCATGGTCGCCATATTTCCGGCAAGGTCGCCATATTTCCGGCAAGGTCGCCATAAATGCGGCGAGGTCGCCATATTTCCGGCAAGGTCGCCATAAATCCGGCGATGTTGCCATATTTCCGGCAGGGTAGACAGAAATCCGTCAAGGTCGCCATATTTCCGGCAAGGTCGCCATACATCCGGCAAGATCGCCACAAATCCGGCAAGGTCGCCATATTCCCGACATGGTCGCCATAAATCCGGCAAGGTCGCCACAAATCTGGCAAGGTCGCCATATTTCCGGCAAGGTCGCCATAAATCCGGCAATGCCGCCACAAATCCGGCAAGGTCGCCATATTTCCGGCAAAGTCGCCATAAATCCGGCAAGGTCGCCACAAATCCGGCAAGGTCGCCATATTTCCGGCAAGGTCGCCATATTTCCGGCAAGGTCGCCGTAAATCGGGCGAGGTCGCCATAAATCCGGCGAGGTCGTCATATTTCCGGCAAGGTCGCCATATATCCGGCGAGGTCGCCATATTTCCGGCAAGTTCGCCAATTATCCGGCAAGGTCGCATTAAATCCAGCGAGGTAGCCATATTTCCGGCAAGGTCGCCACAAATCCGGCAAGGTCGCCATAAATCCGGCAAGGTCGCCATAAGTCCAGCAACGTCGCCATATTTCCGCCAAGGTCGCCATAACTCCGGCGAGGCCGCCATATTTCCGGCTTGGTCGCCATAAATCCGGCGAGGTCTACCTATTTCCGGCAAGGTCGCCATATTTCCGGCAAGTTCGCCACAAATTCGGCGAGGTCGCTATATTTCCGGCAAGGTCGCCATATATCCGGCAAGGTCGCCATAAATCCGGCGAGGTCGCCATATTTCCGGCAAAGTCGCCACAAATCCAGCAAGGTCGCCTTAAATCCGGCAAGGTCGCCATATTTCCGGCAAGTTCGCCACAAATCCGGCAAGGTCGCCATATTTCCGGCAAGGTCGCCGTAAATCCGGCAAGGTCGCAACAAATCGGCGAGGACGCCATATTTCCGGCAAGGTCGCCATAAATCCGGCAAGGTCGCCACAAATACGGCTAGGTCGCCATATTTCCGGCAAGGTCGGCATAAATCCGGCAAGGTCGCCACAAATCAATGTCGCCATAAATCCGGCAAGGTCGCCACAAATCAATGTCGCCATATTTCCGGCATGGTCGCCAGAAATCCGACAATGTCGCCATATTTCCGGCAAGGTCGTCATAAACCCGGCAAGGTCGCCACAAATCCGGCGAGGTCGCCATATTTCCGGCAAGGTCGCCATAAATCCGGCAAGGTCGGCATAAATCCGGCAAGGTCGCCACAAATCAATGTCGTCATATTTCCGGCAAGGTCGCCATAAATCCGACAAGGTCGCCACAAATCCGGCAAGGTCGCCATATTTCCGGCAAGGTCGGCATAAATCCGGCAAGGTCGCCACAAATCAATGTCGCCATATTTCCGGCAAGGTCGCCATAAATGCGACAAGGTCGCCACAAATCCGGCGAAGTCTCCATATTTCCGGCACGGTCGCCACAAAACCGGCAAGGTCGCCATAATTCGGGCAAGGTCGCCATATTTCCGGCAAGGTCACCATAAATCCGGCAAGATCGCCATAAATCCGGCGAGGTCGCCATTAATCCGGCGAAGTCGCCATAAATCCGGCGAGGTCGTCATATTTCCGGCAAGTTCGCCATAAATCCGGCAAGGTCGCCATAATTCGGGCAAGGTCGCCATATTTCCGGCAAGGACGCCACAAATCCGGCAAGGTCGCCATAAATTCGGCAAGGTCGCCATATTTCCGACAAGGTCGCCATAAATCTGGCAAGGTTGCCTCAAATCCGGCAAGGTCGCCATATTTCCGGCAAGGTCGCCATAAATCCGGCAAGGTGGCGTCAAATCCGGCAAGGTCGCACACATTTCCATCAAGGTAGCCATATATTCGGCAAGGTCGCGTCAAATCCGGCAAGGTCGCCACATTTCCGGCAAGGTCGCCATAGATCCGGCAAGGTCGCCACAAATCCGGCAAGGTCGCCACATTTCCGGCAAGGTCGCCACAAACCAGGCATGGTCGCTACATTACCGGCAAGGACGCCATAATTCCAGCAAGGTCGCCACATTTCGTCAAGGTCGCCTTGAATCCGGCAAGGTCGACACAAATCCGGCAAGGTCGCAACATTTCGGCAAGTTCGCCATAAATCCTGCATCGTCGTCACAAATCCGGCAATGTCGCCATATTCCCGGCAAGGTCGTCATAAATCCGGCAATGTCGCCACAAATCCGGCAAGGTCGCCATATTTCCGGCAAAGTCGCCATAAATCCGGCAAGGTCGCCACAAATCCGGCAAGGTCGCCATATTTCCGGCAAGGTCGCCATATTTCCGGCAAGGTCGCCGTAAATCGGGCGAGGTCGCCATAAATCCGGCGAGGTCGCCATATTTCCGGCAAGGTCGCCATAAATCCGGCAAGGTCGCCATATTTCCGGCAAGTTCGCCACAAATCCGGCAAGGTCGCCATATTTCCGGCAAGGTCGCCGTAAATCCGGCAAGGTCGCAACAAATCCGGCGAGGACGCCATATTTCCGGCAAGGTCGCCATAAATCCGGCAAGGTCGCCACAAATACGGCTCGGTCGCCATATTTCCGGCAAGGTCGGCATAAATCCGGCAAGGTCGCCACAAATCAATGTCGACATAAATCCGGCAAGGTCGCCACAAATCAATGTCGCCATATTTCCGGCATGGTCGCCAGAAATCCGACAATGTCGCCATATTTCCGGCAAGGTCGTCATAAACCCGGCAAGGTCGCCACAAATCCGGCGAGGTCGCCATATTTCCGGCAAGGTCGCCATAAATGCGGCAAGGTCGGCATAAATCCGGCAAGGTCGCCACAAATCAATGTCATCATATTTCCGGCAACGTCGCCATAAATCCGACAAGGTCGCCACAAATCGGGCAAGGTCGCCATATTTCCGGCAAGGTCGGCATAAATCCGGCAAGGTCGCCACAAATCAATGCCGCCATATTTCCGGCAAGGTCGCCATAAATCCGACAAGGTCGCCACAAATCCGGCGAAGTCTCCATATTTCCGGCACGGTCGCCACAAATCCGGCAAGGTCGCCATAAATCCGGCGAGGTCGCCATATTTCCGGCACGGTCGCCACAAATCCGGCAAGATCGCCATAAATCCGGGGAGGTCGCCATATTTCCGGCAAGGTCGCCACAAATCCGGGAAGGTCGCCATAAATCCGGCAAGTTCGCCACAAAACCGGCAAGGTCGCCATAATTCGGGCAAGGTCGCCATATTTCCGGCAAGGTCACCATAAATCCGGCGAAGTCGCCATAAATCCGGCGACGTCGCCATATTTCCGGCAAATTCGCCATAAATCCGGCAAGGGCGGCATAATTCCGGAAAAGTCGCCATAAATGCGGCAAGGTCGCCACAAATCCGGCAAGGTCGCCATAAATTCGGCAAGGTCGCCATATTTCCGAAAAGGTCGCCATAAATCTGGCAAGGTTGCCTCAAATCCGGCAAGGTCGCCATATTTCCGGCAAGGTCGCCATAAATCCGGCAAGGTGGCGTCAAATCCGGCAAGGTCGCACACATTTCCATCAAGGTAGCCATATATTCGGCAAGGTCGCGTCAAATCCGGCAAGGTCGCCACATTTCCGGCAAGGTCGCCATAGATCCGGCAAGGTCGCCACTAATCCGGCAAGGTCGCCTTGAATCCGGCAAGGTCGACACAAATCCGGCAAGGTCGCAACATTTCGGCAAGTTCACCATAAATCCTGCATCGTCGTCACAAATCCGGCACTGTCGCCATATTTCCGGCAAGGTCGTCATAAATCCGGCAAGGTCTCCACAAATCCGGCAAGGTCGCCATATTTCCGGGAAGGTCGCCAGAAATCCGCAAGGTCGCCACAAATCCGGCGAAGTAGCCATATTTCCGGCAAGGTCGCCATAAACCCGGCAAGGTTGCACAAATACGGCGAGGTCGCCATATTACCGGCAAGGTAGCCAGAAATCCGGCAAGTTCGCCACAAATCCGGCGAGGACGCCATATTCCCGGCAAGGTCACCATATTTCCGGCAAAGTCGCCATAAATCCGGCAAGGTCGCCACAAATCCGGCAAGGTCGCCATATTTCCGGCAAGGTCGCCATATTTCGGGCAAGGTCGCCATAAATCGGGCGAGGTCGCCATAAATCCGGCGATGTCGCCATATTTCCGGCAAGGTCGCCATATATCCGGCGAGGTCGCCATATTTCCGGCAATTTCGCCAATTATCCGGCAAGGTCGCATTAAATCCGGCGAGGTAGCCATATTTCCGGCAAGGTCGCCACAAATCCGGCAAGTCGCCATAAATCCGGCAAGGTCGCCAGAACTCCAGCAAGGTCGCCATATTTCCGGCAAGGTCGCCATAACTCCGGCGAGGTCGCCATATTTCCGGGAAGGTCGCCATAAATCCGACGAGGTCTCCATATTTCCGGGAAGGTCGCCATATTTCCGGGAAGTTCGCCACAAATTCGGCGAGGTCGCCATATTTCCGGCAAGGTCGCCATATATCAGGCAAAGTCGCCACAAATCCGGCAAGGTCGCCATTTTTCCAGCAAGGTCGCCATAAATCCCGCAAGGTCGCCACAAATCCGGCAAGGTCGACATATTTCCAGCAAGGTCCCCATTAATCCGGCAAGGTCGCCACAAACCCGGCAAGGTCGCCATATTTCCGGCGAGGTCGTCATAATTCCCGCAAAGTCGCCACAAATCCTTCAAGGTCGACGTATTTCCAGCAAGGTCTCCATGAATCCGGCAAGGTCGCCACAAATACGGCTAGGTCGCCATATTTCCGGCAATGTCGGCATAAATCCGGCAAGGTCGCCACAAATCAAGGTCGCCATATTTCCGACAAGGTCGCCATAAATCCGACAAGGTCGCCACAAATCCGGCGAGGTCGCCATATTTCCGGCAAGGTTGCCACAAATCCGGCAAGGTCGCCATAATTCCGGCGAGGTCGCCATATTTCCGGCACGGTCGCCACAAATCCGGCAAGATCGCCATAAATCCTGCGAGGTCGCCCTATTTCCGGCAAGGTCGCCATAAATCCGGAAAGGTCGCCATAAATCCGGCAAGTTCGCCACAAAACCGGCAAGGTCGCCATAATTCGGGCAAGGTCGCCATAAATCCAGCATGGTCGCCATAAATCCGGCGAGGTCGCCACATTTCCGGCAAGGTCGTCCTAAATCCGGCGAGGCCGCCATAAATCCGGCCAGATCGCCATATTCCCGGCAAGGTCGCCGTAAATCCGGCGAGGTCGCCATAAATCCGGCGAGGTCGCCATATTTCCGGCAAGGACGCCATAAATCCGGCGAGGTCGCCATATTTCCGGCAAGGTCGGCATTTTTCCGGCAAGGTCGCCATAAATCCGGCGAGGTCACCATATTTCCGGCAAAGTCGACACAAATTCGGCAAGGTCGCCATAAATCCGGCAAGGTCGCCATATTTCCGGCAAGGTCGCCACAACTCCGGCATGGGCGCCATAAAGCCCGCGAGGTCGCCATATTTCCGGCATGGTCGCCACAAATCCGGCAAGGTCGCCATAATTCCGGCAAGGTCGCCATAAATCCTGCAAGGTCGCCACAAATCCGGCAAGGTCTCCATATTTGCGGCAAGGTCGCCATAAATTCGGCAAGGTCGCCACAAATCCGGCATGGTCGCCATATTTCCGGCAAGGTCGCCATATTTACGGCAATGTCGCCATAAATCCGGCAATGTCGCCACAAATCCGGCATGGTCGCCATATTTCCGGCAAGGTCGCCATATTTCCGGCAAGGTCGCCATAAATCCGCAAGGTCGCCACAAATCCGGCAAGGTCGCCATATTTCCGGCAAGGTCGCCATTAATCCGGGAACGTCGCCACAAATCAGGCAAAGTCGCCATATTTCCGGCAAGGTCGCCACAAATCCGACAATGTCGCCATATTTCCGGCAAGGTCGTCATAAATCCGGCAAGGTCGCCACTAGTCCGAAAAGGTCGGCATAAATCCGGCAAGGTCGCCACAAATCCGACAATGTTTACATATTACCGGCAAGGTCGCCATAAACCCGGCAAGGCCGCCATATTTCCGGCAAGGTCGTCATAAATCCGGCAAGGTCGCCACAAATCGGGCAAGGTCGCCATATTCCCGGCAAGGTAGCCAGAAATAGTGGTTTTGAGCGTTTCAGGTTTTAATCGGCTTAGAGGGTTTTAGAAGGGTTTACATGCGTTTACATGGGCTTTATAGGGGTTTACAAGGGGTTACAGGCTTTGACATGTGTTTACATGTGTTTAGAGAGGATTGGAGGGGGTTACAGGGGATTAGAGGAGTTGAGAGGGTTTTAGAGGTGTACTTGGGGTTTACATGGGTTTAGATGGGCTTAGATGGGGTTTATATGGGTTTAGAGGGGATTACAGCGATATACTGGTGTTTACATGGTACTTGGGGTATACATGGTGTTTACACATGTTTACAGGGGGTTTAGTGGGGTTTGAAGGGTTTAGAAGGGTTTAGAGGCGTTTTGTGGGATTTACAGAGGTTTAGAGGAGTTTACAGTGATACCAGGTGTTTAGCATGGTTTACATGGGTTTAGAGAGGTTTACCGGGGGTTTAGAGGGATTTAGAGGGTTTTATAGGTGTTTACGGGCGTTTTGAGTGGATTACATGCGTTTACGGGGTTTGGAGTGGGTTGCAGGCGTTTAATAATAATAGCAATAATAGATTTTATTTATATAGCGCTGTTCAGGACTCAAAGTCGCTTTACAATTGAGTCAGGAATAAACAAAACAAAATAGAGCAGTAAGACAGAGGGGAGGGTAACATGGGACTAAGGGTATGCAGAGGTGAAGACATGGGTCTTGAGGCGGGACTGGAAGATGGTGAGGGACTCAGAATTTCGGACCAGTTGTGGGAGGGAATTCCAGAGCCTGGGAGCTGACCTGGAGAAGGCTCTGCCTCCAAAAGTGCAGAGGATTGATTTCGGAGTGGAGACCAGCTGATGTGGATCTGAGGGACCGTGAGGGTTGGTAGGGGGAGAGGAGGTCAATGAGATAAGGGGGGCCACGTTGTTGAGGGCTTCGTAGGTGAGGACCAGGATTTTGTAGGTGATCCGGTGGGAAATGGGAAGCCAGTGAAGTTTTTTGAGAACTGGGGTGATGTGGTGCCAGGATTTGGTGTGGGTAATGAGTCGAGCGGCTGCATTTTGGACCAGTTGGAGTCGGTTGATGCTGCTGGAATTGATTCCGAAAAGAAGAGAGTTACAGTAGTCCAGTCGGGAAGAGATGAAGGCATGGATGAGTCTTTCAGCAGCGGGGGTGTGAGAGAGGATCTGATTTCTGCAATGTTGCGGTGGTGAAAAAATGATGTTTTGACAACATGGCGGATGTGAGGCTCAAGAGAGAGGGTTGAGTCAAGGATCACGCCAAGGTTGCGTGCCTGAGGAGATGGGGAGACAGTGGTGCAGTCGGTAGTGATAGTGTGGATAGAGGTGTTTAGAGGGGTTTACACGGGTTTAGATGGGTTTAGAGGGGTTTCGGTGTGTTTACCGTGGATTTGAGGGGTTTACAGTGGTTTACATGTGTTTAGAGAGGTTTGGAGAGGTTTACAGTGGTTTGGCGGGGTTTAGAGTGGTTTACAGGGGTTTCAGCGGTTTACAGGTGTTTAAAGGGGTTTAGAAGGGTTTAAAGGGGTTAAGAGTGGGGTGGTTTAGAGGGGTTTATAGGTATTTATAGGGGGTTACAAGGGTTTACAGAGGTTTAGAGGGGTGTGCAGGTGTTTAGAGGGTTTTAGACGAGTGTATAGGGGTTTAGAGTAATCTGGATGGGGTTTAGATGGGTTTAGAAGGGATTAGAGGGTTTAGATGTCTTTATAGGCGTTTCGAGGGGTGTATGGTTTAGAGGGTTTTGAGGGTTTTACAGGGCTTTAGATGTGTTTAGGGTAGTTTACTGGGGTTTAGAGGGGTTTCGACTGGTGAACAGGGGGTTATAGGGGGTTAGATGGGTTTAGAGGTGTTTACAGGGGTTTACAGGTGTCCAGAGGGGTTTAGATGCGTTTACAGTGGTTTACATGGGTTCAGAGGGCGTTACATGCGTTTAGATGGGATTAGAACGGTTTGGAGGGGTTTACAGGGGTTTACATGGGATTTGCAGGGTTTAGAGGGGTTTAGGGTGGGTTAGAGGGGCTTAGATGGGTTTAGAGGGGTTTAGAGGGTGTTTACATGGGTTTAGTGGGGTTTAGAGGGGTTTAGCGGGGTTTTCATAGGTTTCAAGGTGTTTAGGGGCGTTTACAGGGGGTTAGAGGCGTTCACAGGTGTTTTGAGGTGGTTATACGTGTTTAGAGGGGCTTACAGGGTTTACAGGGGTTTAGAGATGTTTAGATGGGTTTAGAGGAGTTTAAAGGGGTTTAGAGAGGATTACAGAGGTTTACATATGTTTAGTGTTTGGAGCGGTGTTTAGTGGTTTAGAATGGTTTACAGGGGTTTAGAAGGGTTTAGAGGGTTTTATAAGTGTTAGGGGGGTTTAGGGGATTTAGAGGGATTTAGAGGGGTTTAGAGGTGTTTACAGGGGTTTACAAGGCTTAACAGGTGTTTAGTGAGGTTTAGATGAGTTTACAGGAGTATAGAGAGGTTTAGAGGGTTTTAGAGGTCGAGTTTTATTGCCATATACTCAAGCAGAGAAACATAGAAAATAGGTGTAGCAATAGTCCTTCGAGCCAGCACTGCCATTCAATATGTTCATGGCTGTTCATCTAAAATCTGTACCTCTCTCCTGTTTTTTTACCCATATCCCTTGATTTCGCTAGCTCCAAGAGCTAAATGTAACTCTCTCTTGAAAACATCCAGTGGATTGGCCTCCACTGCCTTCTGTGGCAGTGAATTCCACAGATTCACAATTCTCTGCGTGAAGAAAGTTTGTTCTCATCTCAGTCCTAACTGGCCTACCCTTTATTCTTAAACTGTGACCCCTGGCTCTGAACTGCCCCAACATGGGGAACATTTCTCTTGCAGTTAGTGCAAGTGAAAATCTAGCAGGCAAGCAGAATGCTTTCTCCAACCACCCCCATTTGAAGGCCACTATCTTCCACCGTTTCTACCCAATGACAAGATGGCGGCGCCTCGCGGCAGCGGCCTCTACAGTCCGTCTGTCTTTTTTTTCTTTTTGTCCTGTTAGGTGGATGTCTTGGTTTTAGTTATTATACTATTTTTAGCTGTGTATATGTGGGGGGGGGGGGCGGGGGAAACATTTTAATCTCTTCCCTGTACGGGAACACGACTTTTTCCTTGTCGAGTCTCCGTTGTCGTTGGGCCTAATATCGTGGAGTCGGCGGCCTCCAATCGGAATCGACCTGGAGCCTGCGGACTTACCATCGCGGAGCTGGCCGACTTCAGAGTGCGGAGCGCTGTTGTGGCGCGCGGCTGCGACCCGACTTCGGAGCGTGGAGGCTTCGGCTGCAGGCCCTGTGGTCGGTGACATCGGGAGCTCGCGGGTCCCTGGTGGGAGACCGCATTTCGGAGCTCCAGCAACGGAAAACTTCGCCCGCCGAATCGAGGGGTTTAAATCGACCCGGAGCGGAGCCTTACATCGCCCGGCACAGCTTATACGGACGCGGGACTTACCATCGCCCGCCGGGGACTCAAACATCAAGAGCCTCGATCAGCTCGATGCAGCAGTATAACTGCATGACTGCGGGAGAAGAATAAGATCAGAGAACAGGGAAGAGATAAGACGTTTGCCTTCCATCACAGCGAGGAGGTGTTTGGGGATTCACTGCGATGGATGTTTGTGTGGAATTATGTTCATTGTGTGTTTTGTTGTTGTTATGACTGCAGAAAACGTAATTTCGTTTGAACTTATGTCTAAATGAAAATAAACGGCATTATGCTTACTTTCAGAAGCCATTGGTTGTCCTCCAGGATGCACCAAGCCGCAGCCTGATCTATGCCGGTCACCTGGGCACAGAAACTCTCACGGCAGCGGCACAACACTTCCGACGCCTCCGACGGCCCGGGAATCTTGCACTGAGGCAGCTCCATGGCTGAAGCTGCAGCGAGTGACTCGCCAGCCCGGCAAACACTCGCCAGCCCGGCAAACACTCGGGAGCCCTGGCTTCCCTTCCGCATCCGTCCCCGCCGCTGCTTCTGCTTTCATCCCTCCCTCAGTCCCCTCTATCCAACACCCGCGGCCCATGCAGTGGATATAAGTTTTCAAATTTTCTTACGATAGAGCGTGAGAAATTTGTGATCAGCGTGAGAATTTGGCCAAATGCGTGATTCTCACGCTCAATGCGTGAGAGTTGGCAGCCCTGCATCAACTATTCCTTCCCTCCATGGATGCTGCCTCACCCGCTGAGTTTCTCCATCATTTTTGTCTGCCTTCTTGTACAGGTCACCTCGGCTCCAACAAGGATCTCAACGATCCCGCAATCTGAATGGCTGCCCCTTCCACCAACTCCGCAACCAGGCCTTCACCTGTCCTCCCTTATTGTTCTTGCCCTCAGCAGCATGTTGCACCAGGAGCAATCTGGAGATTACTACCCCTTCGCCCACCCTCGTGGTCCTGTCCTTAAACCGTTTGCCTTGTTCCCCGTATACATCCTGTTTCTGTGGGTGCTCACCCTACCTACAGTAGATCTTTTGTGTCAGAGCAGACCTGGCGGCACCCCGTCCCGATTGAGAATGATCTGCAAGCCTAGTATTTTCTCACATGTCAGTCCCGCCATCCCAGGAATCAATCTCGTGAACCTATGCTGCACTGCCTCGATTACAAGGATGTACTTCCTCAAATTAGGAGACCAAAACTGTACACAATACTCCAGATGTGGTCTTACCAGAGCCCTATACAACTGCATAAGTACAAGGACACCCAGATCTTGATGTACCTCCCCCTTGCCTAACCTAACCCCATTGAGATAATAATCTGCCCCCTTGTTTTTGCCGCCAAAGTAGATAACCTCACATTTATATATATTATACTGCATCTGCTACGCATCTGCCCACTCACTTAACCTGTCCAGATCACCCTGCAACCTCTTAACATCCTCTTCGCAGTTCACACTGCCACTCAGCTTTGTGTCATCCGCAAACTTGCTAGTGTTGCTCATAATTCCCCAACACCGAGCCTTGCGGCACTCCACTCGCCACTGCCTGCCATTCAGAAAAGGACCCGTTCACTCCTACTCTTTGCTTCCTGTCTGCCAACCAATTTTCTATCCATGTCAACACCGTACCCCTAATACCATGTGCTCGAAATTTAGTCACCAGTCTCCCATGCGGGACCTTAGCACTACATCCACTGGCACCCTTTCAGTCATTTTACTTGTCACATCCTTTTAAAAAATCCAGAAGATTAGTCAAGCATGATTTCCCTTTCATAAATCCATGTTGACTTGGACTAATCCTTTTAGTGCTATCCAAATGCCCCATTATTACCTCTTTACTAATTGACTCCAGCATCTTTCCCACCACCGAAGTCAGGCTAACTGGTCTGTAATTCCCCGTTTTATCTCTCGCTCCTTTCTTGAAAAGTGGGATAACGTTAGCTATCCTCCAATCCACAGGAAATGATCCTGAATCGATCGAACATTGGAAAATAATTACCAATGCGTCCACTATTTCTCGATCCACCTCCCTGAGGACCCTGTGATGCAGACCATCAGGCCCAGGGGGATTTATCAACCTTCAGACCCATTAGCCTACCCAATACTATTTCTCGCCTAATGAAAATGTATTTCAGTTCCTCTACCCCCTTAGATCCTCTGTCCTCCAGTACATCTGGGAGATTGTTTGTGTCTTTCTGAGCGAAGACAGTTCCGAAGTACCTGTTCAACTCTTATGCCATTTCCTTGTTACCCATAATAATTTCACCCGTGTCTGCCTTCAAGGGACCCACATTTGACTTTGCTACTCTTTTACCCTTAACATATCTAAAGAAGCTTTTATTGTCCTTCTTTATATTTCTTGCCAGCTTCCCTTCGTAGTTCATCTTTTCAGCCGTATAGCTCGATTTGTTTCCTTCTGTTGTCCTATGAAAGTTTCCCAATCCTCAGGCTTCCGGGTACTCTTTGCTAGTTATACATCTTTTCATTTAGTTTTATTCTATCCCTAACTTATCTTGTCAGCCACCGTTGCCTCCTAATCCCCTCTAAATCCCTTTGACCCCTCTAAACCCCTCTAAAGCCTTGTAAACCCTTTAAACCCTCTTTACCACTCTAAACACCTAAACCCCTCTGAAGATCTCAACACCCCTCTAACCCCTCTATACCCCTCTAGACACTTCTAAACCCCTCCAAACCTCTAAAGCCATCTAAACCCCTCTAAAGACCTCTAAACACCTCTAAAGCCCTCTAAACCGATTGAAACCCCTCGAAATCACTCTAACCCCCATTAACCACGCTATGCCCCTCTATGCCCCACTAACCCCCTCGAAACCACTCGAAACCCCTCGAAACCTCGCTAAACCATCTAAACCACTCTAAACACAGTTCAGTGGGGGCGCTGCAAGCCGGCAGCCCTGACAGCAGCGTGTTAGTTCTTTCTAATTTTCTTGTTTTTTCCGTATGTCCTAATGTATGTTTTTAATGTTTCTTTGTGTATTGTGTGGGGGTGGTTTGCGGGGGTGAGTGGGGGGGGGGGTAAGGGGGAAACCGTTTTTGGTCGCCTCCTCCACGGAGAGGCGACTTTTTCTATGTCGCCTCCCCCGTGGCCTAACATCGAGACGCGCCCGGGGCGAGCATTCTTTCGTCGCGGAGCGGGCGATGTCTCGCCGGGGATCGCCGGAGGGGTGCGCTCCTTTCGCTGGCCCGCGGCAACCAGGTCTGCGGAGCAGCCTGGGATCCCTTGTTGGGGACCCGGGAGGGGAAGAGCTCCGACCGCCGCGAACTGCGGTGCTTCGGGCTTGCGCGGCGTCAGGGGCCTGTGATCCCTCGTTGGCTACCATGGAGGAGAAGAGCTCCGACCGCCGGCCCGCGGCCTACTTCTACCGCTGGCGGGGCGTGGACTTACCATCAGGAGCGGGGTCCCTCGCCGGGTTTCCATGGAGAGTAGCTCCGACTGCCGGCCCTGCAGTCTGCGGTGCTTCTGGCTTCGGCGCGGCGGGGACTTTAGATCTTCGACCGCCGGCTTGCGGCCTACACCAACCTGAAGCCGCGGTCTCCGGTAGGGAAGCACCGATTTAGGACTTACATGGACTTTACCTTGTCTCCACATCTGGACACCAGCAGCGGCGACGGCGGAGGGTTGAGGTCCCTCCCACGGGGGAAATGGAGGAGGACTGGCCGTTTTTTGTGCCTTCCACCACAGTGAACACCTCAAAACCACTCTAAACACGTTTAAACCCGTCTAAACCCATCTAGACCCATCTAAACCCCTCTGAACCCTTCTGAACCGCTCTAAACCCATCTAAACCCATCTAAAGCCCTCGATATCCCTCTAAACCCTTCTAAACCCCTCTAAACAGCTCTAACCCCTCTAAACCTCTCTAAACCCGTTTAACCCTCAACACGTTTAAACCACTCTAAACCCCTCTAAAGGCCTCTAATCCCCTCTAAACCCCTGTAAACCCCACTAACCCCCTTTAAACCCATCTAAACCCCTTGAAACCACTCAAAACCCCTCTAGACCCTTCTAAGTCCTTCAAAACCACTCAACACACTTCTAACGCACTCTAAACTTATCTAATCCCCTCTAACCCCCCCATAAACCCATCTAAACCCCCTATTAACCTCTCTAATCTCCATCTAATCCCCTATAAACACATATAAACCCCCTCAAATCCCCCTCTAAACCACTCAAATGCCCAGACGTAAGAACAGCGCACAGAAAGGAGTCGCAGATGCTGCTTTCAACCGAAGATATACACAAAAAGCTGGAGTAACCCAGTGTGACAGACAGCATCTGTGGAGAGAAGGGTCTCGAAAAGGAACTGTGCGAATCCGCACTGACCAGCGATCCCCACACATTATCGATGTCCTACACACACTGGGGACAATTTACATTTAAACCTGTATATCTACAAGCCTGCGCGTATTTGGAGTTTGGGAGGAAACCAAAGATGTCAGTGGGAGAACGTACAAACTCCGTACAGACAGCACCCTTGGTCGGGATTGAACCCGCGTCTCTGTCGCTGTAAGGCAGCAACTACCGCTGTGCTACCGTGCTGGACAGCTTGAGCTTAGAAACGCAGATATAACATATGTGGTCACAAAAATCTGGAGTAACAGTGGGGCAGGCAGCATATCTGGAGAAAATCCACGCGGTTACGGGGAGAACGTACAAATCGTACAGACGGTACAATCGTACATCAAATCTTCCGCTGCGCTACTGTTTACTGGCGCCCTCCCATAATTTCCCATTTATTGGTGCCATTCCCTAAATCCCCATTGACTGGTGCCCTCCCCTAAAGCACCATTTAATGTTGCGCTCCCCTAATTCTCCATTTATTAGTGCACTCCCCTAATTCCCCATTTACTGAGGCACGCTCTTTTCACACCAGGCTCGTAGCGTGCGCCCGGCTCCTAGTTTGCGGACGAGGTTCGCAGCTTTTGCAGTAGGCTGGCACTTTTCGCACCAGCTCGCACATTTCGGACCAGGCCGGCATTTTTCGCAGATGGCTCATACTTTTCGCACCAGGCTCGCAGTTTTCGCACCCGGCTCGCAAATTTCGCACAAGGCTCGCAGTTTTCGCTACCAGGCTCCTACTTTTCTCACCAGGCTCGCATTTTTCGCACAAGGCTCGCAGATGTCGCACCAGGCTCGCAGTTTTCGCACCCGGCTCGCAGTTTTTGCGCCAGGCTCTCACTTTTCGCACCCGGATTGCAGTGTTCGCACCAGGCTCGCTTTTTTTCGCAGCCGGGTCGCACTTTTTGTAACAGGCTAGCATGTTTCGCTGGCGGCTCGCACTTTTCGAACCAGACTCGCACCTTTCGCACCAGGCTCGAATCTTTCGCACCAGGCTCGCACCTTTCGCACCAAGCTCGCACTTTTAGCACCAGGCGCGAAGCTTTCTCACCAGGCTCGCAGTTCTCCACCAGGATTACAATTTTCGCACCAGGATCTCAGTTTTCGCACCAGGCTGGCAGTTTTAGCACCAGGCGCGCATTTATTTGCAGCCGGTTCGCACTTTTCGCACCACAATCGCTCTTTTCGCACCAGACCCGCACTGTTCGCACCAATCTCGTAGTTTTTACGCCAGGCTCGCATTTTCGCACCAGGATCACACTTTTCGTAATAGAAACATAGAAACATAGAAAATAGGTGCAGGAGTAGGCCATTCGGCCCTTCGAGCCTGCACCGCCATTCAATATGATCATGGCTGATCATCCAACTCAGTATCCCGTACCTGCCTTCTCTCCATACCCTCTGATCCCTTTAGCCACAAGGGCCACATCTAGCTCCCTCTTAAATATAGCCAATGACCTGGCCTCGACTACCCTCTGTGGCAGAGAATTCCAGAGATTCACCACTCTCTGTGTGAAAAAAGTTCTTCTCATCTCGGTTTTAAAGGATTTCCCCCTTATCCTTAAGCTGTGACCCCTTGTCCTGGACTTCCCCAACATCGGGAGCAATCTTCCTGCATCTAGCCTGTCCAACCCCTTAAGAATTTTGTAAGTTTCTATAAGATCCCCTCTCAATCTCCTAAATTCTAGAGAGTATAAACCAAGTCTATCCAGTCTTTCTTCATAAGACAGTCCTGACATCCCAGGAATCAGTCTGGTGAACCTTCTCTGCACTCCCTCTATGGCAATAATGTCCTTCCTCAGATTTGGAGACCAAAACTGTACGCAATACTCCAGGTGTGGTCTCACCAAGACCCTGTACAACTGCAGTAGAACCTCCCTGCTCCTATACTCAAATCCTTTTGCTATGAAAGCTAACATACCATTCGCTTTCTTCACTGCCTGCTGCACCTGCATGCCTACTTTCAATGACTGGTGTACCATGACTCGCTCTTTTCGCTGCAGGGTCGCATTTTTCGCGCCACGCTCGCAGTTTTTGCGCCAGGCTCCCAGTTTTCGTACCAGGATTGCAGTTTTCGCACCAGGCTCCCACATTTCGCAGCAGGCTCGCACTTTTGGCACCAGGCTCGCATTTTTCGCACGAGGCCCGCACTATTCGCACCAGGCTCGCACTTTTCGCACCAGACTCGCGAGATAGACACAACCTTTTGTCGTCACAACCCTTAGAAGACACAACCCTTGGTATGAACAAAACTTGGTCGAAACAAAGCTTGGTAGATTAACCTTCGTTTGACACAACCCTGGGTAAACACATCCCTTGGTAAGCAATCCCCTTGGTAGACACAACACTTGGTAGACACAACCCTTGGGAGACAGAGCCATTCGTCGACACAACCTTGGGTAGACACAGCCCTTGGTACACACCACCCTTGGTAGACAGTCTTTGTAGGCACAACGCGTGGTAAACATGAGCCTTGGCAAACACGACCCTTGGTAAACACGACCTTTAGCAAACACGACCTTTAGCAAACACAACGCTTGGTAAACATGAACATTGGCAAACACGACCTTTGAGAAAGACGACTCTTTGGGAACACGACCTTTGTTAAACACGTCCCTTGGCAAACACTTCCCCTGGTAAACACTATCCCTGGTAAACACAACCCTTGGTAAACAGTGCGATCCTGGTGAGAAAACTGTGACACTGGCGCAAAATGTGCGAGCCTGGTGCGAAAAGTGCGAGCCTGCTGCGAAAAGTGGGAGCCTGCTGCGAAACGTGGGTGCCTGGTGCGAAAACTGCGAGCCTTGTGCGACGATTGCGAGACTGGTGCGAAACGTACGAGCAGTCTGCGAAAAATGCCAGCATGGTCCGAAAAGTGCAAGCTGGTGCGAAAAGTGCGAGCCTGGTACTAAAGCTGCGTACGTCGTCCGCACACTACGAGCCGGGCGCACAAGCTGCCAGCCTGGTGCGAAAAGAGCGAGCCTCAGTAAATGGTGAATTAGGGGATGGCACTAATATATGGGGAATTAGGGGAGCGCAACATTGAATGGTGAATTAGGGGAGGACACCATTAAATGGGGATTTAGGGGATGGCACCAGTAAATGGGAAATTATGGGAGGGCACCAGTAAACAGTGGCGCAGCGATAGAGTTGCTGCCTCACAGGTTCAGAGACCCGGGTTCGATTCCGACCACGGCCGCCATCTGACGGTTTGTACGTTCTCCCCGTGACCGCGTGGATTTTCCCCAGAGATGCTGCCTGCCTCGCTGTTACTCCAGATGTTTGTGACCACATATGTTATACCTGCGTTTCTGAGCGTAAGCTATCCAACACGGTGGCACAGCGGTAGAGTTGCTGCCTTACAGCGCCAGAGACGCGGGTTCAATCCCGACGAAGGGTACCGTCTGTACGGAGTTTGTACGTTCTCCCCCTGACCGCGTGGAGTTTCTCCGACATCTTCAGTTTCTTCCCAAAATCCAAGGACGCGCAGGCTTGTAGATATACAGGTTTAAATGTAAGTTGTCTCCAGTGTGTGCCGGACATCGATAATGTGTGGGGATCGCTGGTCAGTGCGGACTCGCACAGTTCCTTTTCGAGACCCTTTTCTCATCAGATGCTGTCTGTCACGCTGGGTTACTCCAGCGTTTTTGTCTATCTTCGGTTGAAAGCAGCATCTGCAGCTCCTTCCTGTGCGAAGCTGTTCTTACGTCTGGACATTTGAGGGGATTAGAGGGGTTTAGATGGGTTTAGAGGGAATTATATGGGGTTTAGAGGGGTTTCGAGGTGTTTAGAGGTGTTTATAGGGTTTTCGGATGGGTTAGATTGGTTTAGAGGGATTTAGGTGGGTTTAGAGGCGGATAGAGCGGTTTATATGGGTTTAGAGGTGTTTGGAGGGGTTTTCAGTGGTTTACAGCGGTTTAGAAGGGATATTCGTGGGTTAGAGGTGTTTAGAGGGGTTTAAATGGGTTTCGCGAGGTTTCGAGGGGTTTAGAGGTGTTTCGAGAGGCTTAGAGGTATTACGAGGGGTTTCCTGGGGTTTCGAGAGGTTTATAGGGGAATTCGAGGGGTTTAGAGGGGGTTGGAGGGGTTTGGAGGTTTTTAAATGGGTTTAGAGTGGTTTAGAGGGGTATAGATGTGTTTGACGGTGTTTAGAGGGGTTTAGAGTGGTTTAGAGTGGTTTGGAGGGGTTTGGGAGGGTTTAGAGCGGTTTACATGTGTTTATAAGGGGTTTGGAGGTGTTTGGAGGGGTTTAGAGGTGTTTGGAAAGGATTGGAGGGATTTAGTGGGGTTTAGAGGGGTATGGAGGAGTTTGGTTTAGAGGGGACTATAGGAGTTCAGAGGGGTGTAGAGTGGGTTTAGAAGGGTCTGGAGGGGTTCCGCGGGGTTTAGAGGGGTTTAGACGAGTTTAGAGGAATTTACAGGCGGTCTACAGGGTTTTACAGGGTTTAGACGGATTTACAAGAGTTTACAGGGGATTACAGGGGTTTACAGTGGTTTGGAGTTTAAATGGGTTTGAGGGGTTTACATTGGTTTAGACGGGTGTAGAGTGTTTTAGAGGGCTTTAGAGGGGTTAAAGGAATTTACAGGGGTTTACAGGTGTTTAACATAGAAACATAGAAACATAGAAATTAGGTGCAGGAGTAGGCCATTCGGCCCTTCGAGCCTGCACCGCCATTCAATATGATCATGGCTGATCATCCAACTCAGTATCCCGTACATGCCTTCTCTCCATACCCTCTGATCCCTTTAGCCACAAGGGCCACATCTAACTCTCTCTTAAATATAGCCAATTAACTGGCCTCGACTACCCTCTGTGGCAGAGAGTCCCAGATATTCACCACTCTCTGTGTGAAAAAAGTTCTTCTCATCTCGGTTTTAAAGGATTTCCCCCTTATCCTTAAGCTGTGACCCCTTGTCCTGGACTTCCTCAACATCGGGAGCAATCTTCCTGCATCTAGCATGACCAACCCCTTAAGAATTGTGTACGTTTCTATAAGATCCCCTCTCAATCTCCTAAATTCTAGAGAGTATATACCAAGTCTATCTAGTCTTTCTTCATAAGACAGTCCTGACATCCCAGGAATCAGTCTGGTGAACCTTCTCTGCACTCCCTCTATGGCAATAATGTCCTTCCTCAGATTTGGAGACCAAAACTGTACGCAATACTCCAGGTGTGGTCTCACCAAGACCCTGTACAACTGCACTAGAACATCCCTGCTCCTATACTCAAATCCTTTTGCTATGAAAGCTAACATACCATTCGCTTTCTTCACTGCCTGCTGCACCTGCATGCCTACTTTCAATGACTGGTGTACCATGACACCCAGGTCTCGCTGCATCTCCCCTTTTCCTAGTCGGCCACCATTTAGATAATAGACTGCTTTCCTGTTTTTGCCACCAAAATGGATAACCTCACATTTATCCACATTATACTGCATCTGCCAAACATTTGCCCACTCACCCAGCCTATCCAAGTCACCTTGCAGTCTCCTAGCATCCTCCTCACAGCTAACACTGCCCCCCAGCTTAGTGTCATCCGCAAACTTGGAGATATTGCCTTCAATTCCCTCATCCAGATCATTAATATATATTGTAAATATCTGGGGTCCCAGCAATGAGCCTTGCGATACCCCACTAGTCACTGCCTGCCATTGTGAAAAGGACCCGTTTACTCCTACTCTTTGCTTCCTGTTTGCCAGCCAGTTCTCTATCCACATCAATACTGAACACCGAATGCCATGTGCTTTAAGTTTATATACTAATCTCTTATGTGGGACCTTGTCGAAAGCCTTCTGGAAGTCCAGGTACACCACATCCACTGGTTCTCCCCTATCCACGCTACTAGTTACATCCTCGAAAAATTCTATAGGATTCGTCAGACATCATTTACCTTTCGTAAATCCATGCTGACTTTGTCCAATGATTTCACCACTTTCCAAATGTGCTGCTATCCCATCTTAATAACTGACTGTAGCAGTTTCCCCACTACCGATGTTAGACTAACTGGTCTGTAATTCCCCGTTTTCTCTCTCCCTCCCTTCTTGAAAAGTGGGGTTACGTTTGCTACCCGCCAATCCTCAGGAACGACTCCAGAATCTAAAGAGTTTTGAAAGATTATTACTAATGCATCCACTATTTCTGGAGCTACTTCCTTAAGTACTCTGGGATGCAGCCTATCTAGCCCTGTTGATTTATCGGCCTTTAAACCATTCAATTTACCCAACACCACTTCCCGACTAACCTGGATTTCACTCAATTCCTCCAACTCCTTTGACCCGCGGTCCCCTGCTATATCTGGCAGATTATTTATGTCTTCCTTAGTGAAGACGGAACCAAAGTAGTTATTCAATTGGTCCGCCATATCCTTGTTCCCCTTGAGCAACTCACCTGTTTCTGACTGCAAGGGACCTACATTTGTCTTAACTAATCTCTTTATTTTCACATATCTATAAAAACTTTTGCAGTCAGTTTTTATGTTCCCTGCCAGTTTTCTTTCATAATCTATTTTTCCTTTCCTAATTAAGCCCTTTGTCCTCCTCTGCTGGTCTCTGAATTTCTCCCAGTCCTCCGGTATGCTGCTTTTTCTGGCTAATTTGTACGCATCATCCTTCGCTTTGATACCATCCCTGATTTCCCTTGTTATCCACGGATGCACTACCTTCCCTGATTTATTCTTTTGCCGAACTGGTATGAACAATTTTTGTAGTTCATCCATGCAGTCTTTAAATGTTTTCCATTGCATATCCACCGTCAACCCTTTTAGAATTAATTGCCAGTCAATCTTGGCCAATTCACGTCTCATACCCTCAAAGTTACCTTTCTTTAAGTTCAGAACCATTGTTTCTGAATTAACAATGTCACTCTCCATCCTAATGAAGAACTCAACCATATTATGGTCACTCTTGCCCAAGGGGGCACGTACAACAAGACTGCTAACCAACCCTTCCTCATTACTCAATACCCAGTCTAAAATAGCCTGCTCTCTCGTTGGTTCCTGTACATGCTGATTTAGATAACTATCCCGCATACATTCCAAGAAATCCTCTTCCTCAGCACCCCTGCCAATTCGATTCACCCAATCTATATGTAGATTGAAGTCACCCATTATAACTGTTTTGCCTTTGTCGCACGCATTTCTAATTTCCTGTTTGATATCATCTCCAACTTCACTACTACTGTTAGGTGGCCTGTACACAACACCCACCAGCGTTTTCTGCCCCTCAGTGTTTCGCAGTTCTACCCATACCGATTCCACATCCTCGAAACTAATGTCCTTCCTTTCCATTGCGTTAATCTCCTCTCTAATCAGCAACGCTACCCCACCTCCTTTTCCTTTCTCTCTATCCCTCCTCAATATTGAATAGCCCTGGATATTCAGCTCCCAGCCTTGGTCACCCTGGAGCCATGTCTCCGTGATCCCAACCATATCATAGTCATTAATAGCTATCTGCACATTCAACTCATCCACCTTATTACGAATGCTCCTTGCATTGAGACACAAAGCCTTCAGAGAGGTTTAGAGAGGTTTACAGGGGTTTACAGGTGTTTAGAGGTGTTTGCATGTAGTCTACATAGGGTTACATGGGTTTAGAGGGGGATAGATGGCTTTACATGCGTTTATATGGTTTGTGAGAGGTTTACAGGGGTTTAGAGAGATTTACATGGGGTTTACAGGGGCTTAGAGAGTTTAGAGGGCTTCATATGGGGTTTACATGAGTCTAGAAGGGTTTACAGGGGTTTACACGCGTTTACTGGGGTTTAGGGGGGTTTACAGGGATTTGCAGGGGATTAGAGGTTAGATGGGTTTACAGGTGTTTAGAGGGGTTTACAGCGGTTTAGAGGGATTTACAGGGGTTTAGAGGGGTTTAGAGGGTTTTAGATATGTTTAGAGTGCTTAAAGGGGTTTGCAGGTGTTTGCATGTGTTTAGATAGGTTTGAAGGGGTTTAGAGGGTTTTAGAGAGGTTTACAGAGGTTTACATGGGTTTAGAGGTGTTTAAGCTGGTTTAGAGGGATTTATAGGGGTTTAGACCGTTTTACAGGGGTTTACAGGGCGTTAGGCGTGTTTACATGTGGTTTACAGGGTGTTTAGATGGGTTTAGAGCGCTTTATAGGGGTTTAGAGGGGATTAGAGGGGTTTGGGTGGGATTTCGAGGGGGTTGCAGGGGATTGGAGAGGGATTGCGGGGGACTGGATAGGTTTAGAGCGGTTTGTATGGGTTTGTAGGGGTTTAGAGGGGGTTAGAGTGGTTTGGAGGGGTTTACAGGTGTTTACAGGGGGTTAGATGCGTTAACAGGGGGATAGAGGTGTTTAGAGGGGTTTAGATGCGTTTGCAGGGGGTTTATATGTGTTTAGAGGGGTTTAGAGGGATTTAGAGTTGTTTACAGGGGTTTAGTGGGATTTACAGGGTTTAGCGGGGTTTAGAGGGGTTTAAAGGGGTTTACAGGTGTTTACAGGTGTAGAGAGGTTTAGAAGGGTGTACAGGGGTTCAGATGGTTTTAGAGAGTTTATAGGGATTTCCAGGAGTTTACAGGTCAGTAGGGGGTTTACAGTGGGTTTAGTTGGGGATAGAGAGGTTTAGAGGGGTTAGAAGTGTTTAGAAGAGTTTAGAGGGATTTGGAGGGTTCTGCGGGGGTTTACAGGGGTTTTCATGAGTTTACAGTTGTTCAGAGGAATTTACATTGGTTTACAGCGGTTTAGAGAGATTTTGAGAGGTTTGCAGGGGATTACAGAGGTTTACATGTGTTTACAGGGGTTTAGAGGTGTTTGCCGTGGTTTACAGGTTAGAGGTGTTTAGTATAGTTTAGAGGGATTTGTAGGGGGCTGGAGGGGTTTCGAGGGGTTGGATGGGGTTTTGCGGGGTTTAGAGGAGTCTAGATGTATATTGAGGGGTTCACAGGGCTTCAGAGGGGGTTTAGAGTGGTTCAGAGGGGTTTAGAGGAAGTTTAATTGGGTTTACAGGGGTTTACATGTGTCTAGAGGGGTTTAGAGGGGGATATAGGGATTTTCAGGGGTTTAGAGGGATTTTCAGGGGTTTAGAGGGGTTTGGAGTGATTTAGAGGAAATTACAGGGATTTAGCTGGTTTTTGATGGGTTTAGAAGGGTTAGAGGGATTTAGAGTGGTTTCCAGGGGTTTACATGTGTTTACAGGTGTTTAGAAAGGATTGAGTTTAGAGGGGTTTAGAGGAGTTTAGGGGGGTTTAGATAGGTTTAGGGGGCTTTACATTGTGTTTTCCGGGGTTTAGAGCGGTTTACATGAGGTTTAAAGAGGGTTTAGAGGGCTTTATAGGGCTTTATAGTGTTTTAGATGAGTTTACAGGGGGGTTTAAAGCGGTTTAGGGGGGTTTATACTGGTTTAGAGGGGGTTTAGATGGGTTTACATGGGTTTACATTGGGTTTACAGGGGGGTTAGATGGGTTTGGAGGGGATTCGAGGGGTCTGGAGAGGGTTAGAGCGGTTTGGAGGGGTCTGGAATGGTTTAGAGGGGTTTAGAGGGGGTAGAGGTGTTTGGAGGGTTTAAGAATGGTTTAGAGGGGGTTGGAGAGGTTTTGAGGGGTTTAGAGATGTTTACAGGGTTTTACTGGGATTTAGAGTTTTTAGGGTAGAGAGGTTTACAGGGCTTTAAAGAGTTATAGATAGGATTGCAGGGGTTTACATTGGTTTAGAGGGGTTTAGAGGGTTTTAGATGAGTGAGGGTGGTTTAGAGAAATTTAGAGGGGTTTACCGTGGTTGACAAGGGATTACAGGTGTTTAGTGAGGGGGTTAGAGGGATTTAGATGGGTTTAGCGGGGTTTAAATGGGTTTATAGGTGTGTACCCGTGTTTACAGGTGGATAGAGGTTCAGAGGGGTTTACAGGGGGTTTATAGGTTTTTAGAGAGGTTTACATGGGTTTAGAGGGGTTTAAAAGGTGTTAGAGGGGCTTGCATTGGGGGGGTTTAGACCGGTTTACAGAAGGTTAGAGGTGTTTGCAAGCGTTTACATGTGTTTATATGGGTTCATAGGGGTTTAAAGGGGTTTACAGGGGTTTACAGGGGGTTTACATGTGTTTAGAGAGGATTCGAGTTGTTTACATGGGGTTTAGAGGGGTTTAGAGTGTTTTAGATAGCTTTACATTGGTTTGGAGGGCTTTACAGTGGTTTAAAGTGGTTTACATGGGGTTTACAGGGAGTCAGATGGGGTAGAAGGGTTTATAGGGCTTTATAGGTGTTTAGAGGGGTGTACAGGGGTATACAGACGTTTACAGAAGTTTAGGGGGTTTACAGGGGGTTTAGAGGTGTTTACACGGTGTTTACATAGGTGTACAGGAGTTTACAAGCGTTTACAGGTATTTATATGTGGTTAGAGGGTTTACAGGGGTTTACATACCGACTTGATATCGCCCATGTGATAGACGTATGCAACTGCTGTGGTGTTATCAATCTGGAGCTGAACATGTTAAAGGCCTGTCTCACGAGTCTGCGGTCATTGGCGGCGAAACGGGCAGAATCTGCCGCCATAGATCGTGAGAACGTACAATTCCGGGGCCGTGCGGCGGTGTTCCCAACACCGCACGGTGCTAAAATAAAACCGACAATGTCGAAAACTATATACTCACCGCATAACCTCCACCAGTGATCCACGAGTGCGGCACGGCCGCCCGCACGGGCCGCCGCCAGTGTGGCTCGAGCGCCGTGCGTCAAACCTCCACTGCCACAGCCTCCGCCAGTGAGGCACGTGCCTCCGCCAGTGAGGCACGTGCGCGGCACGGCCGCAGGTACAGCCACCGCTACAGCGCCGCGATCAGGATGGCCGCCGCCACAGCCGGCGCTCGTGAGTCACGTGCGGCGGGCCGACGTCATCGCAGTCGGCCCGCCCTTTTTTTAACTTACCGCAAGCACGTGGGACCCGCCGTGTTTGAATCACTCGACCCCCGCGCAGCATCCGTGCGGCGCTCCGGTGGATAGGCTCGGCGCTATCGCCGTTGCCGCGCGGTCCCCGCTACCGGCGACGCCGCGCTTCACCGCCGATGACCGCAAACAGGTAAGACAGAGCCTTAAATCATGCATAGTAGAACAATACACTTTTAAGCCATAGAATGCTCCCAGCAATTCTATATAGATAATACCATGCGCCTGAAGAATTAATGCCTCATGCACATTCCATCTGCCGCCGCAGCTAGAATTGGTATCAGTGGCTCCCCATCCGAAGGCACTCACATCAGTTTTTAAAACAACTGAAGGTTGATTAGCCAGAATTTTAATAGAGCAACGTGAAACATTCGTTATCCACCACTGTAACTCAGTAATGGCTTCAACTGGCAACCGCATGAGTCTATCGAAATGACCTGCATGTGCTTTGAGTGCCTGTTCCTTAGCACGTTGCAAATTTTGATAATGTAAAGGCCCAAATTGTACTCCAAGGAAAGCAGGCACTAATTTGCCAATTACACTAGCCACTCGTCGAATGGAGGATTGCTGATCGTCAACAAGATTGGTACAAGCTTCCATTAATTCTAATCTCTTGCTTCTAGGAACACTAACATGTGAGTTGAATCAATGGTGAACCCCAAATAATCAATGATTCTAGATGGTATCAATTTTGATTTAGCTGGAGGGATGAGAAACCCCAACTTCTCAAACATATGTTTAGTGACTGACAGACAATTCAGCTGATTCCTGAGTCTTGCCTATGATTAGAACATCATCTAAATAGGCCATCACAATATGACTCTGAGCCCAGAGTAAACCCAACACCGGTTTCAACAACTGTGTAAATAGTCTAGGAGCTGAGGTTAACCCATTAGGCAATGCTTTGAACTGCCTAAATTGTCTCATCCAGCTAAATTTCAAATATCTCCGGTGATCGTAATGAATCGGCACTGAATAATACGCATCTTTCAGATCTATACATGCCATATAACATCCTTTGGAAACCAATTGTTTAGCAGTAAGAAAAGTTTCCATTTTGAAATGTTTATACTGGACATAGGAATTAAGTCGAGTTAGATCAAGAATGATTCGACACCCACCATCCTTCTTTTGTCTATGAAAAATATTAGACACAAATTGATGAGATTGATGAACCGACTTCTCAATTACCCCTTTTTTAAGTAAGGTTTTAATTTCAGCGTTTACCTGTAAAGATTCTGATTATGAAAACACCAATGTCCGACTCGGTGTATGTTGTGTGGGTGGACGCAATTTAAAAATGAACTCAATTCGGAACACCTGAAGATCTCCAGTATAAACGAATCTGATGTTATGCAGCACCATTCAATGAAGAACAACTGCAATCTACCCCCAACTTGTGACTGCTCCATATATGACATGTCCTGAACCGAACCAGATCTACCTACCTCCATAATCGCTGGTGGATACCTTTGCCTCCGAGCTCTGGAGGGAATAAGTGTTGGGGTACGCCAATTGCGCACAGATGGCAGAGCCTGGCTTTGTCTTTGACCCGAACCAGCCTCAGTGAACCGTCTATAGGGGTGCAATCGGCGAAACGGTCTTTTACCGGTCGATTGTGCTTTAATGAGACCGACCGTCTTCGCCTCGTCATCCAGTTCTCTGACCTGTTTTGACAGATCCTCACCGAACAACAGGTTCGGCGGCTGCACATTGGTTGTTTTGCACAAAGCTGCAAACTTTGGGTTGAGAGTTGGTCTTATTGCACTTTTCCGAAGACAATTTATTTCGAAAAGTGCATTGGACATAAGTGCCAAAGTATCCTGCTGAATATCAGACAGGGGCGCCCCATCGACTGACCTTGCAAATGCAGTAATGCCTGACCCAAGCAGCTTTAAGAACTTTTGGATCCTTAACTCCTGGGCTCTGATGCTTGCACCCATGTGCCCCCAAATGGCATGGTTAACAGTAGGCACTTTTATTGAGGCACAGTTGGTAGGTGTCTCATATTTGTTCGTTGTTTCTTCCATCGTTAAATCCTGTAACTGATGGGAAGGCATATAATTCATGGTTCTGGCCAGGTCTTCGTCCAACGGCTCACCAGTTCCTGTTGGTATGGCGAATTTAGATGCCATGTCCGGCACCCCTGGCTCTTGGCTCTCATGCCTTGGGGTATGCTGCTCCGCAATACCTCCAACCTCAGGGTCGGAACAAAACTGCCCCGGTAAGCTCACCTCCTCCATGAGGGAGACATTATGCAGCCCTTCTAAAGGTGCTGCTGCCACGGGCCCATGGGGTGACCCGCAGATATAAAGTTCCTCCAGGAACATGTCATGATGGAGCATCCTCTCCATCAGGTGCTCCATCTTTGCTAGACGTCCACAGACGTCGCTGATAGTGGGAGGAGAATCCTCCTGGCCCGACTCATCAGAGTCCACGGGCCTTACTGATTCTTTGGTGGATTTTCTCCCCACAGGAGTAGCCATGGTGCTGTCAATCGGCACCTGAATAGCTGCCACTCGCCGGACAGCCAGCGGCTCAGACGGTGAAATGGGCGCCGGCCCTCTGTCCGCACTCCCGCGGTATTCTCCAGCTGTTTTCCCGGCGGCGCGCCTCAGCCTTCCTTTCACCCGCTTCTCCATAGTCCTGCTAGCTCCTGTAAACCAGACTTACAGACCGCAAAAGACGAACACAGTGAGTTTTTAAAAACTTACCTGCGCGTTTTTAATTTACCGCTGATGGAGTTGCGCCCTGCCAGCCCGTCGTTGCGCCATGCGTCTGATTTAATGACGCACATGCGCCCTGGCGGGGCTTCTTCACGGAATCACTCGCGTGACTCCGAAGTAAAATTCCTCTGAACACCTCTAAACTCCTCCAAAGCAGTCTAAACCCCTCTAAACCCCACTAAACCCTCTAAGCCCCTCTAAATCCATCTAACCCTTCTTTTTTTTTTTTTTTTTTTTTTTTTTTAGAGGAACCCTTCTAAGTTCCTCTATGCCCAAAATAGTCCTCTAAATCTCCAAACCCCTCGACACCCATCAAAACCCCTCTAAACACCAGCTAAACCCCTCTAACCCACTCTAAACCCATTGAAACCCCTCGAAACCACTCGAAACCAATCTAAAACCCTCTAACATCACTATACCTCTCTAACCTCTATACCCCTCGAAACCAATCTAAAGCACTCTAAACCAATCTAAACCCCTCTAAAGCCCTCTAAGCAATTCTAAAGCCATCTGAACCCCTTTAAACCAATGTAAACACCTTCGAAACCCATCTAAATAATCCGAAAGTCCTCTAAATACCTCTAAACAATTCCGTCCCCCCAAGCACCTCTGAACCCCTGTAAACAGGTCTAAGCCCCTTTAAAGCTCTCTAAGACCATCGAAACCCCTCTAACCACGTATAAACCCCTCTAAACCACTCTAACCTCTTCTATCCCTTCTAAACCCCTCCAACGCCCTCTAAACCGCTCTAAACCCTTCTAAACCTATCTAAACCTCTCCAACCAACTGTAACACCCTCTACCCACTACGAAACAACGTCCTAACCCCTCTAAACAACTCTTAACCGCTCTAAAGCCCTCTAAACACATTTAAACCGCTCTAAAGCCCTCTAACCCTATTTACGCTCTTCTAAACCCTCTAAACACCTCAAAATCCCTCTAAACCTCTCCGTCCCTCTAAAACTCACTAAACCTCTCTAACCCCTCTACCCCTCTAAGCCACTCAGAACCCCTCGAAACCACTCTAAACCTCTCTAAAACCCCGTAAATCCATTCAAACACCTCTAAACCCCTATCCTCTCAAAACCCCTCTGAACCACCCTAAACCCTTCTAAAACCCTCTATACCAAACCCACCGAACCCACTCTAAACCCCTGTAAATCCCTCGAAAACCTCTCTGCATCCCTCTATCCCCACTAAACCTCTCTAATCAATCTACACCCATCCATACCCCCTCTAAACCCCATCTAAAGCCACTGAACACATCTAACGCCCTCTAAGCCCACACTAATTCCCTTTAAACACCTCTAACCCGCTCTAAACCTCTCCAAATTACTAAATCCCAATAAACACATCTAAACACCTGGAAATCCCTCTAACTCCCTCTAACCCACTCTAAGCCGCTCCAAACCACTAACCCCCTGTAGCCACCTCTAAACCCCCCCCAAACCATCTACACCCCACTAAACCCCTCTAAATCTGTCTAAACCACACTAACCCACTCGAACCCCCTCTACCCACTTCTAATCCCCCCTTAAGCCCTCTCACCCCTCTATCAACTTCTCAACCTCTCATAACCCCTCTAAACCCCTCTATACCACTCTAAATCCCTCTAAACACCTCTAAAGCACTATAATAATTTCTAAACCCCTCTAACACCTCTAAACCGCTCTAAACCTCTTGAAACCCAACGAAATCCCTCTAACTCTCTCGAAACCTAAACCTCTAAGCCCCTCTGAGCCCGACTAAACCCCTCTGAACCCCTCTAAACCGCTCTAAATGCCTTTAAACCCCTCTAAACCCGTCTAAGCCGTCTATAGTCCATCTAAACCACTCTACACCCCTCCAAACCACTCTTTCCAGATGACCCCTAACTCTTTCTGCGAGTGGCTCAATAGCAAGCGCAAATAATAATGGAGATAACGGGCATCCTTGTCTACAACCTCTAGATAGGCTGAATTTAGATGACAACCTTTGGTTTGTTAATATTCTAGCCGTAGGATTTGTATATAACAGTTTTATCCATGTGCAGAATTTCTCCCCTAGCTGCATATTTTCCATCACCGAAAATAAATAAGACCATTCAACCTGATCAAATGCTTTTTCAGCGTCAAGTGAGATTATTGCTAGATCTTCATTAATAATTCTCTTAGAATAAATAATATTAAATAATCTTCTTAGATTATAATATGAGTACCGTTTCTGAATAAAGCCTGTTTGGTCAGGGTGTATTATTTTATTCATCACTGTACTTAATCTATGCGCTAGTATTTTAGTTAATATTTTCTGATCTGTATTTAAAAGTGCAATTGCTCTATATGATCCCGGATCTTCCGGATCTTTATCAGCTTTAGGAATAAGTGTTATTATAGATTAATTTAAAGTATCTGGAAGTTTCTGTTGAGTATAGATATGCTCATACAGCCTTTGTAAACGTGGGCAGAGCAAGTCATAATTTTTTTAATATAATTCAGAGCCTAAACCTTCTGGTCCTACTGCTTTACCATTTTTTAAAGAGCCAATAGACTCCTCAATATCCTTTATCGTAATCTCCCTTTCTAATAATTCTCTATCATTTGAATCTAAACCTTTTAAATTACAGTTTAGTAAAAAATCTGCTATTCCTTCTGATTGTGCTACAGTTTTAGTTGAATAAAGGTTATGATAGTATTGGAGAAATCTTTCATTTATGTCCTTGGGCATTTTTAATAATTCTCCTGTCTCTGTTCTAATTTTATGAATTATTTTTTCCCCTTCCATTTTTCGTAACTGACGTGCTAATAGTTTTTGTGGTTTGTCTCCAAATTCAAAATGTAATTGTTTGGTTTTTTGATAAAGTTTTATTACTTGTTCTGAATACATTTTATTTAATTTATATTTCAATACAGCAATTTTATTATGTTTTGAAATAGATGGCATTCTCGCATTTTCTATATCTAGTTGCTTGATTTCGCTTTCCAATGTTTGTTGTTTAATCCTGTTCTCTTTATTATAAAATACTTGAGCAGAAATTAATGCACCTCGAACAAACGCTTTATACGTTTCCCACATAAGAGAAGTAGGTGTGTCAGGGTTATCATTTACCTAAAAAATATTTGAATCTGTTTAATAATATATTCCTGGCATGATCTTTCGTTCAAAATTTGTGGGTTAAATCTCCAATATGTTTGTTTCTCGGACATTCCATTTAATTTAATCATGAATGTTACAGGTGCGTGGTCTGAGATTATAATATTATGGTATTTTGAGTTATAAGTAAATGGGATAAACGTGGAGTCAACTAAAAAATAATCTATTCTTGAGTATGTTTTGTGTACTGGTGAGTAAAATGAATATTCCCGTCCAGTTGGATTTTCTATTCTCCAGACATCCTTAATATTAGTGGTATTAATAAATGAATTTAGAAATACACTTGATTGAGATTTTACTTTTTTTTGCCTTGATGATCTAACTAAGTAAGAATCTAATGTACAATTGAAGTCTCCTCCAATTATTAATTTATATTGTGTAAATTCAGGAATTTTATTAAATGTTTTATTAAAAAACATAGGGTTATCAAAATTAGGCCCATATACATTAAGAAGAATCACTTTTTCTCCATTTAACTCTCCAACTAATATAATATATCTACCATCAATATCCGCTATTGTTGATGAATTCGTAAAAGGTATTCCTTTACGAATTAATATTGCAACTCCTCTGGACTTATGGGAAAAAGAGGAATGATATGATTCAGCGATCTATGTTGAGATTCCTTTTTAAGGTGTGTTTCTTGAAGCAATATTATATCTGTTTTCATTAAATTTAGATGTGCCAAAACTTTACCTCTCTTAATTGGTTCATTGATTCCCTTGACATTCCAACTACAAAATGTTATTCCCTGACCCCCTCTTGTCATATTAACATCTTGCATATTGTTTCTAAGGTGGTCTATAACCGAGCAGGTGCAACACATAAAACCTGACCCTGCTCCCGAACCTCAAATAGATGAATTTAAAATCATATACATCGCTCTTCCGAACACATCTCCTTGTATTAGTCTTGTTTTCCATTCAAACATTAAGTTATAAAAATATTTAAAGAGAAAAAAGAGATAGAATTGGTTAGCATAGGGTGAAAGAAAAAAAACTACATCTACAATTAGTGTAGTTAGTGATAGCCACACTAACGTGGCTAGAATTCTAAAGACTTCCGTAGCCTTTGTAAAAAAAAATTCCCAGCTCCGTGCCCGAAAAAAAAGAAGATTATTTCTAACAATCAAATAACTTCTTTGGGAGTAACAAACATATATACATGTCCATACATACGTACACACATACATACACATATATATATATATATATATATATATATATATATATATATATATATATATATATATATATATATATATATATATATATATATATATATGTATATATATATACCCATATGCATACATACATAAGCACGCATCCCTGCAGAAAAGTCCGAGAACAGCATAAATTCATAACGTTATTATTCTCTACATATCATATTAATATCTTCGCTAAATCTATAAATTTAATTTTAAATTGAAAAATAAAGAGAAAAACCGTCAAACCTTATTATGACGTAGGCTGAATTACCTCTTGCATATCTTCCTATATAATATAAGCATGTAATTCATTTCCACGTTAACCAAAGACTGTTAGTTATTAATCATTGTTATCAATCATACCCAGTATTAAATTTTTATGAGTAATATAAATGTTAATAATTTTAGTAGTAATATAGATATTTAATAAGTATTAGTTGTTACATATATAGTTAGATATGAATATACAGATAATAATAGTGATTAATAAAAATTAAAAAAATAAAAAAAACCACGGTTTTCTCCAATGTCCACCGTCCATTCGGTTTTCGAATGTCCTTAAAGCTCTTAAAAGAACTTTAAAGGTCCTTTTAGATCTGGCGGTCCCGTTAATCCTTGACTCCTGAGGAGTAATGTAAATTCTTCAGTCTGTGGTCACGTTCCCGATTTCTTTGGCAAATTCCAGTGCTTTTTCATGGTCTGTAAAACATTGCTCCTTGTTCTTGTAGGTGACTCTTAGTCTTGCGGGGTAAAGCAGGCCGTATTTCAAATCAGGTACATTATTCAGTATTCTTTTTGTCTCCGTGAACAGCGCCCTTTTCTTGAAGACCTCTGCCGGATAATCTCGGTAAATACTGAACCTCACACCTTCAAAATGGAGCTGTCCGCTTCGGACGATTTTCTTAATTATATCGTCAAATTCATGATCCAGTTGCACCTTTACGATAATTTGTCTTGGATGGGCATCAACTTGTGTACGATGCCGCTGCGCTCTATGAACTCGACCGAGTAAAGGTTTTTGATCCAATTTTAAGGCTTTTTGTAGTAGGTCTGCCACAAAATCCGGAGGGCCCATTTCCCTCTCACTTCCTTCTTTCAACCCTACAATTCTTAGATTCTTACGTCTTTGACGCCCCTCCAAATCGGTACATTTATCACTTAATTTGATCACCATACCGGAGAGGCGTTGGTTTTCAATAAGGATTCGAGCTACAGTTTCCTCACTTGTCGCCGCCCATTTCTCAAGTTCGGTTATCGCTGTTCTATGTTGTTCGAGTGCTTGATGAATGGGGGCCACCTCCATTTTAACGTTCGCTTCCACCGAAACGAGCCTGGCTTCCAGCACTTCCATCTGTTCCTTGACCTCTTCCTCCCTCGACCTCTTCCAGACTTCCAGTATTTCTTGAACGGTAGAAAGCATTTCAGCATTAAAATCTACCTTAAAAGAGTAAAGTTCCTCTTTAAAATTCTCTCCAAAAGTTTTCAATTCAGCAGCGAGAAAAGTTTTAAGATCATCCATTTCAGACTTTTTCTGCTTTGATTTCTTCGGAGGGTCTTCCTGGGCCGTCATTGTAACTGAGGCCGAGGCCTCAGTTGGGCCATCCTCTTCCATCGGTGGTTTCCATTTAACGGTTTTTATTTGTGTCCCACGGGGGGGGGGGGGGTACGTTGTAACGACATACCGTAAAAGTCGCGCGCCTGATGACGTCACGCGGCAGGCAGCCGTTCAGATCGCGATCGCTGCAGGTAAGACTCGATTTTCTCCCGTTTTCAGTTTCTTCGGCACGGAGCTAGTTGGCACTGGACTCAAGCCTCCATAGCGCCACCGGACGTCTGGAAAGGATAATTAGAGATAATATATATAAGCATCTGGATAAACAGGGTCTGATTAGGAACAGTCAACATGGATTTGTGCCTGGAAGGTCATGTTTGACTAATCTTCTTGAATTTTTGAAGAGGTTAGTAGGGAAATTGGTGAGGGTAAAGCGGTGGATGTTGTCTATATGGACTTCAGTATGGCCTTTGACAAGGTTCCACATGGAAGGTTGGTTAGGAAGGTTCAATTGTTGGGTATTAATGGTGGAATAGCAAGATGGATTCAACAGTGGCTGAATGGGAGATGCCAGAGAGTAATGGTGGATGGCTGTTTGTTAGGTTGGAGGCCGGTGACTAGTGGGGTGCCTCATGGATCTGTGTTGGGTCCACTGTTGTTTGTCATATACACCAATGATCTGGTTGATGGTTTGGTAAATTGGATTAGTAAGTATGCAGATGATACTAAGAAAGATGGTGGTGTGGAAAATGAAGTAGATTTTCAAAGTCTACAGAGAGATTTAGGCCATTTGGAAGAGTGGGCTGAAAGATGGCAGATGGAGTTTAATGCTGATAAGTGTGAGGTGCGACATCTTGGCAGGACAAATCAAAATAGGACGTACATGGTAAATGGTAGCGAATTGAGGAATGCAGTTGAACAGAGGGATCTAGGAATAACTGTGCATAGTTCCCTGAAGGAGGAATCTCATGTAGATTGGGTCTATATATTTCCGGCAAGGTCGGCACAAATCCGGCAAGGTCGCCATATTCCCGGCAAGGCCGCCATAAATCCGGCAAGGTCGCCACAAATCCCGCAAGGTCGACATATATCCGTCAATGTCGCCATAAATTCGGCAAGGTCGCCACAAATCCGGCAAGGTCGCCACAAATCCGGCCAGGTCGCCATAAATCCGGCAAGGACGCCACAAATCCAGCGAGGTCGCCATATTTCCGGCAAGGTCGGCATAAATCCGGCAAGGTCGCCACAAATCCCGCGAAATCGCCATATTTCCCGCAAGGTTGCCACAATTCCGGCAAGGTCGCCATAAATCCGGCGAGGTCGCCATATTTCCTGCAAGGTCGCCACAAATCCGGCAAGGTCGCCTCAAATCCGGCGAAGTCGCCATATTTCCGGCAAGGTCGCCATAAATCCGGCTAGGTCGCCACAAATCCGGCGAGGTCGCCATATTTCCGGCAAGGTCGCCATAAATCCGGCAATGTCGCCACAAATCCGGCGAGGTCGCCATATTTCCGGCAAGGTCGCCACAAATCCGGCATGGTCGCCATAAATCCGGCGAGTTCGCCATATTTCCGGCGAGGTCGCCACAAATCCGGCAAGGTCGCCAGAAATCCGGCGAGGTCGCCATATTTCCGGCAAGGTCGCCATAAAATCTGGCAAGGTCGCCATAAATCCGGCAAGGTCGCCACAAATTCGGCAAGGTCGCCATATTTCAGGCAAAGTCGACATAAATCCGGCAAGGTCGTCATAAATCCGGCAAGGTCGCCACAAATCCGGCAAGGTCGCTATATTTCCGACAACGTCGCCAAATTTCCAGCAAGGTCGCCACAAATCCGGCAATGTCCCCATATTTCCAGCAAGGTCGCAATATTTCCGGCAAGGTCGCCACAAATCCGGCAAGGTCGCCACAAATCCGGCAAGGTCGCCATATTTCCGGCAAGGTCGCCATATTTCCGGCAATGTCGCCATAAATCCGGGAAGGTCGCCACAAATCCGGCGAGGTCGCCATATTTTCGGCAAGGTCCCCATAAATCCGGCAAGGTCGCCACAAATCCGGCGAGGTCGCCATATTTCCGGCAAGGGCGCCACAAATCCGGCAAGGTCGTCATAAATCCGGCAAGGTCGCCACAAATCCGGCAATGTCGCCATATTTCCGGCAAAGTCGCCACAAATCCAGCGAGGTCGCCATATTCCCGGCAAGATCGCCATAAATCCGGCAAGGCCGCCATAAATCCGGCGAGGTCGCCATATTTCCGGCAAGGTCGCCAAAAATCCGGCAAGGTCGCCACAAATCCGGCGAGGTTGCCATATTTCCTGAAAGGTCGCCACAAATCCGGCAAGGTCCCCATATTTCTATAAAGGTCGCAATATTTCCGGCAAGGTCGCCACAAATCCGGCAAGGTCGCCACAAACCCGGCAATGTCGCTATATTTACGGCAAGGTCGCCATATTCCCGGCAAGGTTGCCACGAATCCGGCAAGGTCGCCATATTTCCGACATGGTCGCCATAAATCCGGCAAGGTCGCCATAAATCCGGCAATGTCGCCAAAAATCCGGCGAAGTCGCCATATTTCCGGCAAGGTCGTCATAAATCCGGCAAGGTTGCCACAAATCCGGCGAGGTCGCCATATTTCCGGCAAGGTCGCCAAAAATCCGGCAAGGTCGCCACAAATCCGGCGAGGTCGCCATATTTCCTGAAAGGTCGCCACAAATCCGGCAACGTCGCCATAAATCCGGCGATTCCGCCATATTTCCGGCGAGGACGCCAGAAATCCGGCGAGGTCCCCATATTTCCGGCAAATTCGCCACAAATCCGGCAAGTTCGCCATAAATCCGGCAAGGTCGCCACAAATCCGGCTTTGGTCGCCATATTTCCGGCAAGGACGACATAAATCCGGCAAGGTCGCCACTCATCCGGCAAGGTCGCCATATTTTCGGCAAGGTCGCCATAAATCCGGCAAGGTCGCCACAAATCCGGCAAGGCCGCCATATTTCCGGCAAGGTCGCCACAAATCCGGCAAGGTCGCCATAAATCCCGCAAGGTCGCCACAAATTCGGCAAGCTCGCCATATTTCAGGCAAGGTCGCCATAAAACCGGCAAGGTCGTCATAAATCCGGCAAGGTCGCCTCAAATCCGGCAATGTCGCCATATTTCCGGCAAAGTCGCCATAAATCCGGCAAGGTTGCCACAAATACGGCAAGGTCCCCATATTCCAGCAAGGTCGCAATATTTCCGGCAAGGTCGCCACAAATCCGGCAAGGTCGACATATTTCCGGCAAGGTCGCCACAAATCCGGCAAGGTCGCCACAAATCCGGCAAGGTCGCCATATTTCCGGCAACGTCGCCACAAATCCGACAAGGTCGCCATATTTCTGGCAAGGTCGCCATATTTCCGGCAAGGTTACCATAAATCCGGCCAGGTCGCCATATTTCCGGCAAGGTTGCCATATTTCCGGCAAGGTCGCCACAAATCCAGCAAGGTCGCCATATTTCCGGCAAGGTCGCCATATTTCCGGCAAGGACGCCAAAAATCCGGCAAGGTCCCAATATTTCCAGCAAGGTCGCAATATTTCCGGCAAGGTCGCCACAAATCCGGCAAGGTCGCCATATGTACGGCAAGGTCGCCATAAATCCGGCAAGGTCGCCACAATCCGGCAAGGTCCCCATATTTCCAGCAAGGTCGCAATATTTCCGGCAACGTCGTCACAAATCCGGCAAGGTCGCCATATTTCCGACATGGTCGCCATAAATCCGGAAAGGTCGCCACAAATCCGGCAAGGTCGACATATTTCCGGCAAGGTCGCCACAAATCCGGCAAGGTCGCCACAAATCCGGCAAGGTCGCCACAAATCCAGCAAGGTCACCATATTTCCGGCAAGGTCGCCATAAATCCGGCAAGATCGCCACAAATCCGACAAGGTCGCCATATTTCTGGCAAAGTCGCCATATTTCCGGCAAGGTTGCCATAAATCCGGCCAGGTCGCCATATTTCCGGCAAGGTCGCCATATTTCCGGCAAGGTCGCCACAAATCCAGCAAGGTCGCCATATTTCCGGCAAGGTCGCCATATTTCCGGCAAGGACGCCAAAAATCCGGCAAGGTCCCCATATTTCCAGGAAGGTCGCAATATTTCCGGCAAGGTCGCCACAAATCCGGCAAGGTCGCCATATTTCCGGCAAGGTCGCCATAAATCCGGCAAGGTCGCCACAAATCCGGCAAGGTCCCCATATTTCCAGCAAGGTCGCAATATTTCCGGCAAGGTCGTCACAAATCCGGCAAGGTCGCTATATTTCCGGCAAGGTCGCCATAAATCCGGCAAGGTCGCCACAAATCCGGCGAGGTCGCTATATTTCCGGCAAGGTCGCCATAAATCCGGCAAGGTCGCCACAAATCCGGCGAGGTCGCCATATTTCCGGCAAGGTCGCCACAAATCCGGCAAGGTCGTCATAAATCCGGCAAGGTCGCCACAAATCCAGCAATGTCGCCATATTTCCGGCAAAGTCGCCATAAATCCGGCAAGGTAGCCACAAATACGGCAAGGTCCCCATCTTTCCAGCAAGGTCGCAATATATCCGGCAAGGTCGCCAAAAATCCGGCAAGGTCGCCATATTTCCGGCAAGGTCGCCATAAATCCGGCAAGGTCGCCACAAATCCGGCAAGGTCCCCATATGTCCAGCAAGGTCGCAATATTTCCGGCAAGGTCGCCACAAATACGGCAAGTTCGCCATATTTCCGGCAAGGTCGCCATAAATCCGGCAAGGTCGCCACAAATCCGGCAAGGTCGCCATATTTCCGACAAGGTCGCCATAAATCCGGCAAGGTCGCAATAAATCCGGCAAGGTCGCCATATTTCCAGCATGTTCGCCGTAAATCCGGAAAGGTCGCCATAAATCCGGCAAGGTCGCCACAAATCCGGCAAGGTCGCTATATTTATGGCAAGGTCGCCATATTTCCGGCAAGGCCGCCACAAATCCGGCGAGGTCGCCATATTTGCGGCAAGGTCGCCAATAATCCGGCAAGGTAGCCTCAAATCCGGCAAGGTCGCCACAAATCCGGCGAAGTCGCCATATTTCCGGCAAGGTCGTCATAAATCCGGCCAGGTCGCCATATTTCCGGCAAGGTCGCCATATTTCCTGCAAGGTCGCCACAAATCCAGCAATGTCGCCATATTTCCGGCAAGGTCGCCATATTTCCGGCAAGGTCGCCATAAATCCGGCAAGGCCGCCACAAATCCGGCGAGGTCGCCATATTTGCGGCAAGGTCGCCAATAATCCGGCAAGGTAGCCTCAAATCCGGCAAGGTCGCCACAAATCCGGCGAAGTCGCCATATTTCCGGCAAGGTCGTCATAAATCCGGCAAGGTCGCCACAAATCCGGCGAGGTCGCCATATTTCCGGCAAGGCCGCCATAAATCCGGCAAGGTCGCTATAAATCCGGCAAGGTCGCCGCAAATCCGGCAAGGTCGCCATAAAACCGGCAAGGTCGCCACAAATTCGGCAAGGTCGCCATATTTCAGGCAAGGTCGCCATAAATTCGGCAACCATATAACCATATAACCATATAACCATTACAGCACGGAAACAGGCCATCTCGGCCCTTCAAGTCCGTGCCGCACATTATTATTATTAGTATTATTATTTTTATATATATATATATATATTTTTTTTTAAAATAAATAATTCCCCCTAGTCCCATCTACCTGCACTCAGACCATAACCCTCCATTCCTTTCCCGTCCATATACCCATCCAATCTATTTTTAAAGGATAAAATCGAACCAGCCTCCACCACTTCCACTGGAAGCTCATTCCACACAGCTACCGCTCTCTGAGTAAAGAAGTTCCCCCTAATGTTACCCCTAAACTTCTGTCCCTTAATTCTCAAGTCATGTCCCCTTGTTTAAATCTTCCTACTCTCAATGGAAAAAGCTTATCCACGTCAACTCTGTCTAACCCGCTCATAATTTTAAAGACCTCTATCAAGTCCCCTCTTAACCTTCTGCGCTCCAAAGAATAAAGACCTAACTTGTTCAACCTTTCTCTGTAACTTAGTTGCTGAAACCCAGGCAACATTCTAGTAAATCTCCTCTGTACTCTCTCTATTTTGTTGACATCCTTCCTATAATTAGGCGACCAAAATTGTACTCCATACTCTAGAATTGGCCTCACCAATGCCTTGTACAATTTTAACATTACATCCCAACTTCTATATTCAATGCTCTGATTTATAAAGGCCAGCACCCCAAAAGCTTTCTTTACCACCCTATCTACATGAGATTCCACCTTCAGGGAACTATGCACAGTTATTCCTAGATTCCTCTGTTCAACTGCATTCCTCAATTATCTACCATTTACCATGTACGTCCTATTTTGATTTGTCTTGCCGAGATGTAGTACCTCACATTTATCAGCATTAAACTCCATCTGCCATCTTTCAGCCCACTCTTCCAAATGGCCTAAATCTCTCTGTAGACTTTGAAATTCTACTTCATTATCCACCACACCACCTATCTTAGTATCATCTGCATACTTACTAATCCAATTTTTCACACCATCATCCAGATCATTGATGTACATGACATACAAAAGTGGACCCAACACAGACCACTGAGTCACCCCACTAGTCACCGGCCTCCAACCTGACAAACAGCCATCCACCATTACTCTCTGGCATCTCCCATTCAGCCACTGTTGAATCCATCTTGCTACTCCACCATTAATACCCAACAATTGAATCTTCCTAACCAACCTTCCATGAGGAACCTTGTCAAAGGCCTTACTGAAGTCCATATAGAAAACATCCACTGCTTTACCCTCATCAATTTCCCTAGTAACCTCTTCGAAAAATTCTAGATGATTAGTCAAACATGACCTTCCAGGCACAAATCCATGTTGACTGTTCCTAATCAGACCCTGCTTATCCAGATGCTGATATATATTATCTTTAAGTATCCTTTCCATTAATTTGCCCAACACTGACGTCAAACTAACAGGTCTATAATTGCTAGGTTTACTCGCAGAACCCTTTTTAAACAACGGAACAACATGCGCAGTACGCCAATCCTCCGGCACTATTCCCGTTTCTAATGACATTTGAAATATTTCTGTCATAGCCCCTGCTATTTCTACACTAACTTCCCTCAATGTCCTCGGGAATATCCTGTCAGGACCTGGAGACTTATCCGTTTTCATGTTTTATCAAAAGCGTCCGCACCTCCTCTTCTTTGAATCTCATAGTTTCCATTGCTACTCTGCTTGTTTCCCTTACCTCACATAATTCCATATCCTTCCCCTTGGTGAATACCGAAGAAAAGAAATTGTTCAGTATCTCCCCCATCTCTTTTGGCTCTGCAGATAGCTGTCCACTCTGACGCTCTAATGGACCAATTTTATTCCTTGTTATCCTTTTGCTATTAATATGGCTGTAGAAACCCTTTGGATTTACTTTCACCTTACTTGCCAAAGCAACCTCATATCTTCTTTTAGCTTTTCTAATTTATTTCTTAATATTCTTTTTACATTCTTTATACTCCTCAAGCACCTCATTTACTCCATGCTGCCTATAATTATTGTAGATCTCTCTCTTTTTCCGAACCAAGTGTCCAATTTCCCTAGAAAACCATGGCTCTTTCCAATTTTTACTATTTCCTTTCAACCGAACAGGTACATAAATATTCTGTACTCTTAAAATTTCACCTTTAAATGTCCTCCATTTCTCTTCTACCTCCTTCCCATAAAACAACATGTCCCAATTCACTCCTTTTAAATCCTTTCGCATCTCCTCAAAGTTAGCCTTTCTCCAATCAAAAATCTCAACCCTAGGTCCAGTTCTGACCCTCTCCATAATTATATTGAAACTAATGGTATTGTGATCACTGGACCCGAAGTGCTCCCCAACGCTTACCTCCGCCACCTGCCCCGTCTCATTTCCTAACAGGAGGTCCAGCACTGCCCCTACTCTAGTAGGCACCTCTATGTATTGCTGCAAAAAACTATCCTGCACACATTTTACAAACTCCAAACCATCCAGCCCTTTTACAGAATGTCTTTTCCCAGTCTATGTGTGGAAAATTGAAATCTCCCACAATCACTACCTTGTGCTTACTACTGTTATCTGCTATCTCCTTACATATTTGCTCTTCCAATTCTCGCTCCCCATTTGGCGGTCTATAATACACGCCTATAAGTGTTGCTACACCTTTCCCATTTCTCAGCTCCACCCAAATAGCCTCCCTAGACGAGCCCTCTAATCTATCCTGCCAAAGCACTGCTGTAATATCTTCCTTGACAAGCAATGCAACAGCCCCAACTCTTGCCCCTCCAATTCTATCATCCCTGAAGCAACGAAATCCTGGAATATTTAGCTTCCAATCACAGCCCTCCTGCAACCATGTTTGACTGATCGCCACAACATCATACTTCCAGGTATCAATCCAGACTAAGCTCATCCACCTTTCTTACAATGCTCCTAGCATTAAAATATACATATTTAAGAAACCCACCACCACTTATTCCCTATTAATTATCGTTTTCTTCTTTCTCCCCTACAAGGTCGTCATAAATCCGGCAACGTCGCCTCAAATCCGGCATGTCGCCATATTTCCGGCAAAGTCGCCATAAATCCGGCAAGGTCGCGACAAATACGGCAAGGTCCCCATATTTCCAGCAAGTTGGCAATATTTCCGGCAAGGTCGCCACAAATCCGGCAAGTTCGCCATATTTCCGACAAGTTCGCCATAAATCCGGCAAGGTCGCCACAAATCCGGCAAGGTCGCTATATTTCCGGCAAGGTCACCATATTTCCGGCAAGGTCGCCACAAATCCGGCAAGGTCCCCATATTTCCAGCAAAGTCGCAATATTTCCGTCAAGGTCGCCACAAATCCGGCAAGGTCGCCATATTTCCGGCAAGGTCGCCATAAATCCGGCAAGGTCGCCACAAATCCGGCGAGGTCGCCATATTTCCGGCAAGGTCGCCACAAATCCGGCAAGGTCGTCATAAATCCGGCAAGGTCGCCACAAATCCGGCAATGTCGCCATATTTCCGACAATGTCGCCATAAATCCGGCAAGGTAGACACAAATACGGCAATGTCCCCATATTTCCAGCAAGGTCGCAATATTTCCGGCAAGGTCGCCACAAATCCGGCAAGGTCGCCATATTTCCGGCAAGGTCGCCATAAATCCGGCAAGGTCGCCACAAATCCGGCAAGGTTCCCATATTTCCAGCAAGGTCGCAATATTTCCGGCAAGGTCGCCACAAATCCGGCAAGGTCGCCATAATTCCGGCAAGGTCGCCATAAATCCGGCAAGGTCTCCACAAATCCGGCAAGGTCCCCATATTTCCAGCAAGGTCGCAATATTTCCGGCAAGGTCGCCACAAATCCGGCAAGGTCGCCATATTTCCGGCAAGGTCGCCGTAAATCCGGCAAGGTCGCCACAAATCCGGCAAGGTCGCCATATTTCCGGCAAGGTCGCCATAAATCCGGCAAGGTCGCCACAAATCCGGCAAGGTCCCCATATTTCCAGCAAGGTCGCAATATTTCCGGCAAGGTCGCCACAAATCCGGCAAGGTCGCCATAATTCCGGCAAGGTCGCCATAAATACGGAAAGGTCGCCAAAAATCCGTCAATGTCGACATATTTCCGGCAACGTCGCCACAAATCCGGCAAGGTCGCCACAAATGTGGCAAGGTCGCCATATTTCCGGCAAGGTCGCCATAAATTCGGCAAGGACGCCACAAATCCGGCAAGGTCGCCATAAATCCGGCAAGGTCGCCATAAATCCGGCAAGCTCGCCACAAATCCGGCGAGATCGCGATATTTCCGGCAAGCTCGCCACAAGTCCAGCAAGATCGCCACAAATCCGGCGAGGTCGCCATATTTCCGGCAAGGTAGGCTCAAATCCGGCAAGGTCGCCACAAATCCGGCGAAGTCGCCATATTTCCGGCAAGGTCGTCATAAATTCGGCAAGTTCGCCACAAATCCGGCGAGGTCGCCACAAATCCGGCGAGGTCGCCATATTTCCGGCAAGGTCGCCATAAATGCGGCAAGGTCGCCACAAATCCGGCGAGGTCGCCATAAATCCGGCAAGGTCGCCACAAATTCGGCAAGGTCGCCATATTTCAGGCAAGGTCGCCATAAATCCGGCAATGTCGCTATACTAACGGCAAGGTCGCCATATTTCCGGCAAGGTCGCCACAAATCCGGCAAGGTCGCCATATTTCCGACATGGTCGCCATAAATCCGGAAAGGTCGCCAAAAATCCGTCAAGGTCGACATATTTCCGGCAAGGTCGCCACAAATCCGGCAAGGTCGCCACAAATCCGGCAAGGTCGCCATATTTCCGGCAAGGTCGCCATAAATCCGGCAAGGTCGCCACAAATCCGACAAGATCGCCATATTTCCGGCAAGATCGCCATATTTCCGGCAAGGTCGCCACAAATCCGGCAAGGTCGCCATAAATCCGGCAAGGTCGCCATAAATCCGGCAAGGTCGCCACAAATCCGGCGAGATCGCGATATTTCCGGCAAGCTCGCCACAAGTCCGGCAAGGTCGCCACAAATCCGACGAGGTCGCCATAAATCCGGCAAGGTCGCCATAAATCCGGCAAGGTCGCCACAAATCCGGCGAGATCGCGATATTTCCGGCAAGCTCGCCACAAGTCCGGCAAGGTCGCCACAAATCCGACGAGGTCGCCATATTTCCGGCAAGGTCGTCATATATCCGGCAAGTTCGCCACAAATCCGGCGAGGTCGCCACAAATCCGGCGAGGTCGCCATATTTCCGGCAAGGTCGCCATAAATGCGGCAAGGTCGCCACAAATCCGGCGAGGTCGCCATAAATCCGGCAAGGTCGCCACAAATTCGGCAAGGTCCCCATATTTCAGGCAAGTTCGCCATAAATCCGGCAAGGTCGCTATACTAACGGCAAGGTCGCCATATTTCCGGCAAGGTCGCCACAAATCCGGCAAGGTCGCCATATTTCCGGCAAGGTCGCCACAAATCCGGAAAGGTCGCCAAAAATCCGTCAAGGTCGCCACAAATCCGGCAAGGTCGCCACAAATCCGGCAAGGTCGCCTTATTTCCGGCAAGGTCGCCATAGATCCGGCAAGGTCGCCACAAATCCGACAAGGTCGCCATATTTCCGGCAAGGTCGCCATATTTCCGGCAAGGTTGCCATAAATCCGCCCAGGTCGCCATATATCCGGCAAGGTCGCCATATTTCCGGCAAGGTCGCCACAAATCCAGCAAGGTCGCCATATTTCCGTCAAGGTCTCCATAAATTCGGCAAGTTCGCCACAAATCCGGCAAGGCCTCCATAAATCCGGCGAGGTAGCCATAAATCCGGCAAGGTCGCCTCAAATCCAGCGAGGTCGCCATATTTCCGTCAAGGTCGCCACAAATCCGGCAAGGTCGTCGTCAATCCGGCAAGTTCGCCATAAATCCGGCAAGGTCGCCACAAATCCGGCGAGATCGCGATATTTCCGGCAAGGTCGCCACAATTCCGGCAAGGTCGCCACAAATCCGGCGAGTTCGCCATATTTCCGGCAAGGTAGCCTCAAATCCGGCAAGGTCGCCAAAAATCCGGCGAAATCGCGATATTTCCGGCAAGTTCGTCATAAATCCGGCAAGTTCGCCACAAATCCTGCGAGGTCGCCATATTTCCGGCAAGGTCGCCACAAATCCGGCAAGGTCGCCACAAATCCGGCAAGGTCGCCATATTTCCGGCAAGGTCGCCATAAATCCGGCAAGGTCGCCACAAATCCGACAAGATCGCCATATTTCTGGCAAGATCGCCATATTTCCGGCAAGGTCGCCACAAATCCGGCAAGGTCGCCATAAATCCGGCAAGGTCGCCATAAATCCGGCAAGGTCGCCACAAATCCGGCGAGATCGCGATATTTCCTGCAAGCTCGCCACAAGTCCGGCAAGGTCGCCACAAATCCGGCGAGGTCGCCATATTTCCGGCAAGGTCGTCATATATCCGGCAAGTTCGCCACAAATCCGGCGAGGTCGCCACAAATCCGGCGAGGTAGCCATATTTCCGGCACGGTCGCCATAAATGCGGCAAGGTCGCCACAAATCCGGCGAGGTCGCCATAAATCCGGCAAGGTCGCCACAAATTCGGCAAGGTCCCCATATTTCAGGCAAGTTCGCCATAAATCCGGCAAGGTCGCTATACTAACGGCAAGGTCGCCATATTTCCGGCAAGGTCGCCACAAATCCGGCAAGGTCGCCATATTTCCGGCAAGGTCGCCACAAATCCGGAAAGGTCGCCAAAAATCCGTCAAGGTCGCCACAAATCCGGCAAGGTCGCCACAAATCCGGCAAGGTCGCCATATTTCCGGCAAGGTCGCCATAGATCCGGCAAGGTCGCCACAAATCCGACAAGGTCGCCATATTTCCGGCAAGGTCGCCATATTTCCGGCAAGGTTGCCATAAATCCGCCCAGGTCGCCATATTTCCGGCAAGGTCGCCATATTTCCGGCAAGGTCGCCACAAATCCAGCAAGGTCGCCATATTTCCGTCAAGGTCTCCATAAATTCGGAAAGGTCGCCACAAATCCGGCAAGGTCTCCATAAATCCGGCGAGGTAGCCATAAATCCGGCAAGGTCGCCTCAAATCCAGCGAGGTCGCCATATTTCCATCAAGGTCGCCACAAATCCGGCAAGGTCGTCGTCAATCCGGCAAGTTCGCCATAAATCCGGCAAGGTCGCCACAAATCCGGCGAGATCGCGATATTTCCGGCAAGGTCGCCACAATTCCGGCAAGGTCGCCACAAATCCGGCGAGTTCGCCATATTTCCGGCAAGGTAGCCTCAAATCCGGCAAGGTCGCCAAAAATCCGGCGAAATCGCGATATTTCCGGCAAGTTCGTCATAAATCCGGCAAGTTCGCCACAAATCCTGCGAGGTCGCCATATTTCCGGCAAGGTCGCCATAAATGCGGCATGGTCGCCACAAAGCCGGCGAGGTCGCCATTAATCCGGCAAGGTCGCCACAAATTCGGCAAGGTCGCCATATTTCAGGCAAGGTCGCCATAAATTCTGCAAGGTCGCCACAAATCCGGTAAGGTCGCTATATTTACGGCAAGGTCGCCATATTTACGGCAAGGTCGCCACAAATCCGGCAAGATCGCCATATTTCCCACATGGTCGCCATAAATCCGGAAAGGTCGCCAAAAATCCGTCACGGTCGACATATTTCCGGCAAGGTCGCCATAAATCCGGCAAGGTCGCCACAAATCCGACAAGGTCCCCATATTTCCGGCAAGGTCGCCATATTTCCGGCAAAGTTGCCATAAATCCGGCCAGGTCGCCATATTTCCGGCAAGGTCGCCATAAATCCGGCACGGTCGCCACAAATCAGGCGAGATCGCGATATTTCCGGCAAGGTCGCCATATTTCCGGCAAGGTCGCCACAAATCCAGCAAGGTCGCCATGTTTCCGGCAAGATCGCCATATTTCCGGCAAGGACGCCAAAAATCCGGCAAGGTCCCCATATTTCCAGGAAGGTCGCAATATTTCCGGCAAGGTCGCCACAAATCCGGCAAGGTCGCCATATTTCCGGCAAGGTCGCCATAAATCCGGCAAGGTCGCCACAAATCCGGCAAGGTCCCCATATTTCCAGAAAGGTCGCAATATTTCCGGCAAGGTCGTCACAAATCCGGCAAGGTCGCTATATTTCCGGCAAGGTCGCCATAAATCCGGCAAGGTCGCCACAAATCCGGCGAGGTCGCTATATTCCCGGCAAGGTCGCCATAAATCCGGCAAGGTCGCCACAAATCCGGCGAGGTCGCCATATTTCCGGCAAGGTCGCCACAAATCCGGCAAGTTCGTCATAAATCCGGCAAGGTCGCCACAAATCCAGCAATGTCGCCATATTTCCGGCAAAGTCGCCATAAATCCGGCAAGGTAGCCACAAATACGGCAAGGTCCCCATATTTCCAGCAAGGTCGCAATATTTCCGGCAAGATCGCCAAAAATCCGGCAAGGTCGCCATATTTCCGGCAAGGTCGCCATAAATCCGGCAAGGTCGCCACAAATCCGGCAAGGTCCCCATCTGTCCAGCAAGGTCGCAATATTTCCGGCAAGGTCGCCACAAATACGGCAAGTTCGCCATATTTCCGGCAAGGTCGCCATAACTCCGGCAAGGTCGCCACAAATCCGGCAAGGTCGCCATATTTCCGACAAGGTCGCCATAAATCCGGCAAGGTCGCCATAAATCTGGCAAGGTCGCCATATTTCCAGCATGTTCGCCGTAAATCCGGAAAGGTCGCCATAAATCCGGCAAGGTCGCCACAAATCCGGCAAGGTCGCTATATTTATGGCAAGGTCGCCATATTTCCGGCAAGGTTGCCATAAATCCGGCCGGTCGCCATATTTCCGGCAAGGTCGCCATATTTCCGGCAAGGTCGCCACAAATCCAGCAAGGTCGCCATATTTCCGGCAAGGTCGCCATATTTCCGGTAAGGTCGCCATAAATCCGGCAAGGCCGCCACAAATCCGGCGAGGTCGCCATATTTGCGGCAAGGTCGCCAATAATCCGGCAAGGTCGCCTCAAATCCGGCAATGTCGCCATATTTCCGACAAGGTCGCAACAATTCCGGCAATGTCGCCACAATCCGGCGAGGTCGCCATATTTCCGGCAAGGTAACCTCAAAATCCGGCAAGGTCGCCACAAATACGGCAAGGTCCCCATATTTCCAGCAAGGTCGCAATATTTCCGGCAAGATCGCCAAAAATCCGGCAAGGTCGCCATATTTCCGGCATGGTCGCAATAAATCCGGCAAGGTCGCCACAAATCCGGCAAGGTCCCCATATGTCCAGCAAGGTCGCAATATTTCCGGCAAGGTCGCCACAAATACGGCAATTTCGCCATATTTCCGGCAAGGTCGCCATAAATCCGGCAAGGTCGCCACAAATCCGGCAAGGTCGCCATATTTCCGACAAGGTCGCCATATATCCGGCAAGGTCGCCATAAATCCGGCAAGGTCGCCATATTTCCAGCATGTTCGCCGTAGATCCGGAAAGGTCGCCATAAATCCGGCAAGGTCGCCACAAATCCGGCAAGGTCGCTATATTTATGGCAAGGTCGCCATATTTCCGGCAAGGTTGCCATAAATCCGGCCAGGTCGCCATATTTCCGGCAAGGTCGCCATATTTCCGGCAAGGTCGCCACAAATCCAGCAAGGTCGCCATATTTCCGGCAAGGTCGCCATATTTCCGGTAAGGTCGCCATAAATCCAGCAAGGCCGCCACAAATCCGGCGAGGTCGCCATATTTGCGGCAAGGTCGCCAATAATCTGGCAAGGTCGCCTCAAATCCGGCAATGTCGCCACAAATCCGGCGAAGTCGCCATATTTCCGGCAAGGTCGTCATAAATCCGGCAAGGTCGCCACAAATCCCCCGAGGTTGCTATATTTATGGCAAGGTCGCCATATTTCCGGCAAGGTTGCCATAAATCCGGCCAGGTCGCCATATTTCCGGCAAGGTCGCCATATTTCCGAGAAGGTCGCAACAATTCCGGCAATGTCGCCACAATCCGGCGAGGGCGCCATATTTCCGGCAAGGTAACCTCAAATCCGGCAAGGTCGTCATAAATCCGGCAAGGTCGCCATAAATCCGGCAAGGTCGCTATAAATCCGGCAAGGTCGCCACAAATCCGTCAAGGTCGCCATAAAACCGGCAAGGTCGCCACAAATTCGGCAAGGTCGCCATATTTCAGGCAAGGTCGCCATAAATTCGGCAACCATATAACCATATAACCATATAACCATTACAGCACGGAAACAGGCCATCTCGGCCCTTCAAGTCCGTGCCGAACATTATTATTAGTAGTATTATTATTTTTATATTTTTTATTTTATTATTTAAAAAAAAAAAAAAATACTTCCCCCTAGTCCCATCTACCTGCACTCAGACCATAACCCTCCATTCCTTTCCCGTCCATATACCCATCCAATCTATTTTTAAAGGATAAAATCGAACCAGCCTCCACCACTTCCACTGGAAGCTCATTCCACACAGCTACCACTCTCTGAGTAAAGAAGTTCCCCCTAATGTTACCCCTAAACTTCTGTCCCTTAATTCTCAAGTCATGTCCCCTTGTTTAAATCTTCCCTACTCTCAATGGAAAAAGCTTACCACGTCAACTCTGTCTAACCCGCTCATAATTTTAAAGACCTCTATCAAGTCCCCTCTTAACCTTCTGCGCTCCAAAGAATAAAGACCTAACTTGTTCAACCTTTCTCTGTAACTTAGTTGCTGAAACCCAGGCAACATTCTAGTAAATCTCCTCTGTACTCTTTCTATTTTGTTGACCCTTCCTATAATTAGGCGACCAAAATTGTACTCCATACTCTAGAATTGGCCTCACCAATGCCTTGTACAATTTTAACATTACATCCCAACTTCTATATTCAATGCTCTGATTTATAAAGGCCAGCACCCCAAAAGCTTTCTTTACCACCCTATCTACATGAGATTCCACCTTCAGGGAACTATGCACAGTTCTTCCTAGATCCCTCTGTTCAACTGCATTCCTCAATTATCTACCATTTACCATGTACGTCCTATTTTGATTTGTCCTGCCGAGATGTAGTACCTCACATTTATCAGCATTAAACTCCATCTGCCATCTTTCAGCCCACTCTTCCAAATGGCCTAAATCTCTCTGTAGACTTTGAAATTCTACTTCATTATCCACCACACCACCTATCTTAGTATCATCTGCATACTTACTAATCCAATTTTCCACACCATCATCCAGATCATTGATGTAGATGACATACAAAAGTGGACCCAACACAGACCCCTGAGTCACCCCACTAGTCACCGGCCTCCAACCTGACAAACAGCCATCCACCATTACTCTCTGGCATCTCCCATTCAGCCACTGTTGAATCCATCTTGCTACTCCACCATTAATACCCAACAATTGAATCTTCCTAACCAACCTTCCATGAGGAACCTTGTCAAAGGCCTTACTGAAGTCCATATAGAAAACATCCACTGCTTTACCCTCATCAATTTCCCTAGTAACCTCTTCGAAAAATTCTAGATGATTAGTCAAACATGACCTTCCAGGCACAAATCCATGTTGACTGTTCCTAATCAGACCCTGCTTATCCAGATGCTGATATATATTATCTTTAAGTATCCTTTCCATTAATTTGCCCACCACTGACCGCAAACTAACAGGTCTATAATTGCTAGGTTTACTCGCAGAACCCTTTTTAAACAACGGAACAACATGCGCAGTACGCCAATCCTCCGGCACTATTCCCGTTTCTAATGACATTTGAAATATTTCTGTCATAGCCCCTGCTATTTCTACACTAACTTCCCTCAATGTCCTCGGGAATATCCTGTCAGGACCTGGAGACTTATCCGTTTTCATGTTTTATCAAAAGCGTCCGCACCTCCTCTTCTTTGAATCTCATAGTTTCCATTGCTACTCTGCTTGTTTCCCTTACCTCACATAATTCCATATCCTTCTCCTTGGTGAATACCGAAGAAAAGAAATTGTTCAGTATCTCCCCCATCTCTTTTGGCTCTGCAGATAGCTGTCCACTCTGACGCTCTAATGGACCAATTTTATTCCTTGTTATCCTTTTGCTATTAATATGGCTGTAGAAACCCTTTGGATTTACTTTCACCTTACTTGCCAAAGCAACCTCATATCTTCTTTTAGCTTTTCTAATTTATTTCTTAATATTCTTTTTACATTCTTTATACTCCTCAAGCACCTCATTTACTCCATGCTGCCTATAATTATTGTAGATCTCTCTCTTTTTCCGAACCAAGTGTCCAATTTCCCTAGAAAACCATGGCTCTTTCCAATTTTTACTATTTCCTTTCAACCGAACAGGTACATAAAGATTCTGTACTCTTAAAATTTCACCTTTAAATGTCCTCCATTTCTCTTCTACCTCCTTCCCATAAAACAACATGTCCCAATTCACTCCTTTTAAATCCTTTCGCATCTCCTCAAAGTTAGCCTTTCTCCAATCAAAAATCTCAACCCTAGGTCCAGTTCTGACCCTCTCCATAATTATATTGAAACTAATGGTATTGTGATCACTGGACCCGAAGTGCTCCCCAACGCTTACCTCCGCCACCTGCCCGGTCTCATTTCCTAACAGGAGGTCCAGCACTGCCCCTTCTCTAGTAGGCACCTCTATGTATTGCTGCAAAAAACTATCCTGCACACATTTTACAAACTCCAAACCATCCAGCGCTTTTACAGAATTTGTTTCCCAGTCTATGTGTGGAAAATTGAAATCTCCCACAATCATTACCTTGTGCTTACTACTGTTATCTGCTATCTCCTTACATATTTGCTCTTCCAATTCTCGCTCCCCATTTGGCGGTCTATCATACACCCCTATAAGTGTTGCTACACCTTTCCCATTTCTCAGCTCCACCCAAATAGCCTCCCTAGACGAGCCCTCTAATCTATCCTGCCAAAGCACTGCTGTAATATCTTCCTTGACAAGCAATGCAACAGCCCCACCTCTTGCCCCTCCAATTCTATCACCCCTGAAGCAACGAAATCCTGGAATATTTAGCTTCCAATCACAGCCCTCCTGCAACCATGTTTGACTGATCGCCACAACATCATACTTCCAGGTATCAATCCAGATTAACTCATCCACCTTTCTTACAATGCTCCTAGCATTAAAATATACATATTTAAGAAACCCACCACCACTTATTCTCTGTTAATTATCGTTTTCTTCTTTCTCCCCTATAAGGTCGTCATAAATCCGGCAACGTCGCCTCAAATCCGGCATGTCGCCATATTTCCGGCAAAGTCGCCATAAATCCGGCAAGGTCGCGACAAATACGGCAAGGTACCCATATTTCCAGCAAGTTCGCAATATTTCCGGCAAAGTCGCCACAAATCCGGCAAGTTCGCCATATTTCCGACAAGGTCGCCATAAATCCGGCAAGGTCGCCACAAATCCGGCAAGGTCGCTATATTTCCGGCAAGGTCACCATATTTCCGGCAAGGTCGCCACAAATCCGGCAAGGTCCCCATATCTCCAGCAAAGTCGCAATATTTCCGGCAAGGTCGCCACAAATCCGGCAAGGTCGCCATATTTCCGGCAAGGTCGCCATAAATCCGGCAAGGTCGCCACAAATCCGGCGAGGTCGCCATATTTCCGGCAAGGTCGCCACAAATCCGGCAAGGTCGTCATAAATCCGGCAAGGTCGCCACAAATCCGGCAATGTCGCCATATTTCCGACAATGTCGCCATAAATCCGGCAATGTAGCCACAAATACGGCAATGTCGCCACAAATCCGGCAAGGTCCCCATATTTGCAGCAAGGTGGCAATATTTCCGGCAGGGTCGCCACAAATCCGGCAAGGTCGCCATAATTCCGGCAAGGTCGCCATAAATCCGGCAAGGTCGCCACAAATCTGGCAAGGTCGCCATATTTCCGGCAAGGTCGCCATAAATCCGGCAAGGTCGCCACAAATCCGGCAAGGTCCCCATATTTCCAGCAAGGTCGCAATATTTCCGGCAAGGTCGCCACAAATCCGGCAAGGTCGCCATAATTCCGGCAAGGTCGCCATAAATACGGAAAGGTCGCCACAAATCCGACAAGGTCGCCATATTTCAGGCAAGGTCGCCATAAATCCGGCAAGGTCGCTATACTAACGGCAAGGTCGCCATATTTCCGGCAAGGTCGCCACAAATCCGGCAAGGTCGCCATATTTCCGACATGGTCGCCATAAATCCGGAAAGGTCGCCAAAAATCCGTCAAGGTCGACATATTTCCGGCAAGGTCGCCACACATCCGGCAAGGTCGCCACAAATCCGGCAAGGTCGCCATATTTCCGGCAAGGTCGCCATAAATCCGGCAAGGTCGCCACAAATCCGACAAGATCGCCATATTTACGGCAAGATCGCCATATTTCCGGCAAGGTCGCCACAAATCCGGCAAGGTCCCCATATTTCCAGCAAAGTCGCAATATTTCCGGCAAGGTCGCCACAAATCCGGCAAGGTCGCCATATTTCCGGCAAGGTCGCCATAAATCCGGCAAGGTCGCCACAAATCCGGCGAGGTCGCCATATTTCCGGCAAGGTCGCCACAAATCCGGCAAGGTCGTCATAAATCCGGCAAGGTCGCCACAAATCCGGCAATGTCGCCATATTTCCGACAATGTCGCCATAAATCCGGCAAGGTAACCACAAATACGGCAATGTCGCCACAAATCCGGCAAGGTCCCCATATTTCCAGCAAGGTCGCAATATTTCCGGCAAGGTCGCCACAAATCCGGCAAGGTCGCCATAATTCCGGCAAGGTCGCCATTAATCCGGCAAGGTCGGCACAAATCCGGCAAGGTCCCCATATTTCCAGCAAGGTCGCAATATTTCCGGCAAGGTCGCCACAAATCCGGCAAGGTCGCCATAATTCCGGCAAGGTCGCCATAAATACGGAAAGGTCGCCACAAATCCGACAAGGTCGCCATATTTCAGGCAAGGTCGCCATAAATTCGGCAAGGTCGCTATACTAACGGCAATGTCGCCATATTTCCGGCAAGGTCGCCACAAATCCGGCAAGGTCGCCATATTTCCGACATGGTCGCCATAAATCCGGAAAGGTCGCCAAAAATCCGTCAAGGTCGACATATTTCCGGCAAGGTCGCCACAAATCCGGCAAGGTCGCCACAAATCCGGCAAGGTCGCCATATTTCCGGCAGTGTCGCCATAAATCCGGCAAGGTCGCCACAAATCCGACAAGATCGCCATATTTCCGGCAAGATCGCCATATTTCCGGCAAGATCGCCATAAATCCGGCAAGGTCGCCATAAATCCGGCAAGGTCGCCATAAATCCGGCAAGGTCGCCACAAATCCGGCGCGATCGCGATATTTCCGGCAAGCTCGCCACAAGTCCGGCAAGGTCGCCACAAATCCGGCGAGGTCGCCATATTTCCGGCAAGGTCGTCATAAATCCGGCAAGTTCGCCACAAATCCGGCGAGGTCGCCACAAATCCGGCGAGGTCGCCATATTTCCGGCAAGGTCGCCATAAATGCGGCAAGGTCGCCACAAATCCGGCGAGGTCGCCATAAATCCGGCAAGGTCGCCACAAATTCGGCAAGGTCCCCATATTTCAGGCAAGTTCGCCATAAATCCGGCAAGGTCGCTATACTAACGGCAACGTCGCCATATTTCCGGCAAGGTCGCCACAAATCCGGCAAGGTCGCCATATTTCCGGCAAGGTCGCCACAAATCCGGAAAGGTCGCCAAAAATCCATCAAGGTCGCCCACTAATCCGGCAAGGTCGCCACAAATCCGGCAAGGTCGCCATATTTCCGGCAAGGTCGCCATAGATCCGGCAAGGTCGCCACAAATCCGACAAGGTCGTCATATTTCCGGCAAGGTCGCCATATTTCCGGCAAGGTTGCCATAAATCCGCCCAGGTCGCCATATTTCCGGCAAGGTCGCCATATTTCCGGCAAGGTCGCCACAAATCCGGCAAGGTCGCCACAAATCCGGCAAGGTCGCCATATTTCCGGCAGTGTCGCCATAAATCCGGCAAGGTCGCCACAAATCCGACAAGATCGCCATATTTCCGGCAAGATCGCCATATTTCCGGCAAGGTCGCCATAAATCCGGCAAGGTCGCCATAAATCCGGCAAGGTCGCCATAAATCCGGCAAGGTCGCCACAAATCCGGCGCGATCGCGATATTTCCGGCAAGCTCGCCACAAGTCCGGCAAGGTCGCCACAAATCCGGCGAGGTCGCCATATTTCCGGCAAGGTCGTCATAAATCCGGCAAGTTCGCCACAAATCCGGCGAGGTCGCCACAAATCCGGCGAGGTCGCCATATTTCCGGCAAGGTCGCCATAAATGCGGCAAGGTCGCCACAAATCCGGCGAGGTCGCCATAAATCCGGCAAGGTCGCCACAAATTCGGCAAGGTCCCCATATTTCAGGCAAGTTCGCCATAAATCCGGCAAGGTCGCTATACTAACGGCAACGTCGCCATATTTCCGGCAAGGTCGCCACAAATCCGGCAAGGTCGCCATATTTCCGGCAAGGTCGCCACAAATCCGGAAAGGTCGCCAAAAATCCATCAAGGTCGCCACAAATCCGGCAAGGTCGCCACAAATCCGGCAAGGTCGCCATATTTCCGGCAAGGTCGCCATAGATCCGGCAAGGTCGCCACAAATCCGACAAGGTCGTCATATTTCCGGCAAGGTCGCCATATTTCCGGCAAGGTTGCCATAAATCCGCCCAGGTCGCCATATTTCCGGCAAGGTCGCCATATTTCCGGCAAGGTCGCCACAAATCCAGCAAGGTCGCCATATTTCCGTCAAGGTCTCCATAAATTCGGCAAGGTCGCCACAAATCCGGCAAGGTCTCCATAAATCCGGCGAGGTAGCCATAAATCCGGCAAGGTCGCCTCAAATCCGGCGAGGTCGCCATATTTCCGTCAAGGTCGCCACAAATCCGGCAAGGTCGTCGTCAATCCGGCAAGTTCGCCATAAATCCGGCAAGGTCGCCACAAATCCGGCGAGTTCGCCATATTTCCGGCAAGGTAGCCTCAAATCCGGCAAGGTCGCCAAAAATCCGGCGAAGTCGCCATATTTCCGGCAAGTTCGTCATAAATCCGGCAAGTTCGCTACAAATCCAGCGAGGTCGCCATATTTCCGGCAAGGTCGCCATAAATGCGGCATGGTCGCCACAAATCCGGCGAGGTCGCCATTAATCCGGCAAGGTCGCCACAAATTCGGCAAGGTCGCCATATTTCAGGCAAGGTCGCCATAAATCCTGCAAGGTCGCCACAAATCCGGCAAGGTCGCTATATTTACGGCAAGGTCGCCATATTTACGGCAAGGTCGCCACAAATCCGGCAAGATCGCCATATTTCCCACATGGTCGCCATAAATCCGGAAATGTCGCCAAAAATCCGTCACGGTCGACATATTTCCGGCAAGGTCGCCATCAATCCGGCAAGGTCGCCACAAATCCGACAAGGTCCCCATATTTCCGGCAAGGTCGCCATATTTCCGGCAAGGTTGCCATAAATCCGGCCAGGTCGCCATATTTCCGGCAAGGTCGCCTTAAATCCGGCACGGTCGCCACAAATCAGGCGAGATCGCGATATTTCCGGCAAGGTCGCCACAATTCCGGCAAGATCGCCACAAATCCGGCGAGGTCGCCATATTTCCGGCAAGGTCGCCTCAAATCCGGCAAGGTCGCCACAAATCCGGCGAAGTCGCCATATTTCCGGCAAGTTCGTCATAAATCCGGCAAGTTCGCCACAAATCCGGCGAGGTCGCCATATTTCCGGCAAGGTCGCCATAAATGCGGCATGGTCGCCACAAATCCGGCGAGGTCGCCATAAATCCGGCAAGGTCGCCACAAATTCGGCAAGGTCGCCATATTTCAGGCAAGGTCGCCATAAATACGGCAAGGTCGTCATAAATCCGGCAAGGTCGCAAGAAATCCGGCGGGGTCCCCATATTTCCGGCAAGTTCCCCACAAATCCCGCAAGTTCGCCATAAATCCGGCAAGTTCGCCACAAACCGGCAAGGTCGCCATATTACCGGCAAGGTCGCCATAAATCCGGCGAGGTCGTCATATTTCCGGCAAGGTCGCCTCAAATCCGGCAAGGTCGCCACAAATCCGGCGAAGTCGCCATATTTCCGGCAAGGTCGTTATACATCCGGCAAGGTCGCTACAAATCCGGCGAGGTCGCCACCACTGACGTCAAACTAACAGGTCTATAATTGCTAGGTTTACTCTTAGAACCCTTTTTAAACAACGGAACAACATGCGCAGTATGCCAATCCTCCGGCACTATTCCCGTTTCTAATGACATTTGAAATATTTCTCTCATATTGACCTGCTATTTCTACACTAACTTCCCTCAATGTCCTCGGGAATATCCTGTCAGGACCTGGAGACTTACACGTTTTCATCTTTTTCAAAAGTGTCCGCACCTCCTCTTCTTTGAATCTCATAGTTTCCATTGCTACTCTGCTTGTTTCCCTTACCTCACATAATTACATATCCTTCTCCTTGGTGAATACCGAAGAAAAGAAATTGTTCAGTATCTCCCCCATCTCTTTTGGCTCTGCGGATAGCTGTCCACTCTGACTCTCTAATGGACCAATTTTATTCCTTGTTATCCTTTTGCTATTAATATAGCTGTAGAAACCCTTTGGATTTACTGTCACCTTACTTGACAAAGCAACCTCATATCTTCTTTTAGCTTTTCTAATTTCTTTCTTAATATTCTTTTTACATTCTTTATACTCCTCAAGCACCTGATTTACTCCATGCTGCCTGTAAATATTGTAGATATCTTTCTTTTTCCGAACCAAGTGTCCAATGGCTCGGCTTCCGGTGGCGCCATGCTTTGCTAGCAGTCGCAATTTTTTTAGCTCCGCTGAAAAAAAATCGCGATTTTTCGCGTTAAAATCGGGTCTGGAGGTCGGGACCGTTTTTAAAAACTTACCGGAGTCTCATGTCGCGGTGCTGATGACGTCATCAGTAAGCGCCGTGAATTTAACGGAGGGAAAGTCATTTTAAATGAAAAGTACGTCTCCAGATCAGAGCCCACAGAGGAAAGTCACAAAACAATCGCTGAAGACTCTGGAACATCAAGAAACTACAAAACTGACCTCTGGAGTGGTCTCTGGAATGGACACACGATCTAAGACTGAGATGACCACAAAAGCGAAAACCGAAATGGAGGAGTTAAAGAACTCGGTAAGAGATTTGAAAAATGACTTGAAAGCTGGAAACATAAATTTGATGGCCGGTAATGAAAAAATACTTGCGGGCATTGGTGCTCTGCAAAAAAGTGTTGATGATGTGCAAGAAGAATGAACGGGGAAAATTAATAAGATGGCAGAAGAGACCACAAAGTTGTTTGAGGCTGTGCATGAAACTGTTTCTGCAAATGTAACTGCAGTGAAAGATATGGAAGCTGTTGTGGAAGAGATGACCGGAGAGATGCAGACGATGAAGTTAGAAATAGACAGCCTCAAGAGCCAACTTACAAAAGTTTCTGATAAATATGTTGACCTAGAAGCTCGCTCAAGACGTCAAAATATACGAATACGTGGAGTAAAAGAGGGAGCTGAGGGGGACAATGCTTGTGAGTTCACTGTCAATCTAATCAAACACGTACTCAAACTACCTGAGGCACCTGTAATTGAAGTAGCACATCGACTACCCAGATATAAACCAAGATCTCAAGGAGAACATGCCTACCCACGACAGATCATAGTTAAACTTCGGGATATCCCAACAATGGAAGCGCTGATGAAAAAAATCAAATACGGAGAGAAGATGATGTACAGAAATGATTCTATTAAACTCCTACGGGACTACCCTTACGAGATTGTGCAAAAGAGAAGAAAGTTCTCACAGACCAGAGAACATCTTTACGGTGCCAAGGGTGTCATATGTGGAGTGTATTATCCGGCCAGGATGCGTATTACTTTCATGGGAAAGTGAAAAACATTCATTAACTCGGTAGAATCTCATAAATACGCTCAAGAAATCGTGGCCAAGGCAGCAACAAGTGAAGATTGATCACCAAGACGTCATGAACAAATTAATTTGCTTATTCCCCCAACAAGAATATCACAAGAAAAGTGAAATAACTGAACACTAATCTTTTAAAATTATTACACGCAACAGATTTTCCATGAGACGTGTCTAGACATTATTATCTCCCCTTGAACATTGCGGAATCTAACTCAAGGACACTCTGTGCTCAAACGACGAAAGACTGATAACATGGTAGTGACGATCTGCTATGCTGAGAGCGAAAAACATCACATGGCTTATATAGTTTTACAAAATATTGAGAATCAATAATAATTAATAATTAACAATACTAATATAGAATTTGCAATTGAAACTGATAAAAATGTGTTGCCTGCTTTATAACGCAGACAACAGTAATCACATATGTTCCGCAGCTCGAGTGGGAGTAAAGGGAGGAGACTAGGCACCTGCATAATTCCAGGAGCCTGACTCCGGTTAATCCTTTCAGCGAACAGCTCACTTTTAACAATACTAAAACCAATTCAAATAGTTAAGAGATAAAGAGTGAGGAATATATATGTAACTGAATACATTGAAGTCGGAATGAAACATATATATGGCTTATATAGTTTTACAAAATATTGAGAATCAATAATAATTAATAATTAACAATACTAATATAGAAATAACAATTGAAACTGATACAAATGTGTTGCCTCCTTTTATAACGCAGACAACATAGAAAACATAGAAAATAGGTGCAGGGAAGTAGGCCATTCGGCCCTTCGAGCCTGCACCGCCATTCAATATGATCATGGCTGATCATCCAACTCAGTATCCGCACCTGCCTTCTCTCCATACCCCCTGATCCCTTTAGCCACAAGGGCCACATCTAACTCCCTCTTAAATATAGCCAATGAACTGGCCTCAACTACCCTCTGTGGCAGAGAGTTCCAGAGATTCACCACTCTCTGTGTGAAAACGTTTTTCCTCATCTCGGTCTTAAAGGATTTCCCCCTTATCCTTAAGCTGTGAAATATTAGCTGTGAAACAGTAATCACATATGTTCCGCAGCTCGAGTGGGGAGGGGAGGAGACTAGGCACCTGGCATAATTCCAGCAGCCTGACTCCGGTTAACCCTTTCAGCGAACAGCTCACTTTTAACAATATTAAACCAATTCAAAATAGTTAAGAGATAAAGAGTGAGGAAGATATGTAACTGAATACATTTGAAGTCGGAATGAAACATATATATATACTGCAACTGGGTGAAATAGAACTGATTTGGAAACGGTACCGACCCCCTAGGTTTTGGGTAATAAAGGCAGCGGGGCTAACTTCATAACATCTACGCCGGAAGCGATATCGATGTCGTACCCACAGACGAGTGGGACACTCACTACGGTTTCGGAAACTCAGACACCATAAACTTATTTGATATACTTTTTTTCATCACAATACGTCACATCTATGTGGGTTTTTTTCAAGGACAGTTGCAGAGGAGAACTACCAAGGAAGTCTATAATAGAAATGCCCCCAAAATAACCAGAGTCCTGAGGTATGAATGCACCATAATAAATAAGATCATCAAAATTGGTAAAAATGTATGACGGCAATCAAAAGAAAATGGGAGGAATCACACTATGTAGTTGGAATATAAGGGGTATTAATGAACCTATTAAAAGGGGCAAGATACTAGCTCAGTTGAAATCATACAACACGGACATTTCGTTTCTACAGGAAACGCATCTTAAACATCAAGATCAGACGAGACTGAGGGCGAACTGGATAGGCCAAACATTTCACTCTTCATTCACTTCCAAATCTAGAGGTACTGCAATCATTATTCGTAAAGGAATTCCATTTAAATCAAAGAATACTATTTTAGATAAGGAAGGGAGATACCTTATAGTAGCAGGAGAGATCAATAATACGCCAATTACGCTGGTAAACATATACGCGCCCAATTTTGATAACCCTCAATTTTTTAATAAAATTCTGAATATAATTGCAGAATTTAATTATCAAAATGTTATAATTGAAGGAGACTTTAACTGTGTTTTAGACCCTTATCTAGATAAATCGAAGCAAAAACAAAAAGGTAACATGAAATCTAAAACCAGTGAACTTTTACATACATATATGGAAAACACAAATATAGCAGATGTGTGGAGGATTGCAAATCCGACGGGAAGGGATTATTCGTTTTATTCAACGGTGCATAAAACATACTCACGGATAGACTATTTTTTTGTGGATACAAAATTAATTCCGCACACTATGAACCCTAAATATCACACTAATGCGATCTCAGACCACTATCCGTTAACTTTTGTTTTAAAACTAGAAGGAATGTCTATGAATAAATCGTTCTGGAGGTTTAACTCGCAAATTTTAAAAGATCCACAAGGGAGTATATATCTAAAAAAACAGATGGATCTATTTTTTGAGATAAATGATACACCAGATATATCCCCCACGCTATTATGGGAATCCTTCAAAGCATTTATTAGAGGAGTCATTATTTCATTTCAAGCTTATCAAAATAAAAAGAATAAGAATGAACAAAGACATTTAGAAGAACAAATAAAACAATTACATACAGATAATGCTAAAGATCCAACTGTGGATAAACATAATAAAATCCTACTATTGAAATTCAAGCTAAATAAATTATTGTCAGAGAAAGTTATAACATTATTTCAAATCACAAAACAAGAACACTTCGAATTCGGGGACAAACCCCACAAACTTCTAGCACGCCAACTGAAAAAACGGGAAAAAGAGAATGCAATATTAAAGATTAAATCAGACAGAGGGGAATTATTAACATTACCCAAGGATATCAATAAAAGATTTGCTCAATTTTATCAGAATCTATACACATCTAAAACGTTAATAGACAATAATAAAATTTCAGAATTTTTAGATAACTGTAACCTACTACAATTAGAACTGAGGGAACAAGAGGAACTGGGAGCGCAAATTACTTCTAAGGAGATAGAAGACACAATAAAAACACTAAAGAATGGAAAAACACCAGGACCAGACGGAATCAGTAATGAATTTTATAAATCTTTTTACAACATAGTTACTCCATGATTACAGAAAATGTATACATATGCCTTTAAAGAGCAAAACTTACCTGAAACACTAGCAGAATCAACGATCATATTAATACTTAAAAAATATTAAAAAAATATAGAAGAACCAGGATCATATAAAGCTATTGCTTTGTTAAATACGGATCAAAAAATAATAGCGAAAACACTAGCCAGTAGACTAAGCAGGTATGTTAGTAGACTAATAAATGAGGATCAAACAGGATTTATACCTAAGAGACATTCATTCAATAATTTGAGATGTTTGCTTAACATAATGCACTCACATAAATCTCATGACCAAGAGTTATCTATCATCTCACTGGACGCAGAAAAAGCGTTTGATCAAGTAGAATGGGACTATATGATTAAAGTATTGCAAAAATTCCAATTGGGAGAGAACTTCATTGCATGGATAAAACTATTATATAACAAACCTACGGCTAGAATACTAACTAATAATATATTATCCTCGAAATTTGAACTATCAAGGGGCAATAGACAAGGATGTTCATTATCACCGCTGTTATTTGCTTTAGTAATTGAACCCCTGGCTGAAAAAATAAGAACACACCTGGATATTTACGGTTATAATACAAAATATTCAAATAACAAAATATCCCTATATGCCGATGATGTACTACTGTACATCACAAAACCACAAATTAGTATACCAAATATATTAAATTTAATTGAGGACTTTGGATCCTTCTCAGGATATAGAATAAATTGGAACAAAAGTGAAATTATGTCGATAAAACCAAAAGACTCAACACACCTCAGGAAATTCCCCTTTAAAATAGCTACAGAAAAATTCAAATATTTGGTAATTCAAATTACTAGAAATTACCAGGATATGTTTAAAGCCAATTATAATCCCTTACTTAAGAAATTAAATAATTTGATTAAATTCTGGAAAACACTTCCGATGTCCTTAATAGGCAGAATAAATGCTATAAAAATGATTTTCTTACCACAAATCCTATACCTATTTCAATCAATACCTATATATCTCCCAAAAAAGTTTTTCAAAAAATTGGACTCAGACATTACAAATTTTATATGGGATTATAAATCCCATAGAATACAAAGAGCACACCTTAATAAACGAAAAGAGTTGGGGGGTCTAGCGCTCCCTAACTTTATGTATTATAATTGGGCAGTAAATATTAAAAATATGATTCACCTGCTGGACAATTCTGCCCAGCAGGCGGACTGGATTGTAATGGAAAAAGGGGACTGCTCCCCGAGTAATATAGGAGCGATTATTCTCTCTCCAATAAATTTGAATAATAAAAATTATAATAAAAACCCAATTATAAATAGCACAATTAGAACATGGAAACAAATAAAACAGAATCTAAAATTAAGAAACCTATCTCTCTCAATACCAATAGTCAATAACCCATCGTTTAAACCTTCAATCATAGACAAATCATTTATAGAATGGGAAAGAATGGGAATCAAAACGCTCGAAGATCTGTATGAATTGTGAAAATTACTATCATTTCAACAACTACAACTGAAATATAATTTGAAAAATAACCAATATTTTAAATTTCTACAAATTCGTGATTGTCTGAAAAAATACACAAAAGACTATCATAATATGCCTTCCGACTTACTAGATGAAGCAATGAAGACAAAGGCGGAATCAGCTAATCTAATATCGTACTTATATAATATCATTTTAAACATAGAAATACCCACAACAGATGGAAATTAGAAGAGACTGGGAACAAGAATTAGCTATAAACATTTCAAAAGAGAGCTGGGATAATGATTACTACAGGTGCATAAATGTTCGATCAACGTACGACATACGCTTATCCAATTCAAAACATTACATAGACTATATTATTCAAAACTAAATAAATAAAATCTTTCCTAATGTTTCACCAATCTGTGATAAATGTCTATGTCTAGAAACTAACATAGCGCATTCTTTTGTTTTTTGTACAAAAATCCAAAAATTCTGGTATGAAATATTTGATATTTTTCAAAATTAATTAAAATAAAACTGGTACCAAAAACCAGAATGGATCATTTTTGGAATATCGGAAGGTATCCCAGAATTAAACGTGTATCAGAAGAATTTATTCAATTACGGGCTAATAATGGGAAAAAAGCTCATACTTAAATTCTGGAAAAATGCGCCCACACCAACAATAAAAATGTGGACATCAAATATGTTTGAAACATTACATCTGGAAGAGATGAGATTCCTCTGAGCAGGTAAAGCAGACCAATTCCAAAAGACGTGGTCTACGTTTCTGGACCTATTACAAGCATGAGGTGCAAAAAAAAAAAAAAAAGTATTGGAGACATTGTAATAATAATGGACAATATTTGTAATTTAAAAATGTAAGACTGGTATCGATTTTAATATGATATGTATCTACCTCCAATAAAAAATATCTTAAAACAAAAATAAAAAAAAATAAAGAAATAAATGGTATCAGGACCTGGTAATGGGAGGTAAAACAACAAAAACAGACTTGGTTGGTAGTCCCTTTCTGCGATTGTTCCTACTTTCTTTTTCTTTCTTTTCTAAGGTCTACTTTCTTACTTTACTTCCTTCTCTAACTTCTTTTCTAAGGGGCTTTCTTTTCCCAACACTCTCTTGCACTTCACGACTCTTGCGCACTTTCTTTACTTTTCTTACTTCTAACTTTCTTTTAAAGCTCAAAAAATGAAGCGGTACAAACAATGTATTAAGATATATGTGTTGTGTATTACTGTCATTTACCGTACTTCTAATAAAAATAATTAAAAAATAAAAAATAAAAAAAGAAATACCATGGCTCTTTCCAATTTTTACTATATCCTTTCAACCGAACAGGTACATAAAGATTCTGTAATCTTAAAATTTCACCTTTAAATGTCCTCCATTTCTCTTCTACCTCCTTCCCATAAAACAACATGTCCCAATTCACTCCTTTTAAATCCTTTCGCATCTCCTCAAAGTTAGCCCTTTCTCCAATCAAAAATCTCAACCCTAGGTCCAGTTCTGACCCTCTCCATAATTATATTGAAACTAATGGTATTGTGATCACTGGACCCGAAGTGCTCCCCAACGCTTACCTCCGCCACCTGCCCGGTCTCATTTCCTAACAGGAGGTCCAGCACTGCCCCTTCTCTAGCAGGCACCTCTATGTATTGCTGCAAAAAACTATCCTGCACACATTTTACAAACTCCAAACCATCCAGCCCTTTTACAGCATGTGTTTCCCAGTCTATGTGTGGAAAATTGAAATCTCCCACAATCACTACCTTGTGCTTACTACTAATATCTGCTATCTCCTTACATATTTGCTCTTCCAATTCGCGCTCCCCATTGGCGGTCTATAATACACCCCTATAAATGTTGCTACACCTTTCCATTTCTCAGCTCCAACCAAATAGCCTCCCTAGACGAGCCCTCTAATCTATCCTGCCGAAGCACTGCTGTAATATCTTCCTTGACAAGCAATGCAACAGCCCCACCTCTTGCCCCTCCAATTCTATCACCCCTGAAGCAACGAAATCCGGGAATATTTAGTTTCCAATCACAGCCCTCCTGCAACCGTGTTTCACTGATCGCCCACAACATCATACTTCCAGGTATCAATCCAGACTCTAAGCTCATCCACCTTTCTTACAATGCTCCTAGCATTAAAATATACACATTTAAGAAACCCACCACCACTTATTCTCTGTTTATTATCGTTTTCTCCTTTCTCCCCTACAAGGTCGTCATAAATCCGGCAAGGTCGCCTCAAATCCGGCAATGTCGCCATATTTCCGGCAAAGTCGCCATAAATCCGGCAAGGTCGCGACAAATACGGCAAGGTCCCCATATTTCCAGCAAGTTCGCAATATTTCCGGCAAGGTCGCCACAAATCCGGCAAGTTCGCCATATTTACGACAAGGTCGCCATAAATCCGGCAAGGTCGCCATAAATCCGGCAAGGTCGCTATATTTCCGGCAAGGTCGCCATATTTCCGGCAAGGTCCCTATATTTCCAGCAAGGTCGCAATATTTCCGGCAAGGTCGCCACAAATCCGGCAAGGTCGCCACAAATCCGGCAAGGTCGCCACAAATCCGGCAAGGTCGCCACAAATCCGGCAAGGTCGCCATATTTCCGGCAAGGTCGCCATAAATCCGGCAAGGTCGCCACAAATCCGGCGAGGTCGCCATATTTCCGGCAAGGTCGCCACAACTCCGGAAAAGGTCGTCATAAATCCGGCAAGGTCGCCACAAATCCGGCAATGTCGCCATATTTCCTACAATGTCGCCATAAATCCGGCAAGGTAACCACAAATACGGCAAGGTCCCCATATTTCCAGCAAGGTCGCAATATTTCCGGCAAGGTCGCAACAAATCCGGCAAGGTCGCCATATTTCCGCCAAGGTCGCCATAAATCCGGCAAGGTCGCCACAAATCCGGCAAGGTGCCCATATTTCCAGCAAGGTCGCAATATTTCCGGCAAGGTCGCCACAAATCCGGCAAGGTCGCCATATTTCCGGCAAGGTCGCCATAAATCCGGCAAGGTCGCTACAAATCCGGCAAGGTCGCTATATTTACGGCAAGGTCGCCATATTTCCGGCAAGGTCGCTACAAATCCGGCAAGGTCGCCATATTTCCGACATGGTCGCCATAAATAAGGAAAGGTCGCCAAAAATCCGTCAAGGTCGACATATTTCCGGCAAGGTCGCCACAAATCCGGCAAGGTCGCCACAAATCCGGCAAGGTCGCCATATTTCCGGCAAGGTCGCCATAAATCCGGCAAGGTCGCCACAAATCCGACAAGGTCGCCATATTTCCGGCAAGATCGCCATATTTCCGCCAAGGTCGCCACAAATCCAGCAAGGTCGCCATATTTCCGTCAAGGTCGCCATAAATTCGGCAAGGTCGCCACAAATCCGGCAAGGCCGCCATAAATCCGGCGAGGTAGCCATAAATCCGGCAAGGTCGCCACAAATTCGACAAGGTCGCCACAAATCCGGCAATGTCGCCATAAATCCGGCAAGGTCGCCATAAATCCGGCAAGGTCGCCACAAATCCGGCGAGATCGCGATATTTCCGGCAAGGTCGCCACTAGTCCGGCAAGGTCGCCACAAATCCGGCGAGGTCGCCATATTTCCGGCAAGGTAGCCTCAAATCCGGCAAGGTCGCCACAAATCCGGCGAAGTCGCCATATTTCCGGTAAGGTCGCCATAAATGCGGCAAGGTCGCAACAAATCCGGCGAGGTCGCCATAAATCCGGCGAGGTAGCCATAAATCCGGCAAGGTCGCCACAAATCCAGCGAGGTCGCCATATTTCCGTCAAGGTCGCCATAAATTCGGCAAGGTCGCGACAAATCCGGCAAGGTCGCCATAAATCCGGCAAGGTCGCCACAAATCCGGCGAGATCGCTATATTTCCGGCAAGGTCGCCACAAGTCCGGCAAGGTCGCCACAAATCCGGCGAGGTCGCCATATTTCCGGCAAGGTAGCCTCAAATCCGGCAAAGTCGCCAAAAATCCGGCGAAATCGCCATATTTCCGGCAAGGTCGTCATAAATCCGGCAAGTTCGCCACAAATCCGGCGAGGTTGCCACAAATCCGGCGAGGTCGCCATATTTCCGGCAAGGTCGCCATAAATGCGGCAAGGTCGCCACAAATCCGGCGAGGTCGCCATAAATCCGGCAAGGTCGCCACAAATTCGGCAAGGTCGCCATATTTCAGGCAAGGTCGCCATAAAATCCGGCAAGGTCGCCAAAAATCCGGCAAGGTCGCTATATTTACGGAAAGGTCGCCATATTTCCGGCAAGGTCGCCACAAATCCGGCAAGGTCGCCATATTTCCGACATGGTCGCCATAAATCCGGAAAGGTCGCCAAAAATCCGCAAAGGTCGACATATTTCCGGCAAGGTCGCCACAAATCCGGCAAGGTCGCCACAAATCCGACAAGGTCGCCATATTTCCGGCAAGGTCGCCATAAATCCGGCAAGGTCGCTACAAATCCGGCAAGGTCGCCATAAATCCGGCGAGGTCGCCACAAATCCGACAAGGTCACCTTATTTCCGGCAAGGTCGCCATATTTCCGGCAAGGTTGCCATAAATCCGGCCAGGTCGCCATATATCCGGCAAGGTAGGCATATTTCCGGCAAGACCGCCATAAATCCGGCGAGGTAGCCATAAATCCGGCAAGGTCGCCACAAATCCAGCGAGGTCGCCATATTTCCGTCAAGGTCGCCATAAATTCGGCAAGGTCGCCACTAATCCGGCAAGGTCGCCATCAATCCGGCAAGTTCGCCATAAATTCGGCAAGGTCGCCACAAATCCGGCGAGATCGCGATATTTCCGGCAAGGTCGCCACAATTCCGGCAAGGTCGCCACATATCCGGCGAGGTCGCCATATTCCCGGCAAGGTAGCCTCACATCCGGCAAGGTCGCCACAAATCCGGCGAAGTCGCCATATTTCCGGCAAGGTCGTCATAAATCCGGCAAGTTCGCCACAAATCCGGCGAGGTCGCCATATTTTTTTACAGATTTTTACAGTGGCGGCGCCTAACGGCAGCGGCTCAACTACAGTCGTCCGTCTTTTTTATTTTTTGTCTTGTTAAATGTATGTCTTGAGCTTAGTTTTTATTATTGTTTAGCTGTGTATATGTGGGGGGTGGAGGGGGGGGGGTGTGGGGGAAACCGTTAGCCTCTTCCCTGTGCGGGGGACCCGAGTTTTTCCCTGTCGGATCTCCGGTGTCGTTGGGCCTAACATCGTGGAGCCGGCGGCTGCCTCCGGTCGGGACCAACCTGAGGGCTCCAGTCGCGGAGCCTGCGGACCTGACATCGCGGAGCTGGTCGTCTTCGGAGCAGGAAGAGCTGTGGTGGCGCTCGGCTGCGACCCGACTTTGGAGCTTCGGAAGCTCCGGCTGCGGGCCCGGTGGACGGGAACATCGGGAGCTCCAGGTCCCTGGTGGGAGACGGCTTTCAGAGCTCCCGCAACGGCAACTTCTCCCGCTGGACGCGCGGGGTTTAAAGGACACGGAGCTAGGCCTAACATCGCCCGGTGCAGGTTAGCGGCCACGGGACTTACCGTCGCCCGCCGTGGGCTCTAACATCGGAGCCCCAGTTCGCCTAGACGCTGCAGGTGGACTGCTGCACCGCGGATTGGACTGCTTGAACCGCGGGGTTTAAAGGACACGGAGCCGGGGCCTAACATCACCCGGCGTGGCTAAATGGCCACAGGACTTACCATCGTCCACCGGGGGCTTTAACATCGGAGCCCCAGTTCGCCTCGACGCTGCAGTTGGACCGCGGGAGAAGAACAAAGGGAAGAGATAAGACTTTGCCTTCCATCACAGTGAGGAGGTGTTGGAGATTCACTGTGATGGATGTTTATGTAAACTGTGTTAAGTGTGGGTCTTGGGGTTTTTTGTAATGTAAAAAAAACTGTAGTAAATGATATTTCGTTCAAACCTAGGTTTGAATGACAATAAATAGCATTCCATTTCCGGCAAGGTCGCCATTAATGCGGCAAGGTCGCCACAAATCCGGCGAGGTCGCCATATTTCCGGCAAGGTAGCCTCAAATCCGGCAAAGTCGCCAAAAATCCGGCGAAATCGCCATATTTCCGGCAAGGTCGTCATAAATCCGGCAAGTTCGCCACAAATCCGGCGAGGTCGCCACAAATCCGGCGAGGTCGCCATATTTCCGGCAAGGTCGCCATAAATGCGGCAAGGTCGCCACAAATCCGGCGAGGTCGCCATAGATCCGGCAAGGTCGCCACAAATTCGGCAAGGTCGCCATATTTCAGGCAAGGTCGCCATAAAATCCGGCAAGGTCGCCAAAAATCCGGCAAGGTCGCTATATTTACGGAAAGGTCGCCATATTTCCGGCAAGGTCGCCACAAATCCGGCAAGGTCGCCATATTTCCGACATGGTCGCCATAAATCCGGAAAGGTCGCCAAAAATCCGTAAAGGTCGACATATTTCCGGCAAGGTCGCCACAAATCCGGCAAGGTCGCCACAAATCCGACAAGGTCGCCATATTCCCGGCAAGGTCGCCATAAATCCGGCAAGGTCGCCACAAATCCGACAAGGTCACCATATTTCCGGCAAGGTCGCCATATTTCCGGCAAGGTTGCCATAAATCCGGCCAGGTCGCCACAAATCCAGCGAGGTCGCCATATTTCCGTCAAGGTCGCCATAAATTCGGCAAGGTCGCCACTAATCCGGCAAGGTCGCCATCAATCCGGCAAGTTCGCCATAAATTCGGCAAGGTCGCCACAAATCCGGCGAGATCGCGATATTTCCGGCAAGGTCGCCACAATTCCGGCAAGGTCGCCACAAATCCGGCGAGGTCGCCATATTCCCGGCAAGGTAGCCTCACATCCGGCAAGGTCGCCACAAATCCGGCGAAGTCGCCATATTTCCGGCAAGGTCGTCATAAATCCGGCAAGTTCGCCACAAATCCGGCGAGGTCGCCATATTTCCGGCAAGGTCGCCATTAATGCGGCAAGGTCGCCACAAATCCGGCGAGATCGCCATATTTCCGGCAAGGTAGCCTCAAATCCGGCAAAGTCGCCAAAAATCCGGCGAAATCGCCATATTTCCGGCAAGGTCGTCATAAATCCGGCAAGTTCGCCACAAATCCGGCGAGGTCGCCACAAATCCGGCGAGGTCGCCATATTTCCGGCAAGGTCGCCATAAATGCGGCAAGGTCGCCACAAATCCGGCGAGGTCGCCATAGATCCGGCAAGGTCGCCACAAATTCGGCAACGTCGCCATATTTCAGGCAAGGTCGCCATAAAATCCGGCAAGGTCGCCAAAAATCCGGCTAGGTCGCTATATTTACGGAAAGGTCGCCATATTTCCGGCAAGGTCGCCACAAATCCGGCAAGGTCGCCATATTTCCGACATGGTCGCCATAAATCCGGAAAGGTCGCCAAAATCCGTAAAGGTCGACATATTTCCGGCAAGGTCGCCACAAATCCGGCAAGGTCGCCACAAATCCGACAAGGTCGCCATATTCCCGGCAAGGTCGCCATAAATCCGGCAAGGTCGCCACAAATCCGACAAGGTCACCATATTTCCGGCAAGGTCGCCATATTTCCGGCAAGGTTGCCATAAATCCGGCCAGGTCGCCATATTTCCGGCAAGGTAGGCATATTTCCGGCAAGATCGCCACAAATCCAGCAAGGTCGCCATATTTCCGTCAAGGTCGCCATAAATTCGGCAAGGTCCCTACAAATCCGGCAAGGTCGCCATAAATCCGGCGAGGTCGCCACAAATCCGACAAGGTCACCATATTTCCGGCAAGGACGCCATATTTCCGGCAAGGTTGCCATAAATCCGGCCAGGTCGCCATATTTCCGGCAAGGTAGGCATATTTCCGGCAAGATCGCCATAAATCCGGCGAGGTAGCCATAAATCCGGCAAGGTCGCCACAAATCCAGCGAGGTCGCCATATTTCCGTCAAGGTCGCCATAAATTCGGCAAGGTCGCCACAAATCCGGCAAGGTCGCCATCAATCCGGCAAGTTCGCCATAAATTCGGCAAGGTCGCCACAAATCCGGCGAGATCGCGATATTTCCGGCAAGGTCGCCACAATTCCGGCAAGGTCGCCACAAATCCGGCGAGGTCGCCATATTCCCGGCAAGGTAGCCTCAAATCCGGCAAGGTCGCCACAAATCCGGCGAAGTCGCCATATTTCCGGCAAGGTCGTCATAAATCCGGCAAGTTCGCCACAAATCCGGCGAGGTCGCCATATTTCCGGCAAGGTCGCCATAAATGCGGCAAGGTCGCCACAAATCAGGCGAGGTCGCCATAAATCCGGCAAGGTCGCCACAAATCCGGCGAGATCGCGATCTTTCCGGCAAGGTCGCCACAATTCCGGCAAGATCGCCACAAATCCGGCGAGGTCGTCATATTTCCGGCAAGGTCACCTCAAATCCGGCAAGGTCGCCACAAATCCGGCGAAGTCGCCATATTTCCGGCAAGGTCGTCATAAATCCGGCAAGTTCGCCACAAATCCGGCGAGGTCGCCATATTTCCGGCAAGGTCGCCATAAATCCGACAAGGACGCCACAAATCCGGCGAGGTCGCCATAAATCCGGCAAGGTCGCCACAAATTCGGCAAGGTCGCCATATTTCAGGCAAGGTCGCCATAAATACGGCAAGGTCGTCATAAATCCGGCAAGGTCGCCAGAAATCCGGCGGGATCCCCATATTTCCGGCAACTTCGCTACAAATCCGGCAAGTTCGCCATAAATCCGGCAAGGTCGCCACAAACCGGCAAGGTCGCCATAAATCCGGCAAGGTCGCCACAAATTCGGCAAGGTCGCCATATTTCAGGCAAGGTCGCCATAAATCCTCCAAGGTCTTCATAAATCCGGCAAGGTCGCCTCAAATCCGGCAATGTCGCCATATTTCCGGCAAAGTCGCCATAAATCCGGCAAGGTCGCGACAAATACGGCAAGGTCCCCATATTTCCAGCAAGGTCGCAATATTTCCGGCAAGGTCGCCACAATCCGGCAAGCTCGCCATATTTCCGACAAGGTCCCCGTAAATCCGGCAAGGTCGCCACAAATCCGGCAAGGTCGCTATATTTCCGGCAATGTCGCCATATTTCCGGCAAGGTCGCCACAAATCCGGCAAGGTCCCCATATTTCCAGCAAGGTCGCAATATTTCCGGCAAGGTCGCCACAAATCCGGCAAGGTCGCCATATTTCCGGCAAGGTCGCCATAAATCCGGCAAGGTCGCCATATTTCCGGCAAGGTCGCCACAAATCCGGCAAGGTCGTCATAAATCCGGTAAGGTGGACACAAATCCGGCTATATCGCCATATTTCCGACAAAGTCGCCATAAATCCGGCAAGGTAGCCACAAATACGGCAAGGTCCCCATATTTCCAGCAAGTTCGCAATATTTCCGGCAAGATCGCCACAAATCCGGCGAGGTCGTCATATTTCCGGCAAGGTCACCTCAAATCCGGCAAGGTCGCCACAAATCCGGCGAAGTCGCCATATTTCCGGCAAGGTCGTCATAAATCCGGCAAGTTCGCCACAAATCCGGCGAGGTCGCCATATTTCCGGCAAGGTCGCCATAAATCCGACAAGGACGCCACAAATCCGGCGAGGTCGCCATAAATCCGGCAAGGTCGCCACAAATTCGGCAAGGTCGCCATATTTCAGGCAAGGTCGCCATAAATACGGCAAGGTCGTCATAAATCCGGCAAGGTCGCCAGAAATCCGGCGGGATCCCCATATTTCCGGCAACTTCGCTACAAATCCGGCAAGTTCGCCATAAATCCGGCAAGGTCGCCACAAACCGGCAAGGTCGCCATAAATCCGGCAAGGTCGCCACAAATTCGGCAAGGTCGCCATATTTCAGGCAAGGTCGCCATAAATCCTCCAAGGTCTTCATAAATCCGGCAAGGTCGCCTCAAATCCGGCAATGTCGCCATATTTCCGGCAAAGTCGCCATAAATCCGGCAAGGTCGCGACAAATACGGCAAGGTCCCCATATTTCCAGCAAGGTCGCAATATTTCCGGCAAGGTCGCCACAATCCGGCAAGCTCGCCATATTTCCGACAAGGTCCCCGTAAATCCGGCAAGGTCGCCACAAATCCGGCAAGGTCGCTATATTTCCGGCAATGTCGCCATATTTCCGGCAAGGTCGCCACAAATCCGGCAAGGTCCCCATATTTCCAGCAAGGTCGCAATATTTCCGGCAAGGTCGCCACAAATCCGGCAAGGTCGCCATATTTCCGGCAAGGTCGCCATAAATCCGGCAAGGTCGCCATATTTCCGGCAAGGTCGCCACAAATCCGGCAAGGTCGTCATAAATCCGGTAAGGTGGACACAAATCCGGCTATATCGCCATATTTCCGACAAAGTCGCCATAAATCCGGCAAGGTAGCCACAAATACGGCAAGGTCCCCATATTTCCAGCAAGTTCGCAATATTTCCGGCAAGATCGCCACAAATCCGGCAAGGTCGCCATATTTCCGGAAAAGGTCGCCATAAATCCGGCAAGGTCGCCACAAATCCGGCAAGGTCGCCATATTTCCGTCAAGGTCGCCATAAATCCGACAAGGACGCCACAAATCCGGCGAGGTCGCCATAAATCCGGCAAGGTCGCCACAAATTCGGCAAGGTCGCCATATTTCAGGCAAGGTCGCCATAAATACGGCAAGGTCGTCATAAATCCGGCAAGGTCGCCAGAAATCCGGCGGGATCCCCATATTTCCGGCAACTTCGCTACAAATCCGGCAAGTTCGCCATAAATCCGGCAAGGTCGCCACAAACCGGCAAGGTCGCCATAAATCCGGCAAGGTCGCCACAAATTCGGCAAGGTCGCCATATTTCAGGCAAGGTCGCCATAAATCCTCCAAGGTCTTCATAAATCCGGCAAGGTCGCCTCAAATCCGGCAATGTCGCCATATTTCCGGCAAAGTCGCCATAAATCCGGCAAGGTCGCGACAAATACGGCAAGGTCCCCATATTTCCAGCAAGGTCGCAATATTTCCGGCAAGGTCGCCACAATCCGGCAAGCTCGCCATATTTCCGACAAGGTCCCCGTAAATCCGGCAAGGTCGCCACAAATCCGGCAAGGTCGCTATATTTCCGGCAATGTCGCCATATTTCCGGCAAGGTCGCCACAAATCCGGCAAGGTCCCCATATTTCCAGCAAGGTCGCAATATTTCCGGCAAGGTCGCCACAAATCCGGCAAGGTCGCCATATTTCCGGCAAGGTCGCCATAAATCCGGCAAGGTCGCCATATTTCCGGCAAGGTCGCCACAAATCCGGCAAGGTCGTCATAAATCCGGTAAGGTGGACACAAATCCGGCTATATCGCCATATTTCCGACAAAGTCGCCATAAATCCGGCAAGGTAGCCACAAATACGGCAAGGTCCCCATATTTCCAGCAAGTTCGCAATATTTCCGGCAAGATCGCCACAAATCCGGCAAGGTCGCCATATTTCCGGAAAAGGTCGCCATAAATCCGGCAAGGTCGCCACAAATCCGGCAAGGTCGCCATATTTCCGTCAAGGTCGCCATAAATTCGGCAAGGTCGCCACAAATCCGGCAAGGTCGCCATAAATCCGGCGAGGTAGCCATATATCCGGCAAGGTCGCCACAAATCCAGCGAGGTCGCCATATTTCCGTCAAGGTCGCCATAAATTCGGCAAGGTCGCCACAAATCCGGCAAGGTCGCCATCAATCCGGCAAGTTCGCCATAAATTCGGCAAGGTCGCCACAAATCCGGCGAGATCGCGATATTTCCGGCAAGGTCGCCACAATTCCGGCAAGGTCGCCACAAATCCGGCGAGGTCGCCATATTTCCGGCAAGGTAGCCTCAAATCCGGCAAGGTCGCCACAAATCCGGCGAAGTCGCCATATTTCCGGCAAGGTCGTCATAAATCCGGCATTTTCGCCACAAATCCGGCGAGGTCGCCATATATCCGGCAAGGTCGCCATAAATGCGGCAAGGTCGCCACAAATCCGGCGAGGTCGCCATAAATCCGGCAAGGTCGCCACAAATCCGGCGAGATCGCGATATTTCCGGCAAGGTCGCCACAATTCCGGCAAGGTCGCCACAAATCCGGCGAGGTCGCCATATTTCCGGCAAGGTCGGCTCAAATCCGGCAAGGTCGCCACAAATCCGGCGAAGTCCCTATATTTCCGGCAAGGTCGTCATAAATCCGGCAAGTTCGCCATAAATTTAGCAAGGTCGCCACAAATCCGGCGAGGTCGCCATAAATCCGGCAAGGTCGCCACAAATTCGGCAAGGTCGCCATATTTCAGGGAAGGTCGCCATCAATACGGCAAGGTCGTCATAAATCCGGCAAGGTCGGCAGAAATCCGGCGGGGTCCCCATATTTCCGGCAAGTTCCCCACAAATCCGGCAAGTTCGCCACAAACCGGCAAGGTCGCCATAAATCTTAGAACCCTTTTTAAACAACGGAACAACATGCGCAGTACGCCAATCCTCCGGCACTATTCCCGTTTCTAATGACATTTGAAATATTTCTGTGATAGGCCCTGCTATTTCTACACTAACTTCCCTCAATGTCCTCTGGAATATCCTGTCAGGACCTGGAGTCTTATACGTTTTCATCTTTTTCAAAAGTGTCCGCACCTCCTCTTCTTTGAATCTCATAGTTTCCATTGCTACTCTGCTCGTTTCCCTTAACTCACATTATTCCATATCCTTCTCCTTGGTGAATACCGAAGAAAAGAAATTGTTCAGTATCTCCCCCATCTCTTTTGGCTCTGCAGATAGCTGTCCACTCTGACTCTCTAATGGACTAATTTTATTCCTTGTTATCCTTTTGCTATTAATATAGCTGTAGAAACCCTTTGGATTTACTTTCACCTTACTTGCCAAAGCAACCTCATATCTTCTTTTAGCATTTCTAATTTCTTTCTTAATATTCTTTTTACATTCTTTATACTCCTCAAGCACCTGATTTATTCCATGCTGCCTATAAATATTGTAGATCTCTCTCTTTTTCCGAACCAAGTGTCCAATGGCTCGGCTTCCGGTGGCGCCATGCTTTGCTAGCAGTCGCAAATTTTTTAGCTCCGCTGAAAAAAATCGCGATTTTTCGCGTTAAAATCGGGTCTGGAGGTCGGGACCGTTTTTAAAAACTTACTGGAGTCTCATGTCGCGGTGCTGATGACATCATCAGTAAGCACCGTGAATTTAACGGAGGGAAAGTCATTTTAAATGAAAAGTACGTCTCCAGATCAGAGCCCACAGAGGAAAGTCAAAAAACAGTCGCTGAAGACTCTGGAACATCAAGAAACTGCAAAACTGACCTCTGGAGTGGTCTCTGGAATGGATACACGATCTAAGATTGAGATGACCACAAAAGAGAAAACCGAAATGGAGGAGTTAAAGAACTCGGTAAGAGATTTTAAAAATGACTTGAAGGCTGGAAACATAAATTTGATGGACGGTAATGAAAAAATACTTGCGGGCATTGGTGCTCTGCAAAAAAGAGTTGATGATGTGCAAGAAGAATTAACGGGGAAAATTAATAATATGGCAGAAGAGACCACAAAGTTGTATGAGGCTGTGCATGAAACTGTTTCTGCAAATGTAACTGCAGTGAAAGATATGGAAGCTGTTGTGGAAGAGATGACCGGAGAGATGCAGACGATGAAGTTAGAAATAGGCAGCCTCAAGAGCCAACTTACAAACGTTTCTGATAAATATGTTGACCTGGAAGCTCGCTCAAGTCAAAATATACGAATACGTGGAGTAAAAGAGGGAGCTGAGGGGGACAATGCTTGTGAGTTCACTGCCAATCTAATCAAACACGTACTCAAACTACCTGAGGCACCTGTAATTGAAGTAGCACATCGACTACCCAGATTTAAAACAAGATCTCAAGGAGAACATGCCTACCCACGACAGATCATAGTTAAACTTCGGGATATCCCAACAATGGAAGCGCTGATGAAAAAAATCAAATACGGAGAGAAGATGATGTACAGAAATGATTATATTAAACTCCTACGGGACTACCCTTACGAGATTGTGTAAAAGAGAAGAAAGTTCTCACAGAGAAGCTCTTTACGGTGTCAAGGGTGTCATATGTGGAGTGTATTATCCGGCCAGGATGCGTATTACTTTCATGGGAAAGTCAAAAACATTCATTAACTCGGTAGAATCTCTTAAATACGCTCAAGAAATCGTGGCCAAGGCAGCAACAAGTGAAGATTGATCACCAAGACGTCATGAACAAATTAATTTGCTTATTCCCCCAACAAGAATATCACAAGAAAAGTGAAATAACTGAACACCAATCTTTTAAAATTATTACACGCAACAGATTTTCCATGAGACGTGTCCAGACATTATTATCTCCCCTTGAACATTGCGGAATCTAACTCAAGGACACTCTGTGCTCAAACGAGGAAAGACTGATAACATGGGAGTGACGATCTGCTGTGCTGAGAGCGAATAACATCACATGGCTTATATAGTTTTACAAAATATTGAGAATCAATAATAAATAATAATTAACAATACTAATATAGAATTAGCAATTGAAACTGATAAAAATGTGTTGCCTGCTTTATAACGCAGACAACAGTAATCACATATGTTCCGCAGCTCGAGTGGGGAGGGGAGGAGACTAGGCACCTGGCATAATTCCAGGAGCCTGACTCCGGTTAACCCTTTCAGCGAACAGCTCACTTTTAACAATACTAAAACCAATTCAAAATAGTTAAGAGATAAAGAGTGAGGAATATATGTAACTGAATACATTTGAAGTCGGAATGAAACATATATATGGCTTATATAGTTTTACAAAATATTGAGAATCAATAATAATTAATAATTAAGAATACTAATGTAGAAATAACAATTGAAACTGATAAAAGTGTGTTGCCTACTTTATAACGCAGACAACAGTAATCACATATGTTCCGCAGCTCGAGTGGGGAGGGGAGGAGACTAGGCACCTGGCATAATTCCAGGAGCCTGACTCCGGTTAACCCTTTCAGCGAACAGCTCACTTGTAACAATACTAAAACCAATTCAAAATAGTTAAGAGATAAAGAGTGAGGAAGATATGTAACTGAATACATTTGAAGTCGGAATGAAACGTATATATATACTGCAACTGGGTGAAATGGAACTGATTTGGAAACGGTACCGACCCCCTAGGTTTTGGGTAATAAAGGCAGCGGGGCTAACTTCATAACATCTACGCCGGAAGCGATATCGATGTCGTACCCCACAGACGAGTGGGACACTCACTACGGTGTCGGAAACTCAGACACCGTAAACTTATTTGATATACTTTTTTTTATCACAATACGTCACATCTATGTGGGGTTTTTTCAAGGACAGTCGCAGAGGAGAACTACCAAGGAAGTCTATAATAGAAATGCGCCCAAAATAACCAGAGTCCTGAGGTATGAATGCACCATAATAAATAAGATCATCAAAATTGGTAAAAATGTATGACGGCAATCAAAAGAAAATGGGAGGAATCACACTATGTAGTTGGAATATAAGGGGTATTAATGAACCTATTAAAAGGGGCAAGATACTAGCTCAGTTGAAATCATACAACACGGACATTTCGTTTGTACAGGAAACGCATCTTAAACATCAAGATCAGACAAGACTGAGGGCGAACTGGATAGGCCAAACATTTCACTCTTCATTCACTTCCATATCTAGAGGTACTGCAATCATTATTCGTAAAGGAATTCCATTTAAATCAAAGAATACTATTTTAGATAAGGAAGGGAGATACCTTATAGTAGCAGGAGAGATCAATAATACGCCAATTACGCTGGAAAAATATACGCGCCCAATTTTGATAACCCTCAATTTTTTTTATAAAATTCTGAATATAATTGCAGAATTTAATTATCAAAATGTTATAATTGGAGGAGACTTTAACTGTGTTTTAGACCCTTATCTATATAAATCGATGCAAAAACAAAAAGGTAACATGAAATCTAAAACCAGTGAACTTTTACATACATATATGGAAAACACAAATATAGCAGATGTGTGGAGGATTGCAAACCCGACGGGTAGGGATTATTCGTTTTATTCAACGGTGCATAAAACATACTCACGGATAGACTATTTTCTTGTGGATACAAAATTAATTCCGCACACTATGAACCCTAAATATCACACTAATGCGATCTCAGACCACTCTCCGTTAACTTTTGTTTTAAAACTAGAAGGAATGTCTATGAATGAATCGTTCTGGAGGTTTAACTCGCAAATTTTAAAAGACCCACAAGGGAGTATATATCTAAAAAACAGATGGATCTATTTTTTGAGATAAATGATGCACCAGATATATCCCCCATGCTATTATGGGAATCCTTCAAAGCATTTATTAGAGGTGTCATTATTTCATTTCAAGCTTATCAAAATAAAAATAATAAGAATGAACAAAGACATTTAGAAGAACAAATAAAACAATTAGATACAGATAACGCTAAAGATCCAACTATGGATAAACATAATAAAATCCTACTATTGAAATTCAAGCTAAATAAATTACTGTCAGAGAAAGTTATAACATTATTTCAAATCACAAAACAAGAACACTTCGAATTCGGGGACAAACCCCACAAACTTCTAGCACGCCAACTGAAAAAACGGGAAAAAGAGAATGCAATATTAAAGATTAAATCAGACAGAGGGGAATTATTAACATTACCCAAGGATATCAATAAAAGATTTGCTCAATTTTATCAGAATCTATACACATCTAAAACGTTAATAGACAATAATAACATTTCAGAATTTTTAGATAACTGTAACCTACCACAATTAGAACTGAGGGAACAAGAGGAACTGGGAGCACAAATTACTTCTAAGAAGATAGAAGACACAATAAAAACACTAAAGAATGGAAAAACACCAGGACCAGACGGATTCAGTAATGAATTTTATAAAGCTTTTTACAACATAGTTACTCCACGATTACAGAAAATGTATACATATGCTTTTAAAGAGCAAAACTTACCTGAAACACGTTTCACAACGCCATAGCACATTTGAAGCTACCATAGCGCATTCTTTTGTTTTTTGTACAAAAATCCAAAAATTCTGGTATGAAATATTTGATATTTTTTCAATATTAATTAATATAAAACTGGTACCAAAACCAGAATGGATCATTTTTGGAATATCGGAAGGTATCCCTGAATTAAACGTGTATCAGAAGAATTTATTCAATTACGGGCTAATAATGGTGGGAAAAGCTCATACTTAAATTCTGGAAAAATGCGCCCACACCAACAATAAAAATGTGGACATCAAATATGTTTGAAACATTACATCTGGAAGAGATGAGATTCCTCTTAGCAGGTAAAGCAGACCAATTCCAAAAGACGTGGTCTACGTTTCTGGACCTATTACAACCATGAGGTGCAATAGCAATTTTAAAAATAAATAAATAAATATATGGTATCAGGACCTGGTAATGGGAGGTAAAATAACAAAAACAGACTTGGTTGGTAGTCCCTTTCTGCGATTGTTCCTACTTTCTTTTCTTTCTTTTCTAGGGTCTACTTTCTTACTTTACTTCCTTCTCTAACTTCTTTTCTAAGGGGCTTTCTTTTCCCAACATTCTCTTGCACTTCACGACTCTTGCGCACTTTCTTTACTTTTCTTACTTCTATCTTTCTTTTAAAGCTCAAAAAAATGAAGCGGTGCAAAAAATGTATTAAGATATATGTGTTGTGTATTACTGTAATTTACCGTACTTCTAATAAAAATAATTTAAAAAAAAAATTTAAAAAAAGAAATACCATGGCTCTTTCCAATTTTTACTATTTCCTTTCAACCGAACAGGTACATAAAGATTCTGTACTCTTAAAATTTCACCTTTAAATGACCTCCATTTCTCTTCTACCTCCTTCCCATAAAACAACATGTCCCAATTCACTCCTTTTAAATCCTTTCGCATCCCCTCAGTTAGCATTTCCCAATCAAAAATCTCAACCCTAAGTCCAGTTCTGACCCTCTCCATAATTATATTGAAACTAATGGTATTGTGATCACTGGACCCGAAGTGCTCCCCAACGCTTACCTCCGCCACCTGCCCGGTCTCATTTCCTAACAGGAGGTCCAGCACTGCCCCTTCTCTAGTAGGCACCTCTATGTATTGCTGCAAAAAACTATCCTGCACACATTTTACAAACTCCAAACCATCCAGCCCATTTACAGCATGTGTTTCCCAGTCTATGTGTGGAAAATTGAAATCTCCCACAATCACTACCTTGTGCTTACTACTAATATCTGCTATCTGCTGACATATTTGCTCTTCCAATTCTCGCTCCCCATTTGGCGGTCTATAATACACCCCTATAAGTGTTCCTACACCTTTCCCATTTCTCAGCTCCACCCAAATAGCCTCCCTAGACGAGCTCTCTAATCTATCCTGCCAAAGCACTGCTGTAATATCTTCCTTGACAAGCAATGCAACTGCCCCACCTCTTGCCCTTCCAATTCTATCACCCCTGAAGCAACGAAATCCTGGAATATTTAGTTTCCAATCACAGCCCTCCTGCAACCGTGTTTCACTGATCGCCACAACATCATACTTCCAGGTAACAATCCAGACTCTAAGCTCATCCATCTATCTTACAATGCACCTAGCATTAAAATATACACATTTAAGAAACCCACCACCACTTATTCTCTGTTTATTATCGTTGTATTCTTTCTCCCCTACAAGGTCGTCATAAATCCGGCAAGGTCGCCTCAAATCCGGCAATGTCGCCATATTTCCGGCAAAGTCGCCATAAATGCGGCAAAGTCGCGACAAATACGGCAAGGTCCCCATATTTCCAGCAAGTTCGCAATATTTCCGGCAAGGTCCCCACAAATCCGGCAAGTTCGCCATATTTCCGACAAGGTCGCCATAAATCCGACAAGGTCGCCATAAATCCGGCAAGGTCGCTATATTTCCGGCAAGGTCGCCATATTTCCGGCAAGGTCGCCACAAATCCGGAAAAGGTCCCCATATTTCCAGCAAGGTCGCAATATTTCCGGCAAGGTCGCCATAAATCCGGCAAGGTCGCCACAAATCCGGCGAGGTCGCCATATTTCCGGCAAGGTCGCCACTAATCCGGCAAGGTCGTCAAAAAGCCGGCAAGGTCGCCACAAATCCGGCAATGTCGCCATATTTCCTACAATATCGCCATAAATCCGGCAAGGTAGCCACAAATACGGCAAGGTCCCCATATTCCCAGCAAGGTCGCAATATTTCCGGCAAGGTCGCCACAAATCCGGCAAGGTCGCCATGTTTCCGCCAAGGTCGCCATAAATCCGGCAAGGTCGCGACAAATCCGGCAAGGTCCCCATATTTCCAGCAAGATCGCAATATTTCCGGCATGATGGCCACAAATCCGGCAAGGTCGCCATATTTCCGGCAAGGTCGCCATAAATCCGGCAAGGTCGCCACAAATCCGGCGAGGTCGCCATATTTCCGGCAAGGTCGCCACAAATCCGGCAAGGTCGTCATAAATCCGGCAAGGTGGACACAAATCCGGCAATGTCGCCATATTTCCGACAAAGTCGCCATAATACCGGCAAGTTAGCCACAAATACGGAAAGGTCCCCATATTTCCAGCAAGTTCGCAATATTTCCGGCAAGGTCGCCAGAAATCCGGCGGGGTCCCCATATTTCCGGCAAGTTCGCCACAAATCCGGCAAGTTCGCCATAAATCCGGCAAGGTCGCCACAAACCGGCAAGGTCGCCATAAATCCGGCAAGGTCGCCACAAATTCGGCAAGGTCGCCATATTTCAGGCAAGGTCGCCTCAAATCCGGCAAGGTCGCCACAAATCCGGCGAAGTCGCCATATTTCCAGCAAGGTCGTCAAAAATCCGGCAAGTTCGCCACAAATCCGGTGAGGTCGCCATATTTCCGGCAAGGTCGCCATAAATCCGGCAAGGACGCCACAAATCCGGCGAGGTCGCCATAAATCCGGCAAGGTCGCCACAAATTCGGCAAGGTCGCCATATTTCAGGCAAGGTCGCCATAAATACGGCAAGGTCGTCATAAATCCGGCAAGGTCGCCAGAAATCCGGCGGGGTCCCCATATTTCCGGCAAGTTCGCAATATTTCCGGCAAGGTCGCCACAATCCGGCAAGCTCGCCATATTTCCGACAAGGTCGCCGTAAATCCGGCAAGGTCGCCACAAATCCGGCAAGGTCGCTATATTTCCGGCAATGTCGCCATATTTCCGGCAAGGTCGCCACAAATCCGGCAATTTCCGCATATTTCCAGCAAGGTCGCAATATTTCCGGCATGATCGCCACAAATCCGGCAACGTCGCCATATTTCCGGCAAGGTCGCCATAAATCCGGCAAGGTCGCCACAAATCCGGCGAGGTCGCCATATTTCCGGCAATGTCGCCACAAATCCGGCAAGGTCGTCATAAATCCGGCAAGGTGGACACAAATCCGGCAATGTCGCCATATTTCCGACAAAGTCGCCATAAATCAGGCAAGGTAGCCACAAATACGGCAAGGTCCCCATATTTCCAGCAAGTTCGCAATATTTCCGGCAAGGTCGCCAGAAATCCGGCGGGGTCCCCATATTTCCGGCAAGTTCGCCACAAATCCGGCAAGTTCGCCATAAATCCGGCAAGGTCGCCCACAAACCGGCAAGGTCGCTATAAATCCGGCAAGGTCGCCCACAAATTCGGCAAGGTCGCCATATTTCAGGCAAGGTCGCCATAAATCCTGCAAGGTCGTCATAAATCCGGCAAGGTCGGCCCTCAAATCCGGCAATATCACCATATTTCCGGCAAAGTCGCCATAAATCCGGCAAGGTCGCGACAAATACGGCAAGGTCCCCATATTTCCAGCAAGGTCGCAATATTTCCGGCAAGGTCGCCACAATCCGGCAAGCTCGCCATATTTCCGACAAGGTCGCCGTAAATCCGGCAAGGTCGCCACAAATCCGGCAAGGTCGCTATATTTCCGGCAATGTCGCCATATTTCCGGCAAGGTCGCCACAAATCCGGCAAGGTCCCCATATTTCCAGCAAGGTCGCAATATTTCCGGCATGATCGCCACAAATCCGGCAAGGTCGCCATATTTCCGGCAAGGTCGCCATAAATCCGGCAAGGTCGCCACAAATCCGGCGAGGTCGCCATATTTCCGGCAAGGTCGCCACAAATCCGGCAAGGTCGTCATAAATCCGGCAAGGTAGCCACAAATACGGCAAGGTCCCCATATTTCCAGCAAGTTCGCAATATTTCCGGCAAGGTCGCCACAAATCCGGCAAGGTCGCCATATTTCCGGAAAAGGTCGCCATAAATCCGGCAAGGTCGCCACAAATCCGGCGAGGTAGGCATAAATCCGGCAAGGTCGCCACAAATCCAGCGAGGTCGCCATATTTCCGTCAAGGTCGCCATAAATTCGGCAAGGTCGCCACAAATCCGGCAAGGTCGCCATCAATCCGGCAAGTTCGCCATAAATCCGGCAAGGTCGGCACAAATCCGGCGAGATCGCGATATTTCCGGCAAGGTCGCCACAATTCCGGCAAGGTCGCCACAAATACGGCGAGGTCGCCATATTTCCGGCAAGGTCGCCTCAAATCCGGCAAGGTCGCCACAAATCCGGCGAAGTCGCCATATTTCCGGCAAGGTCGTCATAAATCCGGCATGTTCGCCACAAATCCGGCGAGGTCGCCATATTTCCGGCAAGCTCGCCATAAATCCGGCAAGGACGCCACAAATTCGGCGAGGTCGCCATAAATCCGGCAAGGTCGCCACAAACCGGCAAGGTCGCCATAAATCCGGCAAGGTCGCCACAAATTCGGCAAGGTCGCCATATTTCAGGCAAGGTCGCCATAAATACTGCAAGGTCGTCATAAATCCGGCAAGGTCGCCACAAACCGGCAAGGTCGCCATAAATCCGGCAAGGTCGCCACAAATTCGGCAAGGTCGCCATATTTCAGGCAAGGTCGCCATAAATACGGCAAAGTCGTCATAAATCCGGCAAGGTCGCCATAAATCCGGCGGGTTCCCCTTCCCCATATTCCGGCAAGATCGCCACAAATCCGGCAAGTTCGCCATAAATCCGGCAAGGTCGGCACAAACCGGCAAGGTCGCCATAAATCCGGCAAGGTCGCCACAAATTCGGCAAGGTCGCCATATTTCAGGCAAGGTCGCCATAAATACTGCAAGGTCGTCATAAATCCGGCAAGGTCGCCTCAAATCCGGCAATGTCGCCATATTTCCGGCAAGGTCGCAATATTTCCGGCAAGGTCGCCACAATCCGGCAAGCTCGCCATATTTCCGACAAGGTCGCCGTAAATCCGGCAAGGTCGCCACAAATCCGGCAAGGTCGCTATATTTCCGGCAATGTCGCCATATTTCCGGCAACGTCGCCACAAATCCGGCAAGGTCCCCATATTTCCAGCAAGGTCGCAATATTTCCCGCAAGGTCGCCACAAATCCGGCAAGGTCGCCATATTTCCGGCAAGGTCGCCATATTTCCAGCAAGGTCGCCACAAATCCGGCAAGGTCGTCATAAATCCGGAAGGTGGACACAAATCCGGCAATGTCGCCATATTTCCGACAAAGTCGCCATAAATCCGGCAAGGTAGCCACAAATACGGCAAGGTCCCCATATTTCCAGCAAGTTCGCAATATTTCCGGCAAGGTCGCCACAAATCCGGCAAGGTCGCCATATTTCCGGAAAACGTCGCCATAAATCCGGCAAGGTCGCCACAAATCCGGCAAGGTCCCCATATTTCCAGCAAGGTCGCAATATTTCCGGCAAGATCGCCACAAATCCGGCAAGGTCGCCATATTTCAGGCAAGGTCGCCATAAATACTGCAAGGTCGTCATAAATCCGGCAAGGTCGCCTCAAATCCGGCAATGTCGCCATATTTCCGGCAAGGTCGCAATATTTCCGGCAAGGTCGCCACAATCCGGCAAGCTCGCCATATTTCCGACAAGGTCGCCGTAAATCCGGCAAGGTCGCCACAAATCCGGCAAGGTCGCTATATTTCCGGCAATGTCGCCATATTTCCGGCAACGTCGCCACAAATCCGGCAAGGTCCCCATATTTCCAGCAAGGTCGCAATATTTCCCGCAAGGTCGCCACAAATCCGGCAAGGTCGCCATATTTCCGGCAAGGTCGCCATATTTCCAGCAAGGTCGCCACAAATCCGGCAAGGTCGTCATAAATCCGGAAGGTGGACACAAATCCGGCAATGTCGCCATATTTCCGACAAAGTCGCCATAAATCCGGCAAGGTAGCCACAAATACGGCAAGGTCCCCATATTTCCAGCAAGTTCGCAATATTTCCGGCAAGGTCGCCACAAATCCGGCAAGGTCGCCATATTTCCGGAAAACGTCGCCATAAATCCGGCAAGGTCGCCACAAATCCGGCAAGGTCCCCATATTTCCAGCAAGGTCGCAATATTTCCGGCAAGATCGCCACAAATCCGGCAAGGTCGCCATATTTCCGGCAAGGTCGCCATAAATCAGGCAAGGTCGCCACAAAACCGGCAAGGTCGCTATATTTACGGCAAGGTCGCCATATTTCCGGCAAGGTCGCCACAAATCCGGCAAGGTCGCCATATTTCCGACATGGTCGCCATAAATCCGGAAAGGTCGCCAAAAATCCGGCAAGGTCGACATATTTCCGGCAAGGTCACGACAAATCCGGCAAGGCCGCCACAAATCCGGCAAGGTCGCCATATTTCCGGCAAGGTCGCCATAAATCCGGCAAGGTCGCCACAAATCCGGCGAGGTCGCCATAAATCCGGCAAGGTCGCCACAAGTTCGGCAAGGTCGCCATATTTCAGGCAAGGTCGCCATAAATACGGCAAGGTCGTCATAATTCCGGCAAGGTCGCCAGATATCTGGCGGGGCCACCATATTTCCGGCAAGTTCGCCAGAAATCCGGCAAGGTCGCCAGAAATCCGGCGAGGTCGTCATAAATCCGGCAAGGTCGCCACAAATCCGGCGAGGTCGCCATATTTCCGGCAATGTCGCCATAAATCCGGCAAGATCGCCATCAATCCGGCCAGGTCGACACAAATCAAGCAAGGTCGTCATAAATCCGGCAAGGTCACCACAAATTCGGCAAGGTCGCCATATTTCAGGCAATGTCGCCATAAATCCGGCAAGGTCGTCATAAATCCGGCAAGGTCGCCTCAAATCCGGAAGTCGCCATATTTCCGGCAAGGTCGCCATATTTCCGGCAAGGTCGCCACAAATCCGGCAATGACACCATATTTCCAGCTAGGGCGCAATATTTCCGGCAAGGTCGAAACAAATCCGGCAAGGTCGCCATATTTCGGGCAAGGTCGCCATAAATCCGGCAAGGTCGCCACAAATCCGGCAATGCCGCAACAAATCCGGCAAGGTCGCCATATTTCCGGCAAGGTCGCCATAAATCCGGCAAGGTCGGCACAAATCCGGCGAGGTCGCCATAAATCGGGCAAGGTCGCCACAAGTTCGGCAAGGTCGCCATATTTCAGGCAAGGTCGCCATATTTCAGGCAAGGTCGCCACAAATCCGGCAAGGTCGTCATAAATCCGTCAAGGTCGACACACATCCGGCAATGTCGCTATATTTCCGACAAAGTCGCAATATTTCCGGCAAGGTCGCCACAAATCCGGCAAGGTCGCCATATTTCCGGCAAGGTCGCCATAAATCCGGCAAGGTCGCCACAAATCCGGCGAGGTCGCCATATTTCAGGCAAGGTCGCCACAAATCCGGCAAGGTCGTCATAAATCCGTCAAGGTCGACACAAATCCGGCAATGTCGCCATATTTCCGACAAAGTCGCCATAAATCCGGCAAGGTAGCCACAAATACGGCAAGGTCCCCATATTTCCAGCAAGTTCGCAATATTTCCGGCAAGGTCGCCACAAATCCGGCAAGGTCGCCATATTTCCGGAAAACGTCGCCATAAATCCGGCAAGGTCGCCACAAATCCGGCAAGGTCCCCATATTTCCAGCAAGGTCGCAATATTTCCGGCAAGATCGCCACAAATCCGGCAAGGTCGCCATATTTCAGGCAAGGTCGCCATAAATACTGCAAGGTCGTCATAAATCCGGCAAGGTCGCCTCAAATCCGGCAATGTCGCCATATTTCCGGCAAGGTCGCAATATTTCCGGCAAGGTCGCCACAATCCGGCAAGCTCGCCATATTTCCGACAAGGTCGCCGTAAATCCGGCAAGGTCGCCACAAATCCGGCAAGGTCGCTATATTTCCGGCAATGTCGCCATATTTCCGGCAACGTCGCCACAAATCCGGCAAGGTCCCCATATTTCCAGCAAGGTCGCAATATTTCCCGCAAGGTCGCCACAAATCCGGCAAGGTCGCCATATTTCCGGCAAGGTCGCCATATTTCCAGCAAGGTCGCCACAAATCCGGCAAGGTCGTCATAAATCCGGAAGGTGGACACAAATCCGGCAATGTCGCCATATTTCCGACAAAGTCGCCATAAATCCGGCAAGGTAGCCACAAATACGGCAAGGTCCCCATATTTCCAGCAAGTTCGCAATATTTCCGGCAAGGTCGCCACAAATCCGGCAAGGTCGCCATATTTCCGGAAAACGTCGCCATAAATCCGGCAAGGTCGCCACAAATCCGGCAAGGTCCCCATATTTCCAGCAAGGTCGCAATATTTCCGGCAAGATCGCCACAAATCCGGCAAGGTCGCCATATTTCCGGCAAGGTCGCCATAAATCAGGCAAGGTCGCCACAAAACCGGCAAGGTCGCTATATTTACGGCAAGGTCGCCATATTTCCGGCAAGGTCGCCACAAATCCGGCAAGGTCGCCATATTTCCGACATGGTCGCCATAAATCCGGAAAGGTCGCCAAAAATCCGGCAAGGTCGACATATTTCCGGCAAGGTCACGACAAATCCGGCAAGGCCGCCACAAATCCGGCAAGGTCGCCATATTTCCGGCAAGGTCGCCATAAATCCGGCAAGGTCGCCACAAATCCGGCGAGGTCGCCATAAATCCGGCAAGGTCGCCACAAGTTCGGCAAGGTCGCCATATTTCAGGCAAGGTCGCCATAAATACGGCAAGGTCGTCATAATTCCGGCAAGGTCGCCAGATATCTGGCGGGGCCACCATATTTCCGGCAAGTTCGCCAGAAATCCGGCAAGGTCGCCAGAAATCCGGCGAGGTCGTCATAAATCCGGCAAGGTCGCCACAAATCCGGCGAGGTCGCCATATTTCCGGCAATGTCGCCATAAATCCGGCAAGATCGCCATCAATCCGGCCAGGTCGACACAAATCAAGCAAGGTCGTCATAAATCCGGCAAGGTCGCCACAAATTCGGCAAGGTCGCCATATTTCAGGCAATGTCGCCATAAATCCGGCAAGGTCGTCATAAATCCGGCAAGGTCGCCTCAAATCCGGAAGTCGCCATATTTCCGGCAAGGTCGCCATATTTCCGGCAAGGTCGCCACAAATCCGGCAATGACACCATATTTCCAGCTAGGGCGCAATATTTCCGGCAAGGTCGAAACAAATCCGGCAAGGTCGCCATATTTCGGGCAAGGTCGCCATAAATCCGGCAAGGTCGCCACAAATCCGGCAATGCCGCAACAAATCCGGCAAGGTCGCCATATTTCCGGCAAGGTCGCCATAAATCCGGCAAGGTCGGCACAAATCCGGCGAGGTCGCCATAAATCGGGCAAGGTCGCCACAAGTTCGGCAAGGTCGCCATATTTCAGGCAAGGTCGCCATATTTCAGGCAAGGTCGCCACAAATCCGGCAAGGTCGTCATAAATCCGTCAAGGTCGACACACATCCGGCAATGTCGCTATATTTCCGACAAAGTCGCAATATTTCCGGCAAGGTCGCCACAAATCCGGCAAGGTCGCCATATTTCCGGCAAGGTCGCCATAAATCCGGCAAGGTCGCCACAAATCCGGCGAGGTCGCCATATTTCAGGCAAGGTCGCCACAAATCCGGCAAGGTCGTCATAAATCCGTCAAGGTCGACACAAATCCGGCAATGTCGCTATATTTCCGACAAAGTCGCCATAAATCCGGCAAGGTAGCCACAAATACGGCAAGGTCCCCATATTTCCAGCAAGTTCGCAATATTTCCGGCAAGGTCGCCACAAATCCGGCAAGGTCGCCATATTTCCGGAAAAGGTCGCCATAAATCCGGCAAGGTCGCCATAAATCCGGCAAGTTCCCCATATTTCCAGCAAGGTCGCAATATTTCCGGCAAGATCGCCACAAATCCGGCGAGGTCGCCATATTTCCGGCAAGGTCGCCATGAATGCGGCAAGGTCGCCACAAATCCGGCGAGGTCGCCACAAAGCCGGCGAGGTCGCCATATTTCCGGCAAGGTCGCCACAATTCCGGCAAGGTCGCCATAAATCCGGCGAGTACGCCATATTTCCGGCGAGGTTGCCACAAATCCGGTAAGGTCGCCAGAAATCGGGCGAGGTCGCCATATTTCCGGCAAGGTCGCCACAAATCCGGCAAGGTCGCCATAAAACCGGCAAGGCCGCCACAAATTCGGCAAGGTCGCCATATTTTCAGGCACCGTCGCCATTAATGCGGCAATGTCGCCACAAATCCGGCAAGGTCGCCATATTTCCGGCAAGGTCGCCATAAATCAGGCAAGGTCGCCATATATCCGACGAGGTCGCCATATTTACGGCAAGGTCGCCACAAATCTGGCATGGTCGCCATAAATCCGGCAAGGTCGCCTCAAATCGGGCAAGGACGCCATCTTTCCGGCAAGGTCGCCACAAATCCGGCAAGGTCGCCATATTTCCGGCAAGGTCGCCATAAATCCGGCAAGGTCGCCACAAATCCGGCGATGTCGCCATATTTCCGGCTAGGTCGCCTCAAATCCGGCAAGGTCGTCATATATCCGGCAAGGTCGCCTCAAATCCGGCAATGTCGCCATATTTCCGGCAAAGTCGCCATACATCCGGCAAGGTCGCCACAAATACGGCAAGGTCCCCATATTTCCAGCAAGGTCACAATATTTCCAGCAATGTCGCCACAAATCCGGCAGGTCGCCATTTTTCCGGCAAGGTCGCCATAAATCCGGCAAGGTTGCCACAAATCCGGCCAGGTCGCCATATTTCCGGCAAGGTGGCCATAAATCCGGCAAGGTCGCCACAAATCCGGCGAGGTCGCCATATTTCCGGCAAGGTCGCCACAAATCCGGCAAGGTCGTCATAAATCCGGCAAGGTTGCCTCAAATCCGGCAATGTCGCCATATTTCCGGCAAGGTCGCCATATATCCGGCAAGGTTGCCACAAATCCGGCGAGGTCGCCATATTTCCGGCAAAGTCGCCATAAATCCGGCAAGGTCCCCACAAATCCGGCGAGGTCGCCATATTTCCGGCAAGGTCGCCACAAATCCGGCATGGTCGTCTTAAATCCGGCAAGGTTGCCTCGAATCCGGCAATGTCGCCATATTTCCGGCAAAGTCGCCATAAATCCGGCATGGTCGCCACAAATCCGGCGAAGTCGCCATATTTCCGGCAAGGACGTCATAAATCCGGCAAGGTCGCCACAAATCCGGCAAGGTCCCCATATTTCCAGCAAGGTCGCCACAAATCCGGCAAGGTCGTCATAAATCCGGCAAGGTTGCCTCAAATCCGGCAATGTCGCCATATTTCCGGCAAAGTCGCCATACATCCTGCAAGGTCGCCACAAATACGGCAAGGTCCCCATATTTCCAGCAAGGTCGCAATATTTCCAGCAAGGTCGCCACAAAGCCGGCAGGTGGTCATATTTCCGGCAAGGTCGCCATAAATCCGTCAAGGTTGCCACAAATCCGGCGAGGTCGCCAGATTTCCGGCAAAGTCGCCATAAATCCGGCAAGGTCGCCACAAATCCGGCGAGGTCGCCATATTTCCGGCAAGGTCGCCACAAATCCGGCAAGGTCGTCTTAAATCCGGCAAGGTTGCCTCGAATCCGGCAATGTCGCCATATTTCCGGCAAAGTCGCCATAAATTCGGCATGGTCGCCACAAATCCGGCGAAGTCGCCATATTTCCGGCAAGGACGTCATAAATCCGGCAAGGTCGCCACAAATCCGGCAAGGTCCCCATATTTCCAGCAAGGTCGCAATATTTCCGGCAAGGTCGCCACAAATCCGGCAAGGTCGCCATATTTCCGGCAAGGTCGCCATAAATCCGGCAAGGTCGCCACAAATCCGGCAAGGATGCCACAAATCCGGCAAGGTCGCCATAAATCCGGCGAGTACGCCATATTTCCGGAAAGGTCGCCACATATCCGGCAAGGTCGACATATTTCCGGCAAGGTCGCCACAAATCCGGCAAGGTCGCCGCAAATCCAACAAGGTCGCCATATTTTCGGCAAGGTCGCCATATTTCCGGCAAGGTTGCCATATTTCCGGCAAGGTCGCCACAAATCCAGCAAGGTCGCCATATTTCCATCAAGGTCGCCATTAATTCGGCAAGGTCGCCACAAATCCGGCAAGGTCGCCATAAAGCCGGTGAGGTAGCCATAATTACGGCAAGGTCGCCACAAAACCAGCGAGGTCGCCATATTCCCTGCAAGGTCGACATAAATCCGGCAAGGTCGCCATAAATCCGGCGAGGTCGCCACAAATCCGGCGAGATCGCCATATTTCCGGCAAGGTCGCCACAAATCCGGCAAGGTCGCCACAAATCCGGTGAGGTAGCCATAAATCCGGCAAGGTCGCCACAAATCCAGCGAGGTCGCCTAATTCCCGGCAAAGTCGACATAAATCCGGCAAGGTCGCCATAAATCCGGCAAGGTCGCAATATTTCCAGCAAGGTCGCAATATTTCTGGCAATGTCGCCATAAACCCGGCGAGATCGCCATATTTCCGGCAACGTCGGCATAAATGCGGCGAGGTCGCCATATTTCCGGCAAGGTCGCCATAAATCCGGCAAGGTTGCCAAAAATCCGGCAAGGTCCCCATATTTCCAGCAAGGTCGCAATATTTCCGGCAAAGTCGCCATAAATCCGGCAAGGTCGCCATATTTCCGGCGATGTCGCCATATTTCCGGCTAGGTCGCCTCAAATCCGGCAAGGTCATCATAAATCCGGCAAGGTCGCCTCAAATCCGGCAATATCGCCATATTTCCGGCGAATTCGCCATACATCCGGCAAGGGCGCCACAAATACGGCAAGGTCCCCATATTTCCAGCAAGGTCGCAATATTTCCAGCAAGGTCGCCACAAATCCGGCAGCTCGCCCTATTTCCGGCAAGGTCGCCATAAATCCGGCAAGGTTTCCACAAATCCGGCGAGGTCGCCATATTTCCGGCAAGGTGGTCATAAATCCGGCAACGTTGCCACAAATCCGGCGAGGTCGCCATATTTCCGGCAAGGTCGCCGCAAATCCGGCAAGGTCGTCATAAATCCGGCATGGTCGCCACAAATACGGCGAGGTCCCCATATTTCCAGCAAGGTCGCAATATTTCCAGCAAGGTCGCCACAAATCCGGCAGGTCACGATATTTCCGGCAAGGTCGCCATAAATCCGGCAAGGTCGTCATAAATCCGGCAAGGTTGCCTCAAATCCGGCAATGTCGCCATATTTCCGGCAAAGTCGCCATAAATCCGGCATGGTCGCCACAAATACGGCAAGGTCCCCATATTTCCAGCAAGGTCGCAATATTTCTGGCAAGGTCGCCACAAATCCGGCAAGGTCGCCACAATTCGGGCAAGGTCGCCACAAATCCGGCGAGGTCGCCATTTTTCCGGCAAGGTCGCCTCAAATCCGGCAAGGTCGCCAAAAATCCGGCAAGGTCCCCATATTTCCAGCAAGGTCGCAATATTTCCGGCAAGGTCGCCACAAATCCGGCAAGGTCGCCATATTTCCGGCAAGGTCGCCATAAATCCGGCAAGGTTGCCACAAATCCGGCAAGGACGCCACAAATCCGGCAAGATCGCCATATTTCCGTCAAGGTCGCCACAAATCCGGCAAGGACGCCATATTTCTGACATGGTCGCCATAAATCCGGAAAGGTCGCCACAAATCCGGCAAGGTCGCCATATTTCCGGCAAGGTCGCCATAAATGCGGCAATGTCGCCACAAATCCGGCAAGGTCGCCATATTTCCGGCAAGGTCGCCATAAATCCGGCAAGGTCGCCATATATCCGACGAGGTCGCCATATTTACGGCAAGGTCGCCACAAATCTGGCATGGTCGCCATAAATCCGGCAAGGTCGCCTCAAATCGGGCAAGGACGCCATCTTTCCGGCAAGGTCGCCACAAATCCGGCAAGGTCGCCATATTTCCGGCAAGGTTGCCATAAATCCGGCAAGGTTGCCACAAATCCGGCGAGGTTGTCATATTTCCGGCAATGTCGCTATAAATCCGGCAAGGTCGCCACAAATCCGGCGATGTCGCCATATTTCCGGCTAGGTCGCCTCAAATCCGGCAAGGTCGTCATAAATCCGGCAAGGTCGCCTCAAATCCGGCAATGTCGCCATATTTCCGGCAAAGTCGCCATACATCCGGCAAGGTCGCCACAAATACGGCAAGGTCCCCATATTTCCAGCAAGGTCGCAATATTTCCAGCAATGTCGCCACAAATCCAGCAGGTCGCCATATTTCTGGCAAGGTCGCCACAAATCCGGCAAGGTTGCCACAAATCCGGCCAGGTCGCCATATTTCCGGCAAGGTGGCCATAAATCCGGCAAGGTCACCACAAATCCGGCGAGGTCGCCATATTTCCGGCAAGGTCGCCACAAATCCGGCAAGGTCGCCATAAATCCGGCAAGGTTGCCTCAAATTCGGCAATGTCGCCATATTTCCGGCAAACTCGCCATACATCCGGCAAGGTCGCCACAAATACGGCAAGGTCCCCATATTTCCAGCAAGGTCGCAATATTTCCAGCAAGGTCGCCACAAATCCGGCAGGTCGCCATATTTCCGGCAATGTCGCCATAAATCCGGCAAGGTTGCCACAAATCCGGCGAGGTCGCCATATTTCCGGCAAGGTCGCCATAAATCCGGCAAGGTCGCCACAAATCCGGCGAGGTCGCCATATTTCCGGCAAGGTCGCCACAAATCCGGCAAGGTCGTCATAAATCCGGCAAGGTTGCCTCGAATCCGGCAATGTCGCCATATTTCCGGCAAAGTCGCCATAAATCCGGCATGGTCGCCACAAATACGGCAAGGTCCCCATATTTCCAGCAAGCTCGCAATATTTCTGGCAAGGTCGCCACAAATCCGGCAAGGTCGCCACAATTCGGGCAAGGTCGCCACAAATCCGGCGAGGTCGCCATTTTTCCGGCAAGGTCGCCTCAAATCCGGCAAGGTCGCCACAAATCCGGCGAAGTCGCCATATTTCCGGCAAGGACGTCATAAATCCGGCAAGGTCGCCACAAATCCGGCAAGGTCCCCATATTTCCAGCAATGTCGCAATATTTCCGGCAAGGTCGCCACAAATCCGGCAAGGTCGCCATATTTCAGGCAAGGTCGCCATAAATCCGGCAAGGTCGCCACAAATCCGGCAAGGACGCCACAAATCCGGCAAGGTCGCCATATTTCCGGCAAGGTCGCCACAAATCCGGCAAGGTCGCCATATTTCCGACATGGTCGCCATAAATCCGGAAAGGTCGCCACAAATCCGGCAAGGTCGCCATATTTCCGGCAAGGTCGCCACAAATCCGGCAAGGTCGCCTCAAATCGAGCAAGGTCGCCATATTTCCGGCAAGGTCGCCATAAATCCAACAAGGTCGCCACAAATCCAACAAGGTCGCCATATTTTCGGCAAGGTCGCCATATTTCCGGCAAGGTTGCCATATTTCCGGCAAGGTCGCCACAAATCCAGCAAGGTCGCCATATTTCCATCAAGGTCGCCATAAATCCGGCAAGGTCGCCATAAATCCGGCGAGGTCGCCACAAATCCGGCGAGATCGCCATATTTCCGGCAAGGTCGCCACAAATCCGGCAAGGTCGCCATATTTTCGGCAAGGTCGCCATATTTCCGGCAAGGTTGCCATATTTCCGGCAAGGTCGCCACAAATCCAGCAAGGTCGCCATATTTCCATCAAGGTCGCCATATTTCCGGCAAGGTCGCCACAAAATCAGCGAGGTCGCCATATTCCCTGCAAGGTCGACATAAATCCGGCAAGGTCGCCATAAATCCGGCGAGGTCGCCACAAATCCGGCGAGATCGCCATATTTCCGGCAAGGTCGCCACAAATCCGGCAAGGTCGCCACAAATCCGGTGAGGTAGCCATAAATCCGGCAAGGTTGCCACAAATCCGGCGAGGTTGTCATATTTCCGGCAAGGTCGCCATAAATCCGGCAAGGTCGCCACAAATCCGGCGATGTCGCCATATTTCCGGCTAGGTCGCCTCAAATCCGGCAAGGTCGTCATAAATCCGGCAAGGTCGCCTCAAATCCGGCAATGTCGCCATATTTCCGGCAAAGTCGCCATACATCCGGCAAGGTCGCCACAAATACGGCAAAGTCCCCATATTTCCAGCAAGGTCGCAATATTTCCAGCAATGTCGCCACAAATCCAGCAGGTCGCCATATTTCTGGCAAGGTCGCCATAAATCCGGCAAGGTTGCCACAAATCCGGCCAGGTCGCCATATTTCCGGCAAGGTGGCCATAAATCCGGCAAGGTCACCACAAATCCGGCGAGGTCGCCATATTTCCGGCAAGGTCGCCACAAATCCGGCAAGGTCGCCATAAATCCGGCAAGGTTGCCTCAAATCCGGCAATGTCGCCATATTTCCGGCAAACTCGCCATACATCCGGCAAGGTCGCCACAAATACGGCAAGGTCCCCATATTTCCAGCAAGGTCGCAATATTTCCAGCAAGGTCGCCACAAATCCGGCTGGTCGCCATATTTCCGGCAAGGTCGCCATAAATCCGGCAAGGTTGCCACAAATCCGGCGAGGTCGCCATATTTCCGGCAAGGTCGCCATAAATCCGGCAAGGTCGCCACAAATCCGGCGAGGTCGCCATATTTCCGGCAAGGTCGCCACAAATCCGGCAAGGTCCCCATATTTCCAGCAAGCTCGCAATATTTCTGGCAAGGTCGCCACAAATCCGGCAAGGTCGCCACAATTCGGGCAAGGTCGCCACAAATCCGGCGAGGTAGCCATTTTTCCGGCAAGGTCGCCTCAAATCCGGCAGGGTCGCCACAAATCCGGCGAAGTCGCCATATTTCCGGCAAGGACGTCATAAATCCGGCAAGGTCGCCACAAATCCGGCAAGGTCCCCATATTTCCAGCAATGTCGCAATATTTCCGGCAAGGTCGCCACAAATCCGGCAAGGTCGCCATATTTCAGGCAAGGTCGCCATAAATCCGGCAAGGTCGCCACAAATCCGGCAAGGACGCCACAAATCCGGCAAGGTCGCCATATTTCCGGCAAGGTCGCCACAAATCCGGCAAGGTCGCCATATTTCCGACATGGTCGCCATAAATCCGGAAAGGTCGCCACAAATCCGGCAAGGTCGCCATATTTCCGGCAAGGTCGCCACAAATCCGGCAAGGTCGCCTCAAATCGAGCAAGGTCGCCATATTTCCGGCAAGGTCGACATAAATCGAACAAGGTCGCCACAAATCCAACAAGGTCGCCATATTTTCGGCAAGGTCGCCATATTTCCGGCAAGGTTGCCATATTTCCGGCAAGGTCGCCACAAATCCAGCAAGGTCGCCATATTTCCATCAAGGTCGCCATAAATCCGGCAAGGTCGCCATAAATCCGGCGAGGTCGCCACAAATCCGGCGAGATCGCCATATTTCCGGCAAGGTCGCCACAAATCCGGCAAGGTCGCCATATTTTCGGCAAGGTCGCCATATTTCCGGCAAGGTTGCCATATTTCCGGCAAGGTCGCCACAAATCCAGCAAGGTCGCCATATTTCCATCAAGGTCGCCATATTTCCGGCAAGGTCGCCACAAAACCAGCGAGGTCGCCATATTCCCTGCAAGGTCGACATAAATCCGGCAAGGTCGCCATAAATCCGGCGAGGTCGCCGCAAATCCGGCGAGATCGCCATATTTCCGGCAAGGTCGCCACAAATCCGGCAAGGTCGCCACAAATCCGGTGAGGTAGCCATAAATCCGGCAAGGTCGCCACAAATCCAGCGAGGTCGCCATATTCCCGGCAAAGTCGACATAAATCCGGCAAGGTCGCCATAAATCCGGCAAGGTCGCCACAAATCCGGCGAGATCGCCATATTTCCGGCAAGGTCGCCACAATTCCGGCAAAGTCGCCACAAATACGGCAAGGTCCCCATATTTCCAGCAAGGTCGTAATATTTCTGGCAAGGTCGCCATAAACCCGGCGAGATCGCCATATTTCCGGCAAGGTCGGCATAAATCCGGCGAGGTCGCCATATTTCCGGCAAGGTCGCCATAAATCCGGCAAGGTTGCCAAAAATCCGGCATGGTCCCCATATTTCCTGCAAGGTCGCAATATTTCCGGCAAGGTCGCCACAAATGCGGCAAGGTCGCCATATTTCCGGCAAGGTCGCCTCAAATCGAGCAAGGTCGCCATATTTCCGGCAAGGTCGCCATAAATCCAACAAGGTCGCCACAAATCCAACAAGGTCGCCATATTTTCGGCAAGGTCGCCATATTTCCGGCAAGGTTGCCATATTTCCGGCAAGGTCGCCACAAATCCAGCAAGGTCGCCATATTTCCATCAAGGTCGCCATAAATCCGGCAAGGTCGCCATAAATCCGGCGAGGTCGCCACAAATCCGGCGAGATCGCCATATTTCCGGCAAGGTCGCCACAAATCCGGCAAGGTCGCCATATTTTCGGCAAGGTCGCCATATTTCCGGCAAGGTTGCCATATTTCCGGCAAGGTCGCCACAAATCCAGCAAGGTCGCCATATTTCCATCAAGGTCGCCATATTTCCGGCAAGGTCGCCACAAAACCAGCGAGGTCGCCATATTCCCTGCAAGGTCGACATAAATCCGGTGAGGTAGCCATAAATCCGGCAAGGTCGCCACAAATCCAGCGAGGTCGCCATATTCCCGGCAAAGTCGACATAAATCCGGCAAGGTCGCCATAAATCCGGCAAGGTCGCCACAAATCCGGCGAGATCGCCATATTTCCGGCAAGGTCGCCACAATTCCGGCAAAGTCGCCACAAATACGGCAAGGTCCCCATATTTCCAGCAAGGTCGTAATATTTCTGGCAAGGTCGCCATAAACCCGGCGAGATCGCCATATTTCCGGCAAGGTCGGCATAAATCCGGCGAGGTCGCCATATTTCCGGCAAGGTCGCCATAAATCCGGCAAGGTTGCCAAAAATCCGGCATGGTCCCCATATTTCCAGCAAGGTCGCAATATTTCCGGCAAGGTCGCCACAAATGCGGCAAGGTCGCCATATTTCCGGCAAGGTCGCCTCAAATCGAGCAAGGTCGCCATATTTCCGGCAAGGTCGCCATAAATCCAACAAGGTCGCCACAAATCCAACAAGGTCGCCATATTTTCGGCAAGGTCGCCATATTTCCGGCAAGGTTGCCATATTTCCGGCAAGGTCGCCACAAATCCAGCAAGGTCGCCATATTTCCATCAAGGTCGCCATAAATCCGGCAAGGTCGCCATAAATCCGGCGAGGTCGCCACAAATCCGGCGAGATCGCCATATTTCCGGCAAGGTCGCCATAAATCCAACAAGGTCGCCACAAATCCAACAAGGTCGCCATATTTTCGGCAAGGTCGCCATATTTCCGGCAAGGTTGCCATATTTCCGGCAAGGTCGCCACAAATCCAGCAAGGTCGCCATATTTCCATCAAGGTCGCCATATTTCCGGCAAGGTCGCCACAAAACCAGCGAGGTCGCCATATTCCCTGCAAGGTCGACATAAATCCGGCAAGGTCGCCATAAATCCGGCGAGGTCGCCACAAATCCGGCGAGATCGCCATATTTCCGGCAAGGTCGCCACAAATCCGGCAAGGTCGCCACAAATCCGGTGAGGTAGCCATAAATCCGGCAAGGTCGCCACAAATCCAGCGAGGTCGCCATATTCCCGGCAAAGTCGACATAAATCCGGCAAGGTCGCCATAAATCCGGCAAGGTCGCCACAAATCCGGCGAGATCGCCATATTTCCGGCAAGGTCGCCACAATTCCGGCAAAGTCGCCACAAATACGGCAAGGTCCCCATATTTCCAGCAAGGTCGTAATATTTCTGGCAAGGTCGCCATAAACCCGGCGAGATCGCCATATTTCCGGCAAGGTCGGCATAAATCCGGCGAGGTCGCCATATTTCCGGCAAGGTCGCCATAAATCCGGCAAGGTTGCCAAAAATCCGGCATGGTCCCCATATTTCCAGCAAGGTCGCAATATTTCCGGCAAGGTCGCCACAAATGCGGCAAGGTCGCCATATTTCCGGCAAGGTCGCCTCAAATCGAGCAAGGTCGCCATATTTCCGGCAAGGTCGCCATAAATCCAACAAGGTCGCCACAAATCCAACAAGGTCGCCATATTTTCGGCAAGGTCGCCATATTTCCGGCAAGGTTGCCATATTTCCGGCAAGGTCGCCACAAATCCAGCAAGGTCGCCATATTTCCATCAAGGTCGCCATAAATCCGGCAAGGTCGCCATAAATCCGGCGAGGTCGCCACAAATCCGGCGAGATCGCCATATTTCCGGCAAGGTCGCCATAAATCCAACAAGGTCGCCACAAATCCAACAAGGTCGCCATATTTTCGGCAAGGTCGCCATATTTCCGGCAAGGTTGCCATATTTCCGGCAAGGTCGCCACAAATCCAGCAAGGTCGCCATATTTCCATCAAGGTCGCCATATTTCCGGCAAGGTCGCCACAAAACCAGCGAGGTCGCCATATTCCCTGCAAGGTCGACATAAATCCGGCAAGGTCGCCATAAATCCGGCGAGGTCGCCACAAATCCGGCGAGATCGCCATATTTCCGGCAAGGTCGCCACAAATCCGGCAAGGTCGCCACAAATCCGGTGAGGTAGCCATAAATCCGGCAAGGTCGCCACAAATCCAGCGAGGTCGCCATATTCCCGGCAAAGTCGACATAAATCCGGCAAGGTCGCCATAAATCCGGCAAGGTCGCCACAAATCCGGCGAGATCGCCATATTTCCGGCAAGGTCGCCACAATTCCGGCAAAGTCGCCACAAATACGGCAAGGTCCCCATATTTCCAGCAAGGTCGTAATATTTCTGGCAAGGTCGCCATAAACCCGGCGAGATCGCCATATTTCCGGCAAGGTCTGCATAAATCCGGCGAGGTCGCCATATTTCCGGCAAGGTCGCCATAAATCCGGCAAGGTTGCCAAAAATCCGGCAAGGTCCCCATATTTCCAGCAAGGTCGCAATATTTCCGGCAAGGTCGCCACAAATGCGGCAAGGTCGCCATATTTCCGGCGATGTCGCCATATTTCCGGCTAGGTCGCCTCAAATCCGGCAAGGTCGTCATAAATCCGGCAAGGTCGCCTCAAATCCGGCAATATCGCCATATTTCCGGCGAAATCGCCATACATCCGGCAAGGGCGCCACAAATACGGCAAGGTCCCCATATTTCCAGCAAGGTCGCAATATTTCCAGCAAGGTCGCCACAAATCCGGCAGGTCGCCCTATTTCCATCAAGGTCGCAATATTTCCAGCAAGGTCGCCACAAATCCGGCAGGTCACCATATTTCCGGCAAGGTCGCCATAAATCCGGCAAGGTTGCCACAAGTCCGGCGAGGTCGCCATATTCCCGGCAAGGTCGCCATAAATCCGGCATGGTCGCCACAAATACGGCAAGGTCCCCATATTTCCAGCAAGGTCGCAATATTTCTGGCAAGGTCGCCACAAATCCGGCAAGGTCGCCACAATTCGGGCAAGGTCGCCACAAATCCGGCGAGGTCGCCATTTTTCCGGCAAGGTCGCCTCAAATCCGGCAAGGTCGCCACAAATCCGGCAAGGTCCCCATATTTCCGGCAAGGTCGCAATATTTCCGGCAAGGTCGCCACAAATCCGGCAAGGTCGCCATATTTCCGGTAAGGTCGCCATAAATCCGGCAAGGTCGCCACAAATCCGGCAAGGACGCCACAAATCCGGCAAGGTCGCCATATTTCCGGCAAGGTCGCCATATTTCCGACATTGTCGCCATAAATCCGGAAAGGTCGCCAAAAATCCGGCAAGGTCGCCTCAAATCCGGAAAGGTCGCCATATTTCCGGTAAGGTCGCCATAAATCCTGCAAGGTCGCCACAAATCCAACAAGGTCGCCAGATTTTCGGCAAGGTCGCCATATTTCCGGCAAGGTTGCCATATTTCCGGCAAGGTCGCCACAAATCCAGCAAGGTCGCCATATTTCCATCAAGGTCGCCATAAATCCGGCAAGGTCGCCATAAATCCGGCGAGGTCGCCACAAATCCGGCGAGATCGCCATATTTCCGGCAAGGTCGCCACAAATCCGGCAAGGTCGCCATATTTTCGGCAAGGTCGCCATATTTCCGGCAAGGTTGCCATATTTCCGGCAAGGTCGCCACAAATCCAGCAAGGTCGCCATATTTCCATCAAGGTCGCCATATTTCCGGCAAGGTCGCCACAAAACCAGCGAGGTCGCCATATTCCCTGCAAGGTCGACATAAATCCGGCAAGGTCGCCATAAATCCGGCGAGGTCGCCACAAATCCGGCGAGATCGCCATATTTCCGGCAAGGTCGCCACAAATCCGGCAAGGTCGCCACAAATCCGGTGAGGTAGCCATAAATCCGGCAAGGTCGCCACAAATCCAGCGAGGTCGCCATATTCCCGGCAAAGTCGACATAAATCCGGCAAGGTCGCCATAAATCCGGCAAGGTCGCCACAAATCCGGCGAGATCGCCATATTTCCGGCAAGGTCGCCACAATTCCGGCAAAGTCGCCACAAATACGGCAAGGTCCCCATATTTCCAGCAAGGTCGTAATATTTCTGGCAAGGTCGCCATAAACCCGGCGAGATCGCCATATTTCCGGCAAGGTCTGCATAAATCCGGCGAGGTCGCCATATTTCCGGCAAGGTCGCCATAAATCCGGCAAGGTTGCCAAAAATCCGGCAAGGTCCCCATATTTCCAGCAAGGTCGCAATATTTCCGGCAAGGTCGCCACAAATGCGGCAAGGTCGCCATATTTCCGGCGATGTCGCCATATTTCCGGCTAGGTCGCCTCAAATCCGGCAAGGTCGTCATAAATCCGGCAAGGTCGCCTCAAATCCGGCAATATCGCCATATTTCCGGCGAAATCGCCATACATCCGGCAAGGGCGCCACAAATACGGCAAGGTCCCCATATTTCCAGCAAGGTCGCAATATTTCCAGCAAGGTCGCCACAAATCCGGCAGGTCGCCCTATTTCCAGCAAGGTCGCAATATTTCCAGCAAGGTCGCCACAAATCCGGCAGGTCACCATATTTCCGGCAAGGTCGCCATAAATCCGGCAAGGTTGCCACAAGTCCGGCGAGGTCGCCGTATTTCCGGCAAGGTCGCCATAAATCCGGCATGGTCGCCACAAATACGGCAAGGTCCCCATATTTCCAGCAAGGTCGCAATATTTCTGGCAAGGTCGCCACAAATCCGGCAAGGTCGCCACAATTCGGGCAAGGTCGCCACAAATCCGGCGAGGTCGCCATTTTTCCGGCAAGGTCGCCTCAAATCCGGCAAGGTCGCCACAAATCCGGCAAGGTCCCCATATTTCCAGCAAGGTCGCAATATTTCCGGCAAGGTCGCCACAAATCCGGCAAGGTCGCCATATTTCCGGTAAGGTCGCCATAAATCCGGCAAGGTCGCCACAAATCCGGCAAGGACGCCACAAATCCGGCAAGGTCGCCATATTTCCGGCAAGGTCGCCATATTTCCGACTGTCGCCATAAATCCGGAAAGGTCGCCAAAAATCCGGCAAGGTCGCCTCAAATCCGGAAAGGTCGCCATATTTCCGGTAAGGTCGCCATAAATCCTGCAAGGTCGCCACAAATCCAACAAGGTCGCCAGATTTTCGGCAAGGTCGCCATATTTCCGGCAAGGTTGCCATATTTCCGGCAAGGTCGCCACAAATCCAGCAAGGTCGCCATATTTCCATCAAGGTCGCCATAAATTCGGCAAGGTCGCCACAAATCCGGCAAGGTCGCCATAAAGCCGGTGAGGTAGCCATAAGTACGGCAAGGTCGCCACAAAACCAGCGAGGTCGCCATATTGCCGGCAAGGTCGACATAAATCCGGCAAGGTCGCCATAAATCCGGCGAGGTCGCCACAAATCCGGCAAGATCGCCATATTTCCGGCAAGGTCGCCACAAATCCGGCAAGGTCGCCACAAATCCAGTGAGGTAGCCATAAATCCGGCAAGCTCGCCACAAATCCAGCCAGGTCGCCATATTCCCGGCAAAGTCGACATAAATACGGCAAGGTCGCCATAAATCCGGCAAGGTCGCCACAAATCCGGCGAGATCGCCATATTTCCGGCAAGGTCGCCACAATTCCGGCAAGGTCGCCACAAATACGGTAAAGTCCCCATATTTCCTGCAAGGTCGCAATATTTCTGGCAAGGTCGCCATAAACCCGGCGAGATCGCCATATTTCCGGCAACGTCGGCAAAAATCCGGCGAGGTCGTCATATTTCCGGCAAGGTCGCCATAAATCCGACATGGTCGCCACAAATCCGGCGAAGTCGCCATATTTCCGGCAAGGACGTCATAAATCCGGCAAGGTCCCACAAATCCGGCAAGGTCCCCATATTTCCAGCAAGGTCACAATATTTCCGGCAAGGTCGCCACAAATCCGGCAAGGTCGCCATATTTCCGGCAAGGTCGCCATAAATCCGGCAAGGTCGCCACAAATCGGGCAAGGACGCCACAAATCCGGCAAGGTCGCCATATTTCCGGCAAGGTCGCCACAAATCCGGCAAGGTCGCCATATTTCCGACATCGTCGCCATAAATCCGGAAAGGTCGCCACAAATCCGGCAAGGTCGACATATTTCCGGCAAGGTCGTCATAAATCCGGCATGGTCGCCATATTTCCGGCAAGGTCGCCACAAATACGGCAAGGTCCCCATATTTCCAGCAAGGTCGCAATATTTCCAGCAAGGTCGCCACAAATCCGGCAGGTCACCATATTTCCGGCAACGTCGCCATAAATCCGGCAAGGTTGCCACAAATCCGGCGAGGTCGCCATATTTCCGGCAAGGTCGCCATAAATCCGGCAAGGTCGTCATAAATCCGGCAAGGTTGCCTCAAATCCGGCAAAGTCGCCATATTTCCGGCAAAGTCGCCATAAATCCGGCATGGTCGCCACAAATACGGCAAGGTCCCCATATTTCCAGCAAGGTCGCAATATTTCTGGCAAGGTCGCCACAAATCCGGCAAGGTCGCCACAATTCGGGCAAGGTCGCCACAAATCCGGCGAGGTCGCCATTTTTCCGGCAAGGTCGCCTCAAATCCGGCAAGGTCGCCACAAATCCGGCAAGGTCCCCATATTTCCAGCAAGGTCGCAATATTTCCTGCAAGGTCGCCACAAATCCGGCAAGGTCGCCATATTTCCGGCAAGGTCGCCATAAATCCGGCAAGGTCGCCACAAATCCGGCAAGGACGCCACAAATCCGGCAAGGTCGCCATATTTCCGGCAAGATCGCCATATTTCCGACATGGTCGCCATAAATCCGGAAAGGTCGCCACAAAACCGGCAAGGTCGACATATTTCCGGCAAGGTCGCCACAAATCCGGCAAGGTCGCCTCAAATCCGGAAAGGTCGCCATATTTCCGGCAAGGTCGCCATAAATCCTGCAAGGTCGCCACAAATCCAACAAGGTCGCCATATTTTCGGCAAGGTCGCCATATTTCCGGCAAGGTTGCCATATTTCCGGCAAGGTCGCCACAATTCCAGCAAGGTCGCCATATTCCCATCAAGGTCAACATTAATTCGGCAAGGTCGCCACAAATCCGGCAAGGTCGCCATAAAGCCGGTGAGGTAGCCATAAGTACGGCAAGGTCGCCACAAAACCAGCGAGGTCGCCATATTGCCGGCAAGGTCGACATAAATCCGGCAAGGTCGCCATAAATCCGGCGAGGTCGCCACAAATCGGGCAAGATCGCCATATTTCCGGCAAGGTCGCCACAAATCCGGCAAGGTCCCCATATTTCCAGCAAGGTCGCAATATTTCCTGCAAGGTCGCCACAAATCCGGCAAGGTCGCCATATTTCCGGCAAGGTCGCCATAAATCCGGCAAGGTCGCCACAAATCCGGCAAGGACGCCACAAATCCGGCAAGGTCGCCATATTTCCGGCAAGATCGCCATATTTCCGACATGGTCGCCATAAATCCGGAAAGGTCGCCACAAAACCGGCAAGGTCGACATATTTCCGGCAAGGTCGCCACAAATCCGGCAAGGTCGCCTCAAATCCGGAAAGGTCGCCATATTTCCGGCAAGGTCGCCATAAATCCTGCAAGGTCGCCACAAATCCAACAAGGTCGCCATATTTTCGGCAAGGTCGCCATATTTCCGGCAAGGTTGCCATATTTCCGGCAAGGTCGCCACAATTCCAGCAAGGTCGCCATATTCACATCAAGGTCGCCATAAATTCGGCAAGGTCGCCACAAATCCGGCAAGGTCGCCATAAAGCCGGTGAGGTAGCCATAAGTACGGCAAGGTCGCCACAAAACCAGCGAGGTCGCCATATTGCCGGCAAGGTCGACATAAATCCGGCAAGGTCGCCATAAATCCGGCGAGGTCGCCACAAATCGGGCAAGATCGCCATATTTCCGGCAAGGTCGCCACAAATCCGGCAAGGTCGCCACAAATCCAGTGAGGTGGCCATAAATCCGGCAAGGTCGCCACAAATCCAGCCAGGTCGCCATATTCCCGGCAAAGTCGACATAAATCCGGCAAGGTCGCCATAAATCCGGCAATGTCGCCACAAATCCGGCGAGATCGCCATATTTCCGGCAAGGTCGCCACAATTACGGCAAGGTCGCCACAAATACGGCAAGGTCCCCATATTTCCTGCAAGGTCGCAATATTTCTGGCAAGGTCGCCATAAACCCGGCGAGATCGCCATATTTCCGGCAACGTCGGCAAAAATCCGGCGAGGTCGCCATATTTCCGGCAAGGTCGCCATAAATCCGACATGGTCGCCACAAATCCGGCGAAGTCGCCATATTTCCGGCAAGGACGTCATAAATCCGGCAAGGTCGCCACAAATCCTGCATGGTCGCCATATTTCCGGCAAGGTCGCCACAAATACGGCAAGGTCCCCATATTTCCAGCAAGGTCGCAATATTTCCAGCAAGGTCGCCACAAATCCGGCAGGTCACCATATTTCCGGCAAGGTCGCCATAAATCCGGCAAGGTTGCCACAAATCCGGCAAGGTCGCCATATTTCCGGCAAGGTCGCCATAAATCCGGCAAGGTCGTCATAAATCCGGCAAGGTTGCCTCAAATCCGGCAATGTCGCCATATTTCCGGCAAAGTCGCCATAAATCCGGCATGGTCGCCACAAATACGGCAAGGTCCCCATATTTCCAGCAAGGTCGCAATATTTCTGGCAAAGGTCGCCACAAATCCGGCAAGGTCGCCACAATTCGGGCAAGGTCGCCACAAATCCGGCGAGGTCGCCATATTTCCGGTAAGGTCGCCATAAATCCGGCAAGGTCGCCACAAATCCGGCAAGGACGCCACAAATCCGGCAAGGTCGCCATATTTCCGGCAAGGTCGCCATATTTCCGACATTGTCGCCATAAATCCGGAAAGGTCGCCAAAAATCCGGCAAGGTCGCCTCAAATCCGGAAAGGTGGCCATATGTCCGGTAAGGTCGCCATAAATCCTGCAAGGTCGCCACAAATCCAACAAGGTCGCCAGATTTTCGGCAAGGTCGCCATATTTCCGGCAAGGTTGCCATATTTCCGGCAAGGTCGCCACAAATCCAGCAAGGTCGCCATATTTCCATCAAGGTCGCCATAAATTCGGCAAGGTCGCCACAAAACCAGCGAGGTCGCCATATTGCCGGCAAGGTCGACATAAATCCGGCAAGGTCGCCATAAATCCGGCGAGGTCGCCACAAATCGGGCAAGATCGCCATATTTCCGGCAAGGTCGCCACAAATCCGGCAAGGTCCCCATATTTCCAGCAAGGTCGCAATATTTCCTGCAAGGTCGCCACAAATCCGGCAAGGTCGCCATATTTCCGGCAAGGTCGCCATAAATCCGGCAAGGTCGCCACAAATCCGGCAAGGACGCCACAAATCCGGCAAGGTCGCCATATTTCCGGCAAGATCGCCATATTTCCGACATGGTCGCCATAAATCCGGAAAGGTCGCCACAAAACCGGCAAGGTCGACATATTTCCGGCAAGGTCGCCACAAATCCGGCAAGGTCGCCTCAAATCCGGAAAGGTCGCCATATTTCCGGCAAGGTCGCCATAAATCCTGCAAGGTCGCCACAAATCCAACAAGGTCGCCATATTTTCGGCAAGGTCGCCATATTTCCGGCAAGGTTGCCATATTTCCGGCAAGGTCGCCACAATTCCAGCAAGGTCGCCATATTCACATCAAGGTCGCCATAAATTCGGCAAGGTCGCCACAAATCCGGCAAGGTCGCCATAAAGCCGGTGAGGTAGCCATAAGTACGGCAAGGTCGCCACAAAACCAGCGAGGTCGCCATATTGCCGGCAAGGTCGACATAAATCCGGCAAGGTCGCCATAAATCCGGCGAGGTCGCCACAAATCGGGCAAGATCGCCATATTTCCGGCAAGGTCGCCACAAATCCGGCAAGGTCGCCACAAATCCAGTGAGGTGGCCATAAATCCGGCAAGGTCGCCACAAATCCAGCCAGGTCGCCATATTCCCGGCAAAGTCGACATAAATCCGGCAAGGTCGCCATAAATCCGGCAATGTCGCCACAAATCCGGCGAGATCGCCATATTTCCGGCAAGGTCGCCACAATTACGGCAAGGTCGCCACAAATACGGCAAGGTCCCCATATTTCCTGCAAGGTCGCAATATTTCTGGCAAGGTCGCCATAAACCCGGCGAGATCGCCATATTTCCGGCAACGTCGGCAAAAATCCGGCGAGGTCGCCATATTTCCGGCAAGGTCGCCATAAATCCGACATGGTCGCCACAAATCCGGCGAAGTCGCCATATTTCCGGCAAGGACGTCATAAATCCGGCAAGGTCGCCACAAATCCGGCAAGGTCCCCATATTTCCAGTAAGGTCGCAATATTTCCGGCAAGGTCGCCACAAATCCGGCAAGGTCGCCATATTTCCGGCAAGGTCGCCATAAATCCGGCAAGGTCGCCACAAATCCGGCAAGGTCGACATATTTCCGGCAAGGTCGTCATAAATCCTGCATGGTCGCCATATTTCCGGCAAGGTCGCCACAAATACGGCAAGGTCCCCATATTTCCAGCAAGGTCGCAATATTTCCAGCAAGGTCGCCACAAATCCGGCAGGTCACCATATTTCCGGCAAGGTCGCCATAAATCCGGCAAGGTTGCCACAAATCCGGCAAGGTCGCCATATTTCCGGCAAGGTCGCCATAAATCCGGCAAGGTCGTCATAAATCCGGCAAGGTTGCCTCAAATCCGGCAATGTCGCCATATTTCCGGCAAAGTCGCCATAAATCCGGCATGGTCGCCACAAATACGGCAAGGTCCCCATATTTCCAGCAAGGTCGCAATATTTCTGGCAAAGGTCGCCACAAATCCGGCAAGGTCGCCACAATTCGGGCAAGGTCGCCACAAATCCGGCGAGGTCGCCATATTTCCGGTAAGGTCGCCATAAATCCGGCAAGGTCGCCACAAATCCGGCAAGGACGCCACAAATCCGGCAAGGTCGCCATATTTCCGGCAAGGTCGCCATATTTCCGACATTGTCGCCATAAATCCGGAAAGGTCGCCAAAAATCCGGCAAGGTCGCCTCAAATCCGGAAAGGTGGCCATATGTCCGGTAAGGTCGCCATAAATCCTGCAAGGTCGCCACAAATCCAACAAGGTCGCCAGATTTTCGGCAAGGTCGCCATATTTCCGGCAAGGTTGCCATATTTCCGGCAAGGTCGCCACAAATCCAGCAAGGTCGCCATATTTCCATCAAGGTCGCCATAAATTCGGCAAGGTCGCCACAAATCCGGCAAGGTCGCCATAAAGCCGGTGAGGTAGCCATAAGTACGGCAAGGTCGCCACAAAACCAGCGAGGTCGCCATATTGCCGGCAAGGTCGACATAAATCCGGCAAGGTCGCCATAAATCCGGCGAGGTCGCCACAAATCCGGCAAGATCGCCATATTTCCGGCAAGGTCGCCACAAATCCGGCAAGGTCGCCACAAATCCAGTGAGGTAGCCATAAATCCGGCAAGGTCGCCACAAATCCAGCCAGGTCGCCATATTCCCGGCAAAGTCGACATAAATACGGCAAGGTCGCCATAAATCCGGCAAGGTCGCCACAAATCCGGCGAGATCGCCATATTTCCGGCAAGGTCGCCACAATTCCGGCAAGGTCGCCACAAATACGGTAAAGTCCCCATATTTCCTGCAAGGTCGCAATATTTCTGGCAAGGTCGCCATAAACCCGGCGAGATCGCCATATTTCCGGCAACGTCGGCAAAAATCCGGCGAGGTCGCCATATTTCCGGCAAGGTCGCCATAAATCCGACATGGTCGCCACAAATCCGGCGAAATCGCCATATTTCCGGCAAGGACGTCATAAATCCGGCAAGGTCGCCACAAATCCGGCAAGGTCCCCATATTTCCAGCAAGGTCGCAATATTTCCGGCAAGGTCGCCACAAATCCGGCAAGGTCGCCATATTTCCGGCAAGGTCGCCATAAATCCGGCAAGGTCGCCACAAATCGGGCAAGGACGCCACAAATCCGGCAAGGTCGCCATATTTCCGGCAAGGTCGCCACAAATCCGGCAAGGTCGCCATATTTCCGACATCGTCGCCATAAATCCGGAAAGGTCGCCACAAATCCGGCAAGGTCGACATATTTCCGGCAAGGTCGTCATAAATCCGGCATGGTCGCCATATTTCCGGCAAGGTCGCCACAAATACGGCAAGGTCCCCATATTTCCAGCAAGGTCGCAATATTTCCAGCAAGGTCGCCACAAATCCGGCAGGTCACCATATTTCCGGCAACGTCGCCATAAATCCGGCAAGGTTGCCACAAATCCGGCGAGGTCGCCATATTTCCGGCAAGGTCGCCATAAATCCGGCAAGGTCGTCATAAATCCGGCAAGGTTGCCTCAAATCCGGCAAAGTCGCCATATTTCCGGCAAAGTCGCCATAAATCCGGCATGGTCGCCACAAATACGGCAAGGTCCCCATATTTCCAGCAAGGTCGCAATATTTCTGGCAAGGTCGCCACAAATCCGGCAAGGTCGCCACAATTCGGGCAAGGTCGCCACAAATCCGGCGAGGTCGCCATTTTTCCGGCAAGGTCGCCTCAAATCCGGCAAGGTCGCCACAAATCCGGCAAGGTCCCCATATTTCCAGCAACGTCGCAATATTTCCGGCAAGGTCGCCACAAATCCGGCAAGGTCGCCATATTTCCGGCAAGGTCGCCATAAATCCGGCAAGGTCGCCACAAATCCGGCAAGGACGCCACAAATCCGGCAAGGTCGCCATATTTCCGGCAAGATCGCCATATTTCCGACATGGTCGCCATAAATCCGGAAATGTCGCCACAAAACCGGCAAGGTCGACATATTTCCGGCAAGGTCGCCACAAATCCGGCAAGGTCGCCTCAAATCCGGAAAGGTCGCCATATTTCCGGCAAGGTCGCCATAAATCCTGCAAGGTCGCCACAAATCCAACAAGGTCGCCATATTTTCGGCAAGGTCGCCATATTTCCGGCAAGGTTGCCATATTTCCGGCAAGGTCGCCACAATTCCAGCAAGGTCGCCATATTCCCATCAAGGTCGCCATAAATTCGGCAAGGTCGCCACAAATCCGGCAAGGTCGCCATAAAGCCGGTGAGGTAGCCATAAGTACGGCAAGGTCGCCACAAAACCAGCCAGGTCGCCATATTGCCGGCAAGGTCGACATAAATCCGGCAAGGTCGCCATAAATCCGGCGAGGTCGCCACAAATCGGGCAAGATCGCCATATTTCCGGCAAGGTCGCCACAAATCCGGCAAGGTCCCCATATTTCCAGCAAGGTCGCAATATTTCCTGCAAGGTCGCCAAAAATCCGGCAAGGTCGCCATATTTCCGGCAAGGTCGCCATAAATCCGGCAAGGTCGCCACAAATCCGGCAAGGACGCCACAAATCCGGCAAGGTCGCCATATTTCCGGCAAGATCGCCATATTTCCGACATGGTCGCCATAAATCCGGAAAGGTCGCCACAAAACCGGCAAGGTCGACATATTTCCGGCAAGGTCGCCACAAATCCGGCAAGGTCGCCTCAAATCCGGAAAGGTCGCCATATTTCCGGCAAGGTCGCCATAAATCCTGCAAGGTCGCCACAAATCCAACAAGGTCGCCATATTTTCGGCAAGGTCGCCATATTTCCGGCAAGGTTGCCATATTTCCGGCAAGGTCGCCACAATTCCAGCAAGGTCGCCATATTCCCATCAAGGTCGCCATCAATTCGGCAAGGTCGCCACAAATCCGGCAAGGTCGCCATAAAGCCGGTGAGGTAGCCATAAGTACGGCAAGGTCGCCACAAAACCAGCGAGGTCGCCATATTGCCGGCAAGGTCGACATAAATCCGGCAAGGTCGCCATAAATCCGGCGAGGTCGCCACAAATCGGGCAAGATCGCCATATTTCCGGCAAGGTCGCCACAAATCCGGCAAGGTCGCCACAAATCCAGTGAGGTGGCCATAAATCCGGCAAGGTCGCCACAAATCCAGCCAGGTCGCCATATTCCCGGCAAAGTCGACATAAATCCGGCAAGGTCGCCATAAATCCGGCAAGGTCGCCACAAATCCGGCGAGATCGCCATATTTCCGGCAAGGTCGCCACAATTCCGGCAAGGTCGCCACAAATACGGCAAGGTCCCCATATTTCCTGCAAGGTCGCAATATTTCTGGCAAGGTCGCCATAAACCCGGCGAGATCGCCATATTTCCGGCAACGTCGGCAAAAATCCGGCGAGGTCGCCATATTTCCGGCAAGGTCGCCATAAATCCGACATGGTCGCCACAAATCCGGCGAAGTCGCCATATTTCCGGCAAGGACGTCATAAATCCGGCAAGGTCGCCACAAATCCGGCAAGGTCCCCATATTTCCAGTAAGGTCGCAATATTTCCGGCAAGGTCGCCACAAATCCGGCAAGGTCGCCATATTTCCGGCAAGGTCGCCATAAATCCGGCAAGGTCGCCACAAATCCGGCAAGGACGCCACAAATCCGGCAAGGTCGCCATATTTACGGCAAGGTCGCCACAAATCCGGCAAGGTCGCCACATTTCCGACATGGTCGCCATAAATCCGGAAAGGTCGCCACAAATCCGGCAAGGTCGACATATATCCGGCAAGGTCGTCATAAATCCTGCATGGTCGCCATATTTCCGGCAAGGTCGCCACAAATACGGCAAGGTCCCCATATTTCCAGCAAGGTCGCAATATTTCCAGCAAGGTCGCCACAAATCCGGCAGGTCACCATATTTCCGGCAAGGTCGCCATAAATCCGGCAAGGTTGCCATAAATCCGGCAAGGTCGCCATATTTCCGGCAAGGTCGCAATATTTCTGGCAAGGTCGCCACAAATCCGGCAAGGTCGCCACAATTCGGGCAAGGTCGCCACAAATCCGGCGATGTCGCCATTTTTCCGGCAAGGTCGACTCAAATCCGGCAAGGTCCCCATATTTCCAGCAAGGTCGCAATATTTCCGGCAAGGTCGCCACAAATCCGGCAAGGTCGCCATATTTCCGGCAAGGTCGCCATAAATCCGGCGAGGTCGCCACAAATCCGGCAAGGACGCCACAAATCCGGCAAGGTCGCCATATTTCCGGCAAGGTCGCCATATTTCCGACATGGTCGCCATAAATCCGGAAAGGTCGCCACAAAACCGGCAAGGTCGACATATTTCCGGCAAGGTCGCCACAAATCCGGCAAGGTCGCCTCAAATCCGGAAAGGTCGCCATATTTCCGGCAAGGTCGCCATAAATCCTGCAAGGTCGCCACAAATCCAACAAGGTCGCTATATTTTCGGCAAGGTCGCCATATTTCCGGCAAGGTTGCCATATTTCCGGCAAGGTCGCCACAAATCACGCAAGGTCGCCATATTTCCATCAAGGTCGCCATAAATTCGACAAGGTCGCCACAAATCCGGCAAGGTCGCCATAAAGCCGGTGAGGTAGCCATAAGTACGGCAAGGTCGCCACAAAACCAGCAAGGTCGCCATATTGCCGGCAAGGTCGACATAAATCCGGCAAGGTCGCCATAAATCCGGCGAGGTCGCCACAAATCCGGCAAGATCGCCATATTTCCGGCAAGGTCGCCACAAATCCGGCAAGGTCGCCACAAAACCGGTGAGGTAGCCATAAATCCGGCAAGGTCGCCACAAACCAGCCAGGTCGCCATATTACCGGCAAAGTCGACATAAATCCGGCAAGGTCGCCATAAATCCGGCAAGGTTGTCTCAAATCCGGCAAAGTCGCCATATTTCCGGCAAAGTCGCCATAAATCCGGCATGGTCGCCACAAATACGGCAAGGTCCCCATATTTCCAGCAAGGTCGCAATATTTCTGGCAAGGTCGCCACAAATCCGGCAAGGTCGCCACAATTCGGGCAAGGTCGCCACAAATCCGGCGAGGTCGCCATTTTTCCGGCAAGGTCGACTCAAATCCGGCAAGGTCGCCACAAATCCGGCAAGGTCCCCATATTTCCAGCAAGGTCGCAATATTTCCGGCAAGGTCGCCACAAATCCGGCAAGGTCGCCATATTTCCGGCAAGGTGGCCATAAATCCGGCAAGGTCGCCACAAATCCGACATGGTCGCCACAAATCCGGCGAAGTCGCCATATTTCCGGCAAGGACGTCATAAATCCGGCAAGGTCGCCACAAATCCGGCAAGGTCCCCATATTTCCAGTAAGGTCGCAATATTTCCGGCAAGGTCGCCACAAATCCGGCAAGGTCGCCATATTTCCGGCAAGGTCGCCATAAATCCGGCAAGGTCGCCATATTTCCGACATGGTCGCCATAAATCCGGAAAGGTCGCCACAAAACCGGCAAGGTCGACATATTTCCGGCAAGGTCGCCACAAATCCGGCAAGGTCGCCTCAAATCCGGAAAGGTCGCCATATTTCCGGCAAGGTCGCCATAAATCCTGCAAGGTCGCCACAAATCCAACAAGGTCGCTATATTTTCGGCAAGGTCGCCATATTTCCGGCAAGGTTGCCATTTTTCCGGCAAGGTCGCCACAATTCCAGCAAGGTCGCCATATTCCCATCAAGGTCGCCATAAATTCGGCAAGGTCGCCACAAATCCGGCAAGGTCGCCATAAAGCCGGTGAGGTAGCCATAAGTACGGCAAGGTCGCCACAAAACCAGCCAGGTCGCCATATTGCCGGCAAGGTCGACATAAATCCGGCAAGGTCGCCATAAATCCGGCGAGGTCGCCACAAATCGGGCAAGATCGCCATATTTCCGGCAAGGTCGCCACAAATCCGGCAAGGTCCCCATATTTCCAGCAAGGTCGCAATATTTCCTGCAAGGTCGCCAAAAATCCGGCAAGGTCGCCATATTTCCGGCAAGGTCGCCATAAATCCGGCAAGGTCGCCACAAATCCGGCAAGGACGCCACAAATCCGGCAAGGTCGCCATATTTCCGGCAAGATCGCCATATTTCCGACATGGTCGCCATAAATCCGGAAAGGTCGCCACAAAACCGGCAAGGTCGACATATTTCCGGCAAGGTCGCCACAAATCCGGCAAGGTCGCCTCAAATCCGGAAAGGTCGCCATATTTCCGGCAAGGTCGCCATAAATCCTGCAAGGTCGCCACAAATCCAACAAGGTCGCCATATTTTCGGCAAGGTCGCCATATTTCCGGCAAGGTTGCCATATTTCCGGCAAGGTCGCCACAATTCCAGCAAGGTCGCCATATTCCCATCAAGGTCGCCATCAATTCGGCAAGGTCGCCACAAATCCGGCAAGGTCGCCATAAAGCCGGTGAGGTAGCCATAAGTACGGCAAGGTCGCCACAAAACCAGCGAGGTCGCCATATTGCCGGCAAGGTCGACATAAATCCGGCAAGGTCGCCATAAATCCGGCGAGGTCGCCACAAATCGGGCAAGATCGCCATATTTCCGGCAAGGTCGCCACAAATCCGGCAAGGTCGCCACAAATCCAGTGAGGTGGCCATAAATCCGGCAAGGTCGCCACAAATCCAGCCAGGTCGCCATATTCCCGGCAAAGTCGACATAAATCCGGCAAGGTCGCCATAAATCCGGCAAGGTCGCCACAAATCCGGCGAGATCGCCATATTTCCGGCAAGGTCGCCACAATTCCGGCAAGGTCGCCACAAATACGGCAAGGTCCCCATATTTCCTGCAAGGTCGCAATATTTCTGGCAAGGTCGCCATAAACCCGGCGAGATCGCCATATTTCCGGCAACGTCGGCAAAAATCCGGCGAGGTCGCCATATTTCCGGCAAGGTCGCCATAAATCCGACATGGTCGCCACAAATCCGGCGAAGTCGCCATATTTCCGGCAAGGACGTCATAAATCCGGCAAGGTCGCCACAAATCCGGCAAGGTCCCCATATTTCCAGTAAGGTCGCAATATTTCCGGCAAGGTCGCCACAAATCCGGCAAGGTCGCCATATTTCCGGCAAGGTCGCCATAAATCCGGCAAGGTCGCCACAAATCCGGCAAGGACGCCACAAATCCGGCAAGGTCGCCATATTTCCGGCAAGGTCGCCACAAATCCGGCAAGGTCGCCATATTTCCGACATGGTCGCCATAAATCCGGAAAGGTCGCCACAATTCCAGCAAGGTCGCCATATTCCCATCAAGGTCGCCATCAATTCGGCAAGGTCGCCACAAATCCGGCAAGGTCGCCATAAAGCCGGTGAGGTAGCCATAAGTACGGCAAGGTCGCCACAAAACCAGCGAGGTCGCCATATTGCCGGCAAGGTCGACATAAATCCGGCAAGGTCGCCATAAATCCGGCGAGGTCGCCACAAATCGGGCAAGATCGCCATATTTCCGGCAAGGTCGCCACAAATCCGGCAAGGTCGCCACAAATCCAGTGAGGTGGCCATAAATCCGGCAAGGTCGCCACAAATCCAGCCAGGTCGCCATATTCCCGGCAAAGTCGACATAAATCCGGCAAGGTCGCCATAAATCCGGCAAGGTCGCCACAAATCCGGCGAGATCGCCATATTTCCGGCAAGGTCGCCACAATTCCGGCAAGGTCGCCACAAATACGGCAAGGTCCCCATATTTCCTGCAAGGTCGCAATATTTCTGGCAAGGTCGCCATAAACCCGGCGAGATCGCCATATTTCCGGCAACGTCGGCAAAAATCCGGCGAGGTCGCCATATTTCCGGCAAGGTCGCCATAAATCCGACATGGTCGCCACAAATCCGGCGAAGTCGCCATATTTCCGGCAAGGACGTCATAAATCCGGCAAGGTCGCCACAAATCCGGCAAGGTCCCCATATTTCCAGTAAGGTCGCAATATTTCCGGCAAGGTCGCCACAAATCCGGCAAGGTCGCCATATTTCCGGCAAGGTCGCCATAAATCCGGCAAGGTCGCCACAAATCCGGCAAGGACGCCACAAATCCGGCAAGGTCGCCATATTTCCGGCAAGGTCGCCACAAATCCGGCAAGGTCGCCATATTTCCGACATGGTCGCCATAAATCCGGAAAGGTCGCCACAAATCCGGCAAGGTCGACATATATCCGGCAAGGTCGTCATAAATCCTGCATGGTCGCCATATTTCCGGCAAGGTCGCCACAAATACGGCAAGGTCCCCATATTTCCAGCAAGGTCGCAATATTTCCAGCAAGGTCGCCACAAATCCGGCAGGTCACCATATTTCCGGCAAGGTCGCCATAAATCCGGCAAGGTTGCCATAAATCCGGCAAGGTCGCCATATTTCCGGCAAGGTCGCAATATTTCTGGCAAGGTCGCCACAAATCCGGCAAGGTCGCCACAATTCGGGCAAGGTCGCCACAAATCCGGCGAGGTCGCCATTTTTCCGGCAAGGTCGACTCAAATCCGGCAAGGTCCCCATATTTCCAGCAAGGTCGCAATATTTCCGGCAAGGTCGCCACAAATCCGGCAAGGTCGCCATATTTCCGGCAAGGTCGCCATAAATCCGGCAAGGTCGCCACAAATCCGGCAAGGACGCCACAAATCCGGCAAGGTCGCCATATTTCCGGCAAGGTCGCCATATTTCCGACATGGTCGCCATAAATCCGGAAAGGTCGCCACAAAACCGGCAAGGTCGACATATTTCCGGCAAAGTCGCCACAAATCCGGCAAGGTCGCCTCAAATCCGGAAAGGTCGCCATATTTCCGGCAAGGTCGCCATAAATCCTGCAAGGTCGCCACAAATCCAACAAGGTCGCTATATTTTCGGCAAGGTCGCCATATTTCCGGCAAGGTTGCCATATTTCCGGCAAGGTCGCCACAAATCACGCAAGGTCGCCATATTTCCATCAAGGTCGCCATAAATTCGGCAAGGTCGCCACAAATCCGGCAAGGTCGCCATAAAGCCGGTGAGGTAGCCATAAGTACGGCAAGGTCGCCACAAAACCAGCAAGGTCGCCATATTGCCGGCAAGGTCGACATAAATCCGGCAAGGTCGCCATAAATCCGGCGAGGTCGCCACAAATCCGGCAAGATCGCCATATTTCCGGCAAGGTCGCCACAAATCCGGCAAGGTCGCCACAAAACCGGTGAGGTAGCCATAAATCCGGCAAGGTCGCCACAAACCAGCCAGGTCGCCATATTACCGGCAAAGTCGACATAAATCCGGCAAGGTCGCCATAAATCCGGCAAGGTTGTCTCAAATCCGGCAAAGTCGCCATATTTCCGGCAAAGTCGCCATAAATCCGGCATGGTCGCCACAAATACGGCAAGGTCCCCATATTTCCAGCAAGGTCGCAATATTTCTGGCAAGGTCGCCACAAATCCGGCAAGGTCGCCACAATTCGGGCAAGGTCGCCACAAATCCGGCGAGGTCGCCATTTTTCCGGCAAGGTCGACTCAAATCCGGCAAGGTCGCCACAAATCCGGCAAGGTCCCCATATTTCCAGCAAGGTCGCAATATTTCCGGCAAGGTCGCCACAAATCCGGCAAGGTCGCCATATTTCCGGCAAGGTCGCCATAAATCCGGCAAGGTCGCCACAAATCCGGCAAGGACGCCACAAATCCGTCAAGGTCGCCATATTTCCGGCAAGGTCGCCATATTTCCGACATGGTCGCCATAAATCCGGAAAGGTCGCCACAAAACCGGCAAGGTCGACATATTTCCGGCAAGGTCGCCACAAATCCGGCAAGGTCGCCTCAAATCCGGAAAGGTCGCCATATTTCCGGCAAGGTCGCCATAAATCCTGCAAGGTCGCCACAAATCCAACAAGGTCGCTATATTTTCGGCAAGGTCGCCATATTTCCGGCAAGGTAGGAATATTTCCGGCAAGGTCGCCACAAATCACGCAAGGTCGCCATATTTCCATCAAGGTCGCCATAAATTCGGCAAGGTCGCCACAAATCCGGCAAGGTCGCCATAAAGCCGGTGAGGTAGCCATAAGTACGGCAAGGTCGCCACAAAACCAGCGAGGTCGCCATATTGCCGGCAAGGTCGACATAAATCCGGCAAGGTCGCCATAAATCCGGCGAGGTCGCCACAAATCCGGCAAGATCGCCATATTTCCGGCAAGGTCGCCACAAATCCGGCAAGGTCTCCACAAAACCGGTGAGGTAGCCATAAATCCGGCAAGGTCGCCACAAACCAGCCAGGCCGCCATATTACCGGCAAAGTCGACATAAATCCGGCAAGGTCGCCATAAATCCGGCAAGGTCGCCACAAATCCGGCGAGATCGCCATATTTCCGGCAAGGTCGCCACAATTCCGGCAAGGTCGCCACAAATACGGCAAGGTCCCCATATTTCCAGCAAGGTCGCAATATTTCTGGCAAGGTCGCCATAAACCCGGCGAGATCGCCATATTTCCGGCAACGTCGGCAAAAATCCGGCGAGGTCGCCATATTTCCGGCAAGGACGTCATAAATCCGGCAAGGTCGCCACAAATCCGGCAAGGTCGCCTCAAATCCGGCAAGGTCGCCATATTTCCGGCAAGGTCGCCATAAATCCTGCAAGGTCGCCACAATCCAACAAGGTCGCCATATTTTCGGCAAGGTCGCCATATTTCCGGCAATGTTGCCATATTTCCGGCAAGGTCGCCACAAATCCGGCAACGCCCCATATTTCCAGCAAGGTCGCAATTTTTCCGGCAAGGTCGCCACAAATCCGGCAAGATCGCCATATTTCCGGCAAGGTCGCCATAAATCCGGCAAGGTCGCCACAAATCCGGCAAGGACGCCACAAATCCGGCAAGGTCGCCATACTTCCGGAAAGGTCGCCACAAATCCGACAAGGTCGCCATATTTCCGACATGGTCGCCATAAATCCGGAAAGGTCGCCACAAATCCGGCAAGGTCGACATATTTCCGGCAAGGTCGCCACAAATCCGGCAAGGTCGCCTCAAATCCGGCAAGGTCGCCATATTACCGGCAAGTTCGCCATAAATCCTGCAAGGTCGCCACAATCCAACAAGGTCGCCATATTTTCGGCAAGGTCGCCATATTTCCGGCAAGGTTGTCATATTTCCTGCAAGGTCGCCACAAATCCAGCAAGGTCGCCATATTTCCATCAAGGTCGCCATAAATTCGGCAAGGTCGCCACAAATCCGGCAAGGTCGCCATAAAGCCGGTGAGGTAGCCATAAGTACGGCAAAGTCGCCACAAAAGCAGCGAGGTCGCCATATTCCCGGCAAGGTCGACACAAATCCGGCAAGGTCGCCATAAATCCGGCGAGGTCGCCATATTTTCGGCAAGGGCGCCATATTTCCGGCAAGGTTGCCATATTTCCGGCAAGGTCGCCATAAGTCCGACATGGTCGCCACAAATCCGGCGAGGACGCCATTTTCCGGCAAGGTCGCCATAAATCCGGCAAGGTCATCATAAATCCGCCGTGGTCGCTATATTTCCGGCAAGGTCGCCATAAATCCGGCGAGGTCGCCATATTTCCGGCAAGGTCGACATAAATCCAGCGAGGACCCCATAAACCCGGCGAGGTCGCCATATTTCCGGCAAGGCCGCCATAAATCCGGCAAGGTCGCCATAAATAGGTCGAGGTCGCCATATTTCCGGCAAGGTCGCCATAAATCCCGCAAGGTCGCCATAAAACCGGCGAGGTCGCCATATTTCCGGCAAGGTCGCCACAAATCCGGCAAGGTCGCCACATTTCCGGCAAGGTCGCCATATTTCCGGCAAGGTCTCCATTATCCGGCAATGTCGCCACAAATGCGGCAAGGTCGACATATTTCCGGCAAGGTCGCCATGAATCCGGCAAGGTCGCCTCAAATCCGGCAAGGTCGCCATATTTCCGGCAAAGTCGCCATAAATCCGGCAAGGTGGCGTCAAATTCGGCAAGGTCGCCACATTTCCGACAAGGTCGCCATAGATCCGGCAAGGTCGCCACAAATCCGGCAAGGTCGCAACATTTCGGCAAGGTCGCCATACATCCAGCATCATCGCCACAAATCCGGCAAGGTCGCCACAAATCCCACAAGGTCGCCATAAATCCGGCAAGGTCGCCACATTCCGGCAAGGTCGCCATAAATCCGGCAAGGTCGCCATAAATCCGGCAAGGTCGCTACATTTACGGCAAGGTCGCCATATTTCCGGGAAGGTCGCCATAAATCCGGCAAGGTAGCCACAAATGCGGCATGGTCGACATATTTCCGGCAAGGTCGCCATAATCAGGCAAGGTCGCCATAAATCCGGCGTGGTAGCCATATTTCCGGCAAGGTCGCCATAAATCCGGCAAGGTCGCCACAAATGCGGTAAGGTCGCCATATTCCCGGCAAGGCCGCCATAAATCCGGCAAGGTCGCCATAAATCCGGCAAGGTCGCCAGAAATCCGGCACGGCCGCCACAAATCCGGCAAGGTCGCCACATTTCCGGCAAGGTCGCAACAAATATGCCAAGGTCGCCACAAATCCGACATGGTCGACATATTCCGGCAATGTCGCCATAAATCCCGCAAGGTCGCCACATATCCGGCAAGGTCGCCATGTTTCCGGCAAGGTCGCCATGAATCCGGCAAAGTCGCCACAAGTCCGGCAAGGTAGCCATATTTGCGGCAAGGTCGCCATAAATCCGGCAAGGACGCCAAAAATCCGGCAAGGTCGCCATATTTCCGGCAAGGTCGCCTCAAATCCGGAAAGGTCGCCATAAATCCGTCGTGGTCGCCATCTTTCCGGCAAGGTCGCCATAAATCCGGCAAGGTCGCCATCAATCCGGCGAGTTCGCTATCTTTCCGGCAAGTTCGCCATAAATCCGGCATGGTCGCCGTAAATCCGGCGAGGTCACATATTTCCGGCAAGGTCGCCATAAATCCGGCAAGGTCGCCATAAATCCGGCAAGGTCGCTTAATCCGGCGATGTCCCATAAACCCGGCGAGGGCGCCATAAATCCGGCAAGGTCGGCATAAATCCGACGAGGTCGCCATATTTCCGGCAAGGTCACAATAAAGCCGGCAAGGTCGCCATAAATCCGGCGAGGTCCCCATATTTCCGGTAAGTCGCCATGAATCCGGCAAAGTCGCCACAAGTCCGGCAAGGTAGCCATATTTCCGGCAAGGTCGCCATATATCCGGCAAGGACCCCAAAAATCCGGCAAGGTCGCCATAAATCCGGCGAGGTCGCCACAAATCCGGCAAGATCGCCATATTTCCGGCAAGGTCGCCACAAATCCGGCAAGGTCGCCACAAAACCGGTGAGGTAGCCATAAATCCGGCAAGGTCGCCACAAACCAGCCAGGTCGCCATATTACCGGCAAAGTCGACATAAATCCGGCAAGGTCGCCATAAATCCGGCAAGGTTGTCTCAAATCCGGCAAAGTCGCCATATTTCCGGCAAAGTCGCCATAAATCCGGCATGGTCGCCACAAATACGGCAAGGTCCCCATATTTCCAGCAAGGTCGCAATATTTCTGGCAAGGTCGCCACAAATCCGGCAAGGTCGCCACAATTCGGGCAAGGTCGCCACAAATCCGGCGATGTCGCCATTTTTCCGGCAAGGTCGACTCAAATCCGGCAAGGTCGCCACAAATCCGGCAAGGTCCCCATATTTCCAGCAAGGTCGCAATATTTCCGGCAAGGTCGCCACAAATCCGGCAAGGTCGCCATATTTCCGGCAAGGTCGCCATAAATCCGGCAAGGTCGCCACAAATCCGGCAAGGACGCCACAAATCCGTCAAGGTCGCCATATTTCCGGCAAGGTCGCCATATTTCCGACATGGTCGCCATAAATCCGGAAAGGTCGCCACAAAACCGGCAAGGTCGACATATTTCCGGCAAGGTCGCCACAAATCCGGCAAGGTCGCCTCAAATCCGGAAAGGTCGCCATATTTCCGGCAAGGTCGCCATAAATCCTGCAAGGTCGCCACAAATCCAACAAGGTCGCTATATTTTCGGCAAGGTCGCCATATTTCCGGCAAGGTAGGAATATTTCCGGCAAGGTCGCCACAAATCACGCAAGGTCGCCATATTTCCATCAAGGTCGCCATAAATTCGGCAAGGTCGCCACAAATCCGGCAAGGTCGCCATAAAGCCGGTGAGGTAGCCATAAGTACGGCAAGGTCGCCACAAAACCAGCGAGGTCGCCATATTGCCGGCAAGGTCGACATAAATCCGGCAAGGTCGCCATAAATCCGGCGAGGTCGCCACAAATCCGGCAAGATCGCCATATTTCCGGCAAGGTCGCCACAAATCCGGCAAGGTCGCCACAAAACCGGTGAGGTAGCCATAAATCCGGCAAGGTCGCCACAAACCAGCCAGGCCGCCATATTACCGGCAAAGTCGACATAAATCCGGCAAGGTCGCCATAAATCCGGCAAGGTCGCCACAAATCCGGCGAGATCGCCATATTTCCGGCAAGGTCGCCACAATTCCGGCAAGGTCGCCACAAATACGGCAAGGTCCCCATATTTCCAGCAAGGTCGCAATATTTCTGGCAAGGTCGCCATAAACCCGGCGAGATCGCCATATTTCCGGCAACGTCGGCAAAAATCCGGCGAGGTCGCCATATTTCCGGCAAGGACGTCATAAATCCGGCAAGGTCGCCACAAATCCGGCAAGGTCGCCTCAAATCCGGCAAGGTCGCCATATTTCCGGCAAGGTCGCCATAAATCCTGCAAGGTCGCCACAATCCAACAAGGTCGCCATATTTTCGGCAAGGTCGCCATATTTCCGGCAATGTTGCCATATTTCCGGCAAGGTCGCCACAAATCCGGCAACGCCCCATATTTCCAGCAAGGTCGCAATTTTTCCGGCAAGGTCGCCACAAATCCGGCAAGATCGCCATATTTCCGGCAAGGTCGCCATAAATCCGGCAAGGTCGCCACAAATCCGGCAAGGACGCCACAAATCCGGCAAGGTCGCCATACTTCCGGAAAGGTCGCCACAAATCCGACAAGGTCGCCATATTTCCGACATGGTCGCCATAAATCCGGAAAGGTCGCCACAAATCCGGCAAGGTCGACATATTTCCGGCAAGGTCGCCACAAATCCGGCAAGGTCGCCTCAAATCCGGCAAGGTCGCCATATTACCGGCAAGTTCGCCATAAATCCTGCAAGGTCGCCACAATCCAACAAGGTCGCCATATTTTCGGCAAGGTCGCCATATTTCCGGCAAGGTTGTCATATTTCCTGCAAGGTCGCCACAAATCCAGCAAGGTCGCCATATTTCCATCAAGGTCGCCATAAATTCGGCAAGGTCGCCACAAATCCGGCAAGGTCGCCATAAAGCCGGTGAGGTAGCCATAAGTACGGCAAAGTCGCCACAAAAGCAGCGAGGTCGCCATATTCCCGGCAAGTTCGACACAAATCCGGCAAGGTCGCCATAAATCCGGCGAGGTCGCCATATTTTCGGCAAGGTCGCCATATTTCCGGCAAGGTTGCCATATTTCCGGCAAGGTCGCCATAAGTCCGACATGGTCGCCACAAATCCGGCGAGGACGCCATTTTCCGGCAAGGTCGCCATAAATCCGGCAAGGTCATCATAAATCCGCCGTGGTCGCTATATTTCCGGCAAGGTCGCCATAAATCCGGCGAGGTCGCCATATTTCCGGCAAGGTCGACATAAATCCAGCGAGGACCCCATAAACCCGGCGAGGTCGCCATATTTCCGGCAAGGCCGCCATAAATCCGGCAAGGTCGCCATAAATAGGTCGAGGTCGCCATATTTCCGGCAAGGTCGCCATAAATCCCGCAAGGTCGCCATAAAACCGGCGAGGTCGCCATATTTCCGGCAAGGTCGCCACAAATCCGGCAAGGTCGCCACATTTCCGGCAAGGTCGCCATATTTCCGGCAAGGTCTCCATTATCCGGCAATGTCGCCACAAATGCGGCAAGGTCGACATATTTCCGGCAAGGTCGCCATGAATCCGGCAAGGTCGCCTCAAATCCGGCAAGGTCGCCATATTTCCGGCAAAGTCGCCATAAATCCGGCAAGGTGGCGTCAAATTCGGCAAGGTCGCCACATTTCCGACAAGGTCGCCATAGATCCGGCAAGGTCGCCACAAATCCGGCAAGGTCGCAACATTTCGGCAAGGTCGCCATACATCCAGCATCATCGCCACAAATCCGGCAAGGTCGCCACAAATCCCACAAGGTCGCCATAAATCCGGCAAGGTCGCCACATTCCGGCAAGGTCGCCATAAATCCGGCAAGGTCGCCATAAATCCGGCAAGGTCGCTACATTTACGGCAAGGTCGCCATATTTCCGGGAAGGTCGCCATAAATCCGGCAAGGTAGCCACAAATGCGGCATGGTCGACATATTTCCGGCAAGGTCGCCATAATCAGGCAAGGTCGCCATAAATCCGGCGTGGTAGCCATATTTCCGGCAAGGTCGCCATAAATCCGGCAAGGTCGCCACAAATGCGGTAAGGTCGCCATATTCCCGGCAAGGCCGCCATAAATCCGGCAAGGTCGCCATAAATCCGGCAAGGTCGCCAGAAATCCGGCACGGCCGCCACAAATCCGGCAAGGTCGCCACATTTCCGGCAAGGTCGCAACAAATATGCCAAGGTCGCCACAAATCCGACATGGTCGACATATTTCCGGCAATGTCGCCATAAATCCCGCAAGGTCGCCACATATCCGGCAAGGTCGCCATGTTTCCGGCAAGGTCGCCATGAATCCGGCAAAGTCGCCACAAGTCCGGCAAGGTAGCCATATTTGCGGCAAGGTCGCCATAAATCCGGCAAGGACGCCAAAAATCCGGCAAGGTCGCCATATTTCCGGCAAGGTCGCCTCAAATCCGGAAAGGTCGCCATAAATCCGTCGTGGTCGCCATCTTTCCGGCAAGGTCGCCATAAATCCGGCAAGGTCGCCATCAATCCGGCGAGTTCGCTATCTTTCCGGCAAGTTCGCCATAAATCCGGCATGGTCGCCGTAAATCCGGCGAGGTCACATATTTCCGGCAAGGTCGCCATAAATCCGGCAAGGTCGCCATAAATCCGGCAAGGTCGCTTAATCCGGCGATGTCCCATAAACCCGGCGAGGGCGCCATAAATCCGGCAAGTTCGGCATAAATCCGACGAGGTCGCCATATTTCCGGCAAGGTCACAATAAAGCCGGCAAGGTCGCCATAAATCCGGTAAGGTCGCCATATTTCCGGCAAGGCCGCCATAAATCCGGCAAGGTCGCCAGAAATCCGGCAAGGTGGCGACAAATCCGGCAAGGTCGACACATTTCAATCAAGGTAACCATAAATTCGGCAAGGTCGGGTCAAATCCGGCAAGGTCGGCACATTTCCGACAAGCTCGCCATAGTTTCGGCAAGGTCGCCACAAATCAAGCAAGGTCGCCAAATTCCGGCAAGGTCGCCATAAATCCGGCATCGTCGCCACAAATCCGGCAAGGTCACCACGTTTCCGGGAAGGTCGCCATGAATCCGGCAAGGTCACCACAAGTCCGGCAAGGTCGCCACAAGTCCGGCAAGGTCGCCACATTGCCGGAAAGTTCGCCATAAATCCGGCAAGCTCGCCAGAAATCCCACAAGGTCGCCATAAATCCGGCAAGGTCGCCACAAATACTACAATTCGCCACATCCCCGGCAAGGTCGCCATAAATCCGGCCATAAATCCGGCCGTAAATTCGGGGTCGACATAAAGCCGGCGATTTCGCCATATTTCCGGCGAGCTCGCCAGAAATCCGGCAAGGTCGCCAGAAATCCGGCGAGGTCCCCATATTTCCGGCAAGTTCTCCACAAATCCGGCGTTCGCCATAAATCCGGCAAGGTCGCCATAAATCCGGCAAGGTCGCCATATTTCCGGCAAGGTCGCCATAAATCCGGCAAGGTGGCCATAAATCCGACAAGGTCGCCATATTTCCGGCAAGGTCGCCATAAATCCAGCAAGGTCGCCACAAATCCGGCGAGGTCGCCATATTTCCCGCAAGGTCCCCACAAATCCGGCAAGGTCGTCATAAATCCGGCAAGGTCGCCTCAAATCCGGCAAGGTCGCCTCAAATCCGGCAAGGTCGCCGTAAATCATGCGAGGTCGCCATATTTCCGGAAAGGTCGCCATAAATCCGGCATGGTCGCCATAAATCCGGCGAGGTCGCCATATTTCCGGCAATGTCGCCATAAATCCGGTAAGGTCTCCAATAATCCGGCGAGGTCGCCTAATTTCCGGGAAGCTCGCCATAGATTCGGCGAGGTCGCCACAAATCCAGCAAGGTCGCCAAATTCCGGCATGGTCGCCATAAATCCGGCGAGGTCGCAATATTTCCGGCAAGGTCGCCATAATTTCGGCAAGGTCGCCATAAATCCGGCGAGGTCGCCATATTTCCAGCAAGGTCGCCATAAATCCGGCAGTGTCGCCATAAATCATGCGAGGTCGCCATATTTCCGGAAAGGTAGCCTTAATTCCGGCAAGTTCGCCATAAATCCGGCGAGGTCGCCATATTTCCAGCAAGGTCGCCATAAATCCAGCAAGGTCGCCATAAATCCGGCGAGGTCACCATATTTCCGGCATGGTCGCCATAAATCCGGCAAGGTCGCCATAAATCCGGCGAGGTCGCCATATTTCCGGCAAGGTCGCGATAAATCCGGCAAGGTCGCCATAAATCCGGCGAGGTCGCTATCTTTCCGGCAAGTTCGCCATAAATCCGGCAACGTCGCCATAAATCCGGCGAGGTCGCCATATTTCCGGCCAGGTCGCCATATATCCGGCAAGGTCTCCATAATCCGGCGAGGTCGCCATAATTGCGGCAAGGTTGCCATAAATCCGGAGAGGTCGCCATCTTTCCGGCAAGTTCGCCATAAATCCGGCAAGGTCGCCATAAATCTATCGTGGTCGCCATCTTTCCGGCAACGTCGCCATAAATCCGGCAAGGTCGCCATCAATCCGGCGAGGCCGCTATCTTTCCGGCAAGTTCGCCATAAATCCGGCAAGGTCGCCATAAATCCGGCGTGGTCGCCATATTTCCGGCAAGGTCGCAATAAATCCGGCAAGGTCGCCATAAATCCGGCGAGGTCCCCATATTTCCGGCGAGGACGCCATAAATCCGGCGAGGTTGCTATCTTTCCGGCAAGGTCTCCATAAATCCGGCAAGGACGCCACAAATCCGGCGAGGTCGCTATCTTTCCGGCAAGCTCTCCATAAATCCGGCAAGGTCGCCATAAATCCGGCGAGGTCGACCTATTTCCGGCAAGGTCGCCATAAATCCGACAAGGTCGCCATATATCCGGTAAGGTCACCATCAATACGGAGGGGTCGCCATATTTCCGGCAAGGTCGCCATAAATCCAGCAAGGTCACCATCATTCCGGAGAGGTCGCCATATTTCCGGAAGGTCGCCATAAATCCGGCAAGGTCGCCATCAATCCGGCGAGGTCGCCTAATTTCCGGTAAGGTTGCCATAAATCAGGCAAGGTCGCCATAAATACAGCGAGGTCGCCATATTTCCGGCTAGGTCGCCATAAATCCGGCGATGTCGCCATATTTCCGGCAAGGTCGCAATAATTTCGGCAAGGTCGCCATAAATCCGGCGAGGTCGCCATATTTCCAGCAAATCGTCATAAATCCTGCAATGTCGCCATAAATCATGCGAGGTCGCCATATTTCCGGAAAGGTCGCCTTAATTCCGGCAAGTTCGCCATAAATCCGGCGGGGTCGCCATATTTCCAGCAAGGTCGCCATAAATCCAGCAAGGTCGCCATAAATCCGGCGAGGTCACCATATTTCAGGCATGGTCGCCATAAATCCGGCGAGGTCGCCATATTTCCGGCAAGGTCGCCATAAATCCGGCATGGTCGCCACAAATCCGGCGAGGTCACCATTTTCCGGCAAGATCGCGATAAATCCGGCAAGGTCGCCATAAATCATGCGAGGTCGCCATATTTCCGGAGAGGTCGCCATAAATCCAGGCAAGATCGCCATAAATCCGGCGAAGTCGCCATATTTCCCGCAAGGTTGCCATAAATCCGGAGAGGTCGCCATCTTTCCGGCAATTTCGCCATAAATCCGGCAAGGTCGCCATAAATCCGTCGTGGTCGCCATCTTTCCGGCAAGGTCGCCATAAATCCGGCATGGTCGCCTTCAATCCGGCGAGGTCGCTATCTTTCCGGCAAGTTCGCCATAAATCCGGCAAGGTCGCCGTAAATCCGGCGAGGTAACCATCATTCCGGAGAGGTCGCCATATTTCCGGTAAGTTTGCCATAAATCCGGCAACATCGCCATCAATCCGGCGAGGTCGCCTAATTTCCGCTAAGGTCGCCATAAATCCGGCAAGGTCGCCATAAATCCGGCAAGGTCGCCATAAATACGGCGAGGTAGCCATATTTCCGGCAAGGTCGCCATAAATCCGGCGAGGTCGCCATATTTCCGGCAAGGTCGCCATAATTTCGACAAGGTCGCCATAAATCCGGCGAGGTCGCCATATTTCCAGCAAGGTCGCTGTAAATCCGGCAATGTCGCCATAAATCATGCGAGGTCGCCATATTTCCGGAAAGGTAGCCTTAATTCCGGCAAGTTCGCCATAAATCCGGCGATGTCGCCGTATTTCCAGCAAGGTCGCCATAAATCCAGCAAGGTCGCCATAAATCCGGCGAGGTCACCATATTTCCGGCATGGTCGCGATAAATCCGGCAAGGTCGCCATAAATCCGGCGAGGTCGCCATATTTCCGGCAATGTCGCGATAAATCCGGCAAGGTCGCCATAAATCCAGCGAGGTCGCTATCTTTCCGGCAAGGTCGCCGCAAATCCGGCGATGTCCCCATATTTCCGGCGATGACGCCATAAATCCGGCGAGGTCGCTATCATTCCGGCAAGGTCGCCATAAATCCGGCAAGGACGCCACAAATCCGGCGAGGTCGCTATCTTTCCGGCAGGTTCTCCATAAATCCGGCAAGGTCGCCATAAATCCGGCGAGGTCGACCTATTTCCGGCAAGGTCGCCATAAATCCGCCAAGGTCGCCATATATCCGGTAAGGTCGCCATCAATACGGAGAGGTCGCCATATTTCCGGCAAGGTCGCCATAAATCCGGCGATGTCACCATATTTCCGGCATGGTCGCCATAAATCCGGCAAGGTCGCCATAAATCCGGCGAGGTCGCCATATTTCCAGCAAGGTCGCGATAAATCCGGCAAGGTCGCCATAAATACGGCGAGGTCGCCATATTTCCGGCAAGGTCGCCATAAATCCGGCGAGGTCGCCATATTTTGGGCAAAGTCGCCATAATTTCGGCAAGGTCGCCATAAATGCGGCGGGGTCGCCATATTTCCAGCAAGGTCGCCGTAAATCCGGCAATGTCGCCATAAATCATGCGAGGTCGCCATATTTCCGGAAAGGTTGCCTTAATTCCGGCGTTCGCCATAAATCCGGCGAGGTCGCCATATTTCCAACAACGTCGCCATAAATCCAGCAAGGTCGCCATAAATCCGGCGAGGTCACCATATTTCCGGCATGGTCGCCATAAATCCGGCAAGGTCGCCATAAATCCGGCGAGGTCGCCATATTTCCGGCAAGGTCGCGATAAATCCGGCAACGTCGCCATAAATCCGGCGAGGTCTCCATATTTCCGGCAAGGTCGCCATATATCCGGCAAGCACTCCATAATCCGGCGAGGTCGCCATAATTCAGGCAAGGTTGCCAGAAATCCGGAGAGGTCGCCATCTTTCCGGCAAGTTCGCCATTAATCCGGCAAGGTCGCCATAAATCTATCGTGGTCGCCATCTTTCCGGCAATGTCGCCATAAATCCGGCAAGGTCACCATCAATCCGGCGAGGCCGCTATCTTTCCGGCAAGTTCGCCATAAATCCGGCAAGGTCGCCATAAATCCGGCGAGGTCGCCATTTTTCCGGCAAGGTCGCCATAAATCCGGCAATGTCGCCATTACTCCGGCAAGGTCGCCATAAATCTGGCGAGGTCCCCATATTTCCGGCGAGGACGCCATAAATCCGGCGAGGTCGCTATCTTTCCGGCAAGGTCGCCATAAATCCGGCAAGGACGCCACAAATCCGGCGAGGTCGCTATCTTTCCGGCAAGTTCTCCATAAATCCGGCAAGGTCGCCATAAATCCGGCGAGGTCGACCTATTTCCGGCAAGGTCGCCATAAATCCGGCAAGGTCGCCATATATCCGGTAAGGTCGCCATCAATACGGAGAGGTCGCCATATTTCCGGCAAGGTCGCCATAAATCCGGCGATGTCACCATATTTCCGGCATGGTCGCCATAAATCCGGCAAGGTCGCCATAAATCCGGTGAGGTCGCCATATTTCCAGCAAGGTCGCGATAAATCCGGCAAGGTCGCCATAAATCCGGCGAGGTCGCTATCTTTCCGACAAGTTCGCCATAAATCCGGCAACGTCGCCATAAATCCGGCGAGGTCGCCATATTTCCGGCAAGGTCGCCATATATCCGGCAAGGTCTCCATAATCCGGCGAGGTCGCCATAATTCCGGCAAGGTTGCCATAAATCCGGAGAGGTCGCCATCTTTCCGGCAAGTTCGCCATAAATCCGGCAAGGTCGCCATAAATCTATCGTGGTCGCCATCTTTCCGGCAATGTCGCCATAAATCCGGCAAGGTCGCCATCAATCCGGCGAGGCCGCTATCTTTCCGGCAAGTTCGCCATAAATCCGGCAAGGTCGCGATAAATCCGGCGAGGTCGCCATATTTCCGGCAAGGTCGCCATAAATCAGGCAAGTTCGCCATTAATCTGGAAAGGTCGCCATAATTCCGGCGAGGTCGCTATTTTTCCGTCAAGTTCTCCATAAATCCGGCAAGGACGCCATAAATCTGGCGAGGTCGCTATCTTTCCGGCAAGGTCGCCATAAATCCGGCAAGGACGCCACAAATCCGGCGAGGTCGCTATTTTTCCGGCAAGTTCTCCATAAATCCGGCAAGGTCGCCACAAATTCGGCAAGGTCGCCATATTTCAGGCAAGGTCGCCATAAATACGGCAAAGTCGTCATAAATCCGGCAAGGTCGCCAGAAATCCGGCGGGGTCCCCATATTTCCGGCAAGATCGCCACAAATCCGGCAAGTTCGCCATAAATCCGGCAAGGTCGCCACAAACCGGCAAGGTCGCCATAAATCCGGCAAGGTCGCCACAAATTCGGCAAGGTCGCCATATTTCAGGCAAGGTCGCCATAAATCCTGCAAGGTCGTCATAAATCCGGCAAGGTCGCCTCAAATCCGGCAATGTCGCCATATTTCCGGCAAAGTCGCCATACATCCGGCAAGGTCGCGACAAATACGGCAAGGTCCCCATATTTCCAGCAAGGTCGCCATAAATCCGGCAAGGTCGCCACAAATTCGGCAAGATCGCCATATTTCAGTCAAGGTCGCCATAAATCCGGCAAGGTCGTCATAAATCCGGCAAGGTCGCCTCAAATCCGGCAGTCGCCATATTTCCGGCAAAGTCGCCATAAATCCGGCAAGGTCGCGACAAATACGGCAAGGTCCCCATATTTCCAGCAAGGTCGCAATATTTCTGGCAAGGTCGCCACAATCCGGCAAGCTCGCCATGTTTCCGACAAGGTCGCCGTAAATCCGGCAAGGTCGCCACAAATCCGGCAAGGTCGCTATATTTCCGCCAAGGTCGCCATATTTCCGGCAAGGTCGCCACAAATCCGGCAATGTCCCCATATTTCCAGCAAGGTTGCAATATTTCCGGCAAGGTCGACACAAATCCGGCGAGGTCGCCATATTTCAGGCAAGGTCGCCACAAATCCGGCAAGGTCGTCATAAACCCGTCAAGGTCGACACAAATCCGGCAATGTCGCTATATTTCCGACAAGTTCGCAATATTTCCGGCAAGGTCGCCACAAATCCGGCAAGGTCGCCATATTTCCGGAAAAGGTCGCCATAAATCCGGCAAGGTCGCCACAAAACCGGCAAGTTCCCCATATTTCCAGCAAGGTCGCAATATTTCCGGCAAGATCGCCACAAATCCGGCGAGGTCGCCATATTTCCGGCAAGGTCGCCATGAATGCGGCAAGGTCGCCACAAATCCGGCGAGGTCGCCACAAATCCGGCGAGGTCGCCATATTTCCGGCAAGGTCGCCACAATTCCGGCAAGGTCGCCATAAATCCGGCGAGTACGCCATATTTCCGGCGAGGTCGCCACAAATCCGGAAAGGTCGCCAGAAATCGGGCGAGGTCGCCATATTTCCGGCAAGGTCGCCACAAATCCGGCAAGGTCGCCATAAAACCGGCAAGGCCGCCACAAATCCGGCAAGGTCGCCATATTTCCGGCAAGGTCGCCATAAATCCGGCAAGGTCGCCATATATCCGACGAGGTCGCCATATTTACGGCAAGGTCGCCACAAATCTGGCATGGTCACCATAAATCCGGCAAGGTCGCCTCAAATCGGGCAAGGACGCCATCTTTCCGGCAAGGTCGCCACAAATCCGGCAAGGTCGCCATATTTCCGGCAAGGTCGCCATAAATCCGGCAAGGTTGCCACAAATCTGGCGAGGTCGCCATATTTCCGGCAAGGTCGCCATAAATCCGGCAAGGTCGCCAGAAATCCGGCGATGTCGCCATATTTCCGGCTAGGTCGCCTCAAATCCGGCAAGGTCGTCATAAATCCGGCAAGGTCGCCTCAAATCCGGCAATGTCGCCATATTTCCGGCAAAGTCGCCATACATCCGGCAAGGTCGCCACAAATACGGCAAGGTCCCCATATTTCCAGCAAGGTCGCAATATTTCCAGCAATGTCGCCACAAATCCGGCAGGTCGCCATTTTTCCGGCAAGGTCGCCATAAATCCGGCAAAGTTGCCACAAATCCGGCCAGGTCGCCATATTTCCGGCAAGGTGGCCATAAATCCGGCAAGGTCGCCACAAATCCGGCGAGGTCGCCATATTTCCGGCAAGGTCGCCACAAATCCGGTAAGGTCGTCATAAATCCGGTAAGGTTGCCTCAAATCCTGCAATGTCGCCATATTTCCGGCAAAGTCGCCATACATCCGGCAAGGTCGCCACAAATACGGCAAGGTCCCCATATTTCCAGCAAGGTCGCAATATTTCCAGCAAGGTCGCCACAAATCCGGCAGGTCGCCATATTTCCGGCAAGGTCGCCATAAATCCGGCAGGGTTGCCACAAATCCGGCGAGGTCGCCATATTTCCGGCAAGGTCGCCATAAATCCGGCAAGGTCGCCACAAACCGGCGAGGTCGCCATATTTCCGGCAAGGTCGCCACAAATCCGGCAAGGTCGTCTTAAATCCGGCAAGGTTGCCTCGAATCCGACAATGTCGCCATATTTCCGGCAAAGTCGCCATAAATCCGGCATGGTCGCCACAAATACGGCAAGGTCCCCATATTTCCAGCAAGGTCGCCATTTTTCCGGCAAGGTCGCCTCAAATCCGGCAAGGTCGCCACAAATCCGGCAAGGTCCCCATATTTCCAGCAAGGTCGCAATATTTCCGGCAAGGTCGCCACCAATCCGGCAAGGTCGCCATATTTCCGGCAAGGTCGCCATAAATCCGGCAAGGTCGCCACAAATCCGGCAAGGACGCCACAAATCCGGCAAGATCGCCATATTTCCGGCAAGGTCGCCACAAATCCGGCAAGGTCGCCATATTTCCGACATGGTCGCCATAAATCCGGAAAGGTCGCCACAAATCCGGCAAGGTCGCCACAAATCCGGCAAGGTCGCCTCAAATCCGGCAAGGTCGCCATATTTCCGGCAAGGTCGCCATAAATGCGGCAATGTTGCCACAAATCCGGCAAGGTCGCCATATTTCCGGCAAGGTCGCCATAAATCCGGCAAGGTCGCCATATATCCGACGAGGTCGCCATATTTACGGCAAGGTCGCCACAAATCTGGCATGGTCGCCATAAATCCGTCAAGGTCGCCTCAAACCGGGCCAAGGACGCCATCTTTCCGGCAAGGTCGCCACAAATCCGGCAAAGGTCGCCATATTTCCGGCAAGGTCGCCATAAATCCGGCAAGGTTGCCACAAATCCGGCGAGGTCGCCATATTTCCGGCAAGGTCGCCATATATCCGGCAAGGTCGCCACAAATCCGGCGATGTCGCCATATTTCCGGCTAGGTCGCCTCAAATCCGGCAAGGTCGTCATTAATCCGGCAAGGTCGCCTCAAATCCGGCAATGTCGCCATATTTCCGGCAAAGTGGCCATACATCCGGCAAGGTCGCCACAAATACGGCAAGGTCCCCATATTTCCAGCAAGGTCGCAATATTTCCAGCAAGGTCGCCACAAATCCGGCAGGTCGCCATATTTCCGGCAAGGTCGCCATAATCCGGCAGGGTTGCCACAAATCCGGCGAGGTCGCCATATTTCCGGCAAGGTCGCCATAAAATCCGGCAAGGTCGCCACAAACCGGCGAGGTCGCCATATTTCCGGCAAGGTCGCCACAAATCCGGCAAGGTCGTCTTAAATCCGGCAAGGTTGCCTCGAATCCGACAATGTCGCCATATTTCCGTCAAAGTCGCCATAAATCCGGCATGGTCGCCACAAATACGGCAAGGTCCCCATATTTCCAGCAAGGTCGCCATTTTTCCGGCAAGGTCGCCTCAAATCCGGCAAGGTCGCCACAAATCCGGCAAGGTCCCCATATTTCCAGCAAGGTCGCAATATTTCCGGCAAGGTCGCCACAAATCCGGCAAGGTCGCCATATTTCCGGCAAGGTCGCCATAAATCCGGCAAGGTCGCCATAAATCCGGCAAGGACGCCACAAATCCGGCAAGGTCGCCATATTTCCGGCAAGGTCGCCACAAATCCGGCAAGGTCGCCATATTTCCGACATGGTCGCCATAAATCCGGAAAGGTCGCCACAAATCGGCAAGGTCGCCACAAATCCGGCAAGGTCGCCTCATATCCGGCAAGGTCGCCATATTTCCGGCAAGGTCGCCATAAATGCGGCAATGTCGCCCACAAATCCGGCAAGGTCGCCATATTTCCGGCAAGGTCGCATAAATCCGGCAAGGTCGCCATATATCCGACGAGGTCGCCATATTACGGCAAGGTCGCCACAAATCTGGCATGGTCGCCATAAATCCGGCAAGGTCGCCTCAAATCGGGCAAGGACGCCATGTTTCCGGCAAGGTCGCCACAAATCCGGCAAGGTCGCCATATTTCCGGCAAGGTCGCCACAAATCCGGCGATGTCGCCATATTTCCGGCTAGGTCGCCTCAAATCCGGCAAGGTCGTCATTAATCCGGTAAGGTCGCCTCAAATCCGGCAATGTCGCCATATTTCCGGCAAAGTGGCCATACATCCGGCAAGGTCGCCACAAATACGGCAAGGTCCTCATAATTCCAGCAAGGTCGCAATATTTCCAGCAATGTCGCCACAAATCGGGCAGGTCCGCCATTTTTTCCGGCAAGGTCGCCATAAACCCGGCAAGGGTTGCCACAAATCCGGCCAGGTCGCCAATATTTCCGGCAAGGTGGCCATAAATCCGGCAAGGTCGCCACAAATCCGGCGAGGTCGCCATATTTCCGGCAAGGTCGCCACAAATCCGGCAAGGTCGTCATAAATCTGGCAAGGTTGCCTCAAATCCGGCAATGTCGCCATATTTCCGGCAAAGTCGCCATACATCCGGCAAGGTCGCCACAAATACGGCAAGGTACCCATATTTCCAGCAAGGTCGCAATATTTCCAGCAAGGTCGCCACAAATCCGGCAGGTCGCCATATTTCCGGCAAGGTCGCCATAAATCCGGCAAGGTTGCCACAAATCCGGCGAGGTCGCCATATTTCCGGCAAGGTCGCCATAAATCCGGCAAGGTCGCCACAAATCCGGCGAGGTCGCCATATTTCCGGCAAGGTCGCCACAAAATCCGGCAAGGTCGTCATAAATCCGGCAAGGTCGCCACAAATCCGGCGAAGTCGCCATATTTCCGGCAAGGACGTCATAAATCCGGCAAGGTCGCCACAAAATCCGGCAAGGTCCCCATATTTCCAGCAAGGTCGCAATACTTCCGGCAAGGTCGCCACAAATCCGGCCAAGGTCGCCATATTTCCGGCAAGGTCGCCATAAATCCGGCAAGGTCGCCACAAATCCGGCAAGGAGGCCACAAATCCGGCAAGGTCGCCATATTTCCGGCAAGGTCGCCACAAATCCGGCAAGGTCGCCATATTTCCGGCAAGGTCGCCATAAATCCTGCAAGGTCGCCACAAATCCAACAAGGTCGCCATATTTTCGGCAAGGTCGCCATATTTCCGGCAAGGTTGCCATATTTCCGGCAAGGTCCCCACAAAACCAGCAATGTCGCCATATTTCCATCAAGGTCGCCATAAATTCGGCAAGGTCGCCACAAATCCGGCAAGGTCGCAATAAAGCCGGTGAGGTAGCCATAAGTACGGCAAGGTCGCCACAAAACCAGCGAGGGTCGCCATATTCCCTGCAAGGTCGACATAAATCCGGCAAGGTCGCCATAAATCCGGCGAGGTCGCCACAAATCCGGCGAGATCGCCATATTTCCGGCAAGGTCGCCACAAATCCGCCAAGGTCGCCACAAATCCGGTGAGGTAGCCATAAATCCGGCAAGGTCGCCACATATCCAGCGAGGTCGCCATATTCCGGCAAAGTCGACATAAATCCGGCAAGGTCGCCATAAATCCGGCAAGGTCGCCACAAATCCGGCGAGATCGCCATATTTCCGGCAAGGTCGCCACAATTCCGGCAAGGTCGCCACAAATACGGCAAGGTCCCCATATTTCCAGCAAGGTCGTAATATTTCTGGCAAGGTCGCCATAAACCTGGTGAGATCGCCATATTTCCGGCAACGTCGGCATAAATCCGGCGAGGTCGCCATATTTCCGGCAAGGTCGCCATAAATCCGGCAAGGTTGCCAAAAATCCGGCAAGGTCCCCATAATTCCAGCAAGGTCGCAATATTTCCGGCAAGGTCGCCACAAATCCGGCAAGGTCGCCATATTTCCGGCGATGTCGCCATATTTCCGGCTAGGTCGCCTCAAATCCGGCAAGGTCGTCATAAATCCGGCAAGGTCGCCTCAAAATCCGGCAATATCGCCATATTTCCGGCGAATTCGCCATACATCCGGCAAGGGCGCCACAAATACGGCAAGGTCCCCATATTTCCAGCAAGGTCGCAATATTTCCAGCAAGGTCGCCACAAATCCGGCAAGGTCGTCATAAATCCGGCATGGTCGCCACAAATACGGCCGAGATCGCCATATTTCCGGCAAGGTCGCCACAAAATCGCCAAGGTCGCCACAAATCCGGTGAGGTAGCCATAAATCCGGCAAGGTCGCCACATATCCAGCGAGGTCGCCATATTCCCGGCAAAGTCGACATAAATCCGGCAAGGTCGCCATAAATCCGGCAAGGTCGCCACAAATCCGGCGAGATCGCCATATTTCCGGCAAGGTCGCCACAATTCCGGCAAGGTCGCCACAAATACGGCAAGGTCCCCATATTTCCAGCAAGGTCGTAATATTTCTGGCAAGGTCGCCATAAACCCGGCGAGATCGCCATATTTCCGGCAACGTCGGCATAAATCCGGCGAGGGTCGCCATATTTCCGGCAAGGTCTGCCATAAATCCGGCAAGGTTGCCACAAATCCGGCGAGGTCGCCATATTTCCGGCAAAAGTGGCCATACATCCGGCAAGGTGACCACAAATACCGCAAGGTCCTCATATTTCCAGCAAGGTCGCAATATTTCCAGCAATGTCGCCACAAATCGGGCAGGTCGCCATTTTTCCGGCAAGGTCGCCATAAACCCGGCAAGGTAGCCCACAAATCCGGCCAGGTCGCCATATTCCGGCAGGTGGCCATAAATCCGGCAAGGTCGTCATAAATCCGGCAAGGTTGCCTCAAATCCGGCAATGTCGCCATATTTCCGGCAAAGTCGCCATACATCCGGCAAGGTCGCCACAAATACGGCAAGGTACCCATATTTCCAGCAAGGTCGCAATATTTCCAGCAAGGTCGCCACAATCCGGCAGGTCGCCATATTTCCGGCAAGGTCGCCATAAATCCGGCAAGGTTGCCACAAATCCGGCGAGGTCGCCATATTTCCGGCAAGGTCGCCATAAATCCGGCAAGGTCGCCACAAATCCGGCGAGGTCGCCATATTTCCGGCAAGGTCGCCACAAATCCGGCAAGGTCGTCATAAATCCGGCAAGGTTGCCGCGAATCCGGCAATGTCGCTATATTTCCGGCAAAGTCGCCAATAATCCGGCATGGTCGCCACAAATACGGCAAGGTCCCCATATATCCAGCAAGCTCGCAATATTTCTGGCAAGGTCGCCACAAATCCGGCAAGGTCGCCACAATTCGGGCAAGGTCGCCACAAATCCGGCGAGGTCGCCATTTTTCCGGCAAGGTCGCCTCAAATCCGGCAAGGTCGCCACAAATCCGGCGAAGTCGCCATATTTCCGGCAAGGACGTCATAAATCCGGCAAGGTCGCCACAAATCCGGCAAGGTCCCCATATTTCCAGCAAGGTCGCAATACTTCCGGCAAGGTCGCCACAAATCCCGGCAAGGTCGCCATATTTCCGGCAAGGTCGCCATAAATCCGGCAAGGTCGCCACAAATCCGGCAAGGACGCCACAAATCTGGCAAGGTCGCCATATTTCCGGCAACGTCGCCACAAATACGGCAATGTCCGCCATATTTCCGGCAAGGTCGCCATAAATCCTGCAAGTTCGCCACAAATCCAACAAGGTCGCCTATTTTCGGCAAGGTCGCCATATTTCCGGCAAGGTTGCCATATTTCCGGCAAGGTCCCCACAAATCCAGCAAGGTCGCCATATTTCCATCAAGGTCGCCATAAATTCGGCAAGGTCGCCACAAATCCGGCAAGGTCGCCATAAAGCCGGTGAGGTAGCCATAAGTACGGCAAGGACGCCACAAAACCAGCGAGGTCGCCATATTCCCTGCCAGGTCGACATAAATCCGGCAAGGTCGCCATAAATCCGGCGAGGTCGCCACAAATCCGGCGAGATCGCCATATTTCCGGCAAGGTCGCCACAAATCCGCCAAGGTCGCCACAAATCCGGTGAGGTAGCCATAAATCCGGCAAGGTCGCCACATATCCAGCGAGGTCGCCATATTCCCGGCAAAGTCGACATAAATCCGGCAAGGTCGCCATAAATCCGGCAAGGTCGCCACAAATCCGGCGAGATCGCCATATTTCCGGCAAGGTCGCCACAATTCCGGCAAGGTCGCCACAAATACGGCAAGGTCCCCATATTTCCAGCAAGGTCGTAATATTTCTGGCAAGGTCGCCATAAACCCGGTGAGATCGCCATATTTCCGGCAACGTCGGCATAAATCCGGCGAGGTAGCCAAATATCCGGCAAGGTCCCCATATTTCCAGCAAGGTCGCAATATTTCCGGCAAGGTCGCCACAAATCCGGCAAGGTCGCCATATTTCCGGCGATGTCGCCATATTTCCGGCTAGGTCACCTCGAATCCGGCAAGGTCGTCATAAATCCGGCAAGGTCGCCTCAAATCCGGCAATATCGCCATATTTCCGGCGTATTCGCCATACATCCGGCAAGGGCGCCACAAATACGGCAAGGTCCCCATATTTCCAGCAAGGTCGCAATATTTCCAGCAAGGTCGCCACAAATCCGGCAGGTCGCCATATTTCCGGCAAGGTGGCCATAAATCCGGCAAGGTCGCCACAAATCCGGCGAGGTCGCCATATTTCCGGCAAGGTCGCCACAAATCCGGCAAGGTCGTCATAAATCCGGCATTGTCGCCACAAATACGGCGAGATCGCCATATTTCCGGCAAGGTCGCCACAAATCCGCCAAGGTCGCCACAAATCCGGTCAGGTAGCCATAAATCCGGCAAGGTCGCCACATATCCAGCGAGGTCGCCATATTCCCGGCAAAGTCGACATAAATCCGGCAAGGTCGCCATAAATCCGGCAAGGTCGCCACAAATCCGGCGAGATCGCCATATTTCCGGCAAGGTCGCCACAATTCCGGCAAGGTCGCCACAAATACGGCAAGGTCCCCATATTTCCAGCAAGGTCGTAATATTTCTGGCAAGGTCGCCATAAACCCGGCGAGATCGCCATATTTGCGGCAACGTCGGCATAAATCCGGCGAGGTCGCCATATTTCCGGCAAGGTCGCCATAAATCCGGCAAGGTTGCCACAAATCCGGCGAGGTCGCCATATTTCCGGCAAGGTCGCCATATATCCGGCAAGGTCGCCACAAATCCGGCGATGTCGCCATATTTCCGGCTAGGTGGCCTCAAATCCGGCAAGGTCGTCATTAATCCGGCAAGGTCGCCTCAAATCCGGCAATGTCGCCATATTTCCGGCAAAGTGGCCATACATCCCGGCAAGGTCGCCACAAATACGGCAAGGTCCTCATATTTCCAGCAAGGTCGCAATATTTCCAGCAATGTCGTCACAAATCGGGCAGGTCGCCATTTTTCCGGCAAGGTCGCCATAAACCCGGCAAGGTTGCCACAAATCCGGCCAGGTCGCCCATATTTCCGGCAAGGTGGCCATAAATCCGGCAAGGTCGCCACAAATCCGGCGAGGTCGCCATATTTCCGGCAAGGTCGCCACAAATCCGGCAAGGTCGTCATAAATCCGGCAAGGTTGCCTCAAATCCGGCAATGTCGCCATATTTCCGTCAAAGTCGCCATACATCCGGCAAGGTCGCCACAAATACGGCAAGGTACCCATATTTCCAGCAAGGTCGCAATATTTCCAGCAAGGTCGCCACAAATCCGGCAGGTCGCCATATTTCCGGCAAGGTCGCCATAAATCCGGCAAGGTTGCCACAAATCCGGCGAGGTCGCCATATTTCCGGCAAGGTGGCCATAAATCCGGCAAGGTCGCCACAAATCCGGCGAGGTCGCCATATTTCCGGCAAGGTCGCCACAAATCCGGCAAGGTCGTCATAAATCCGGCAAGGTTGCCTCAAATCCGGCAATGTCGCCATATTTCCGTCAAAGTCGCCATACATCCGGCAAGGTCGCCACAAATACGGCAAGGTACCCATATTTCCAGCAAGGTCGCAATATTTCCAGCAAGGTCGCCACAAATCCGGCAGGTCGCCATATTTCCGGCAAGGTCGCCATAAATCCGGCAAGGTTGCCACAAATCCGGCGAGGTCGCCATATTTCCGGCAAGGTCGCCATAAATCCGGCAAGGTCGCCACAAATCCGGCGAGGTCGCCATATTTCCGGCAAGGTCGCCACAAATCCGGAAGGTAGTCATAAATCCGGCAAGGTTGCCTCGAATCCGGCAATGTCGCCATATTTCCGGCAAAATCGCCATAAATCCGGCATGGTCGCCACAAATACGGCAAGGTCCCCATATATCCAGCAAGCTCGCAATATTTCTGGCAAGGTCGCCACAAATCCGGCAAGGTCGCCACAATTCATGCAAGGTCGCCACAAATCCGGCGAGGTCGCCATTTTTCCGGCAAGGTCGCCTCAAATCCGGCAAGGTCGCCACAAATCCGGCGAAGTCGCCATATTTCCGGCAAGGACGTCATAAATCCGGCAAGGTCGCCACAAATCCGGCAAGGTCCCCATATTTCCAGCAAGGTCGCAATACTTCCGGCAAGGTCGCCACAAATCCGGCAAGGTCGCCATATTTCCGGCAAGGTCGCCATAAATCCGGCAAGGTCGCCACAAATCCGGCAAGGACGCCACAAATCCGGCAAGGTCGCCATATTTCCGGCAAGGTCGCCACAAATGCGGCAAGGTCGCCATATTTCCGGCAAGGTCGCCATAAATCCTGCAAGGTCGCCACAAATCCAACAAGGTCGCCATATTTTCGGCAAGGTCGCCATATTTCCGGCAAGGTTGCCATATTTCCGGCAAGGTCCCCACAAATCCAGCAAGGTCGCCATATTTCCATCATGGTCGCCATAAATTCGGCAAGGTCGCCACAAATCCGGCAAGGTCGCCATAAAGCCGGTGAGGTAGCCATAAGTACGGCAAGGTGCCACAAAACCAGCGAGGTCGCCATATTCCCTGCCAGGTCGACATAAATCCGGCAAGGTCGCCATAAATCCGGCGAGGTCGCCACAAATCCGGCGAGATCGCCATATTTCCGGCAAGGTCGCCACAAATCCGCCAAGGTCGCCACAAATCCGGTGAGGTAGCCATAAATCCGGCAAGGTCGCCACATATCCAGCGAGGTCGCCATATTCCCGGCAAAGTCGCCATAAATCCGGCAAGGTCGCCATAAATCCGGCAAGGTCGCCACAAATCCGGCGAGATCGCCATATTTCCGGCAAGGTCGCCACAATTCCGGCAAGGTCGCCACAAATACGGCAAGGTCCCCATATTTCCAGCAAGGTCGTAATATTTCTGGCAAGGTAGCCATAAACCCGGTGAGATCGCCATATTTCCGGCAACGTCGGCATAAATCCGGCGAGGTCGCCATATTTCCGGCAAGGTCGCCATAAATCCGGCAATGTTGCCAAAAATCCGGCAAGGTCCCCATATTTCCAGCAAGGTCGCAATATTTCCGGCAAGGTCGCCACAAATCCGGCAAGGTCGCCATATTTCCGGTGATGTCGCCATATTTCCGGCTAGGTCGCCACAAATCCGGCAAGGTCGTCATAAATCCGGCAAGGTCGCCTCAATTCCGGCAATATCGCCATATTTCCGGCGAATTCGCCATACATCCGGCAAGGGCGCCACAAATACGGCAAGGTCCCCATATTTCCAGCAAGGTCGCAATATTTCCAGCAAGGTCGCCACAAATCCGGCAGGTCGCCCTATTTCCGGCAAGGTCGCCATAAATCCGGCAAGGTTTCCACAAATCCGGCAAGGTCGCCATATTTCCGGCAAGGTGGCCATAAATCCGGCAAGGTCGCCACAAATCCGGCGAGGTCGCCATATTTCCGGCAAGGTCGCCACAAATCCGCCAAGGTCGCCACAAATCCGGTGAGGTAGCCATAAATCCGGCAAGGTCGCCACATATCCAGCGAGGTCGCCATATTCCCGGCAAAGTCGACATAAATCCGGCAAGGTCGCCATAAATCCGGCAAGGTCGCCACAAATCCGGTGAGATCGCCATATTTCCGGCAAGGTCGCCACAATTCCGGCAAGGTCGCCACAAATACGGCAAGGTCCCCATATTTCCAGCAAGGTCGTAATATTTCTGGCAAGGTCGCCATAAACCCGGCGAGATCGCCATATTTCCGGCAACGTCGGCATAAATCCGGCGAGGTCGCCATATTTCCGGCAAGGTCGCCATAAATCCGGCAAGGTTACCAAAAATCCGGCAAGGTCCCCATATTTCCAGTAAGGTCGCAATATTTCCGGCAAAGTCGCCACAAATACGGCAAGGTCCCCATATTTCCAGCAATGTCGCAATATTTCCAGCAAGGTCGCCACAAATCCGGCAGGTCATCATATTTCCGGCAAGGTCGCCATAAATCCGGCAAGGTTGCCACAAATCCGGCGAGGTCGCCATATTTCCGGCAAGGTCGCCATAAATCCGGCAAGGTCATCATAAATCCGGCAAGGTTGCCTCAAATCCGGCAATGTCGCCATATTTCCGGCAAAGTCGCCATAAATCCGGCATGGTCGCCACAAATGCGGCAAGGTCCCCATATTTCCAGCAACGTCGCAATATTTCTGGCAAGGTCGCCACAAATCCGGAAGGTCGCCACAATTCGGGCAAGGTCGCCACAAATCCGGCGAGGTCGCCATTTTTTCGGCAAGGGCGCCTCAAATCCGGCAAGGTCGCCATATTTCCGGCAAGGTCGCCACAAATTCGGCAAGGTCGACATATTTCCGACATGGTCGCCATAAATCCGGAAAGGTCGCCACAAATCCGGCAAGGTCGACATATTTCCGGGAAGGTCGCCACAAATCCGGCAAGGTCGCCTCAAATCCGGCAAGGTCGCCATATTTCCGGCAAGGTCGCCATAAATCTTGCAAGGTCGCCACAAATCCAACAAGGTCGCCATATTTTCGGCAAGGTCGCCATATTTCCGGCAAGGTTGCCATATTTCCGGCAAGGTCGCCACAAATCCAGCAAGGTCGCCATATTTCCATCAAGGTCGCCATAAATTCGGCAAGGTCGCCACAAATCCGGCAAGGTCGCCATAAAGCCGGTGAGGTAGCCATAAGTACGGCAAGGTCGCCACAAAACCAGCGAGGTCGCCATATTGCCGGCAAGGTCGACATAAATCCGGCAAGATCGCCATATTTCCGGCAAGGTCGCCACAAATCCGGCAAGGTTGCCACAAATCCGGTGAGGTAGCCATAAATCCGGCAAGGACGCCACAAATCCGGCAAGGTCGCCATATTTCCGGCAAGGTCGCCACAAATCCGGCAAGGTCGCCATATTTCCGACATGGTCGCCATAAATCCGGAAAGGTCGCCACAAATCCGGCAAGGTCGACATATTTCCGGCAAGGTCGCCACAAATCCGGCAAGGTCGCCTCAAATCCGGCAAGGTCGCCATATTTCCGGCAAGGTCGCCATAAATCCTGCAAGATCGCCACAAACCAACAAGGTCGCCATATTTTCAGCAAGGTCGCCATATTTCCGGCAAGGTTGCCATATTTCCGGCAAGGTCGCCACAAATCCAGCAAGGTCGCCATATTTCCATCAAGGTCGCCATAAATTCGGCAAGGTCGCAACAAATCCGGCAAGGTCGCCATAAAGCCGGTGAGGTAGCCATAAGTACGGCAAGGTCGCCACAAAACCAGCGAGGTCGCCATATTCCCGGCAAGGTCGACATAAATCCAGCAAGGTCGCCATAAATCCGGCGAGGTCGCCACAAATCCGGCGAGATCGCCATATTTCCGGCAAGGTCGCCACAAATCCGGCAAGGTCGCCACAAATCCAGCGAGGTCGCCATATTCCCGGCAAAGTCGACATAAATCCGGCAAGGTCGCCATAAATCCGGCAAGATCGCCACAAATCCGGCGAGATCGCCATATTTCCGGCAAGGTCGCCACAATTCCGGCAAGGTCGCCACAAGAACGGCAAGGTCCCCATATTTCCAGCAAGGTCGCAATATTTCTGGCAAGGTCGCCATAAACCCGGCGAGATCGCCATATTTCCGGCAACGTCGGCATAAATCCGGCGAGGTCGCCATATTTCCGGCAAGGTCGCCATAAATCCGACATGGTCGCCACAAATCCGGCGAAGTCGCCATATTTCCGGCAAGGACGTCATAAATCCGGCAAGGTCGCCACAAATCCGGCAAGATCCCCATATTTCCAGCAAGGTCGCAATATTTCCGGCAAGGTCGCCACAAATCCGGCAAGGTCGCCATATTTCCGGCAAGGTCGCCATAAATCCGGCAAGGTCGCCACAAATCCGGCAAGGACGCCACAAATCCGGCAAGGTCGCCATACTTCCGGCAAGGTCGCCACAAATCCGGCAAAGTCGCCATATTTCCGACATGGTCGCCATAAATCCGGAAAGTTCGCCACAAATCCGGCAAGGTCGACATATTTCCGGCAAGGTCGCCACAAATCCGGCAAGGTCGCCTCAAATCCGGCAAGGTCGCCATATTTCCGGCAAGGTCGCCACAATTCCGGCAAGGTCGCCACAAATACGGCAAGGTCCCCATATTTCCAGCAAGGTCGCAATATTTCTGGCAAGGTCGCCATAAACCCGGCGAGATCACCATATTTCCGGCAACGTCGGCATAAATCCGGCGAGGTCACCATATTTCCGGCAAGGTCGCCATAAATACGACATGGTCGCCACAAATCCGGCGAAGTCGCCATATTTCCGGCAAGGACGTCATAAATCCGGCAAGGTCGCCACAAATCCGGCAAGGTCCCCATATTTCCAGCAAGGTCGCAATATTTCCGGCAAGGTCGCCACAAATCCGGCAAGGTCGCCATATTTCCGGCAAGGTCGCCATAAATCCGGCAAGGTCGCCATAAATCCGGCAAGGTCGCCACAAATCCGGCAAGGACGCCACAAATCCGGCAAGGTCGACATATTTCCGGCAAGGTCGCCACAAATCCGGCAAGGTCGCCTCAAATCCGGCAAGGTCGCCATATTTCTGGCAAGGTCGCCACAAATCCTGCAAGGTCGCCACAATCCAACAAGGTCGCCATATTTTCGGCAAGGTCGCCATATTTCCGGCAAGGTTGCCATATTTCTGCAAGGTCGCCACAAATCCAGCAAGGTCGCCATATTTCCATCAAGGTCGCCATAAATTCGGCAAGGTCGCCACAAATCCGGCAAGGTCGCCATAAAGCCGGTGACGTAGCCATAAGTACGGCAAGGTCGCCACAAAACCAGCGAGGTCGCCATATTCCCGGCAAGGTCGACATAAATCCGGCAAGGTCGCCATAAATCCGGCAAGGTCGCCATAAACCCGGCGAGATCGCCATATTTCCGGCAACGTCGGCAAAAATCCGGTGAGGTCGCCATGTTTCCGGCAAGGTCGCCATAAATCCGACATGGTCGCCACAAATCCGGCAAAGTCGCCATATTTCCGGCAAGGACGTCATAAATCCGGCAAGTTCGCCACAAATCCGGCAAGGTCCCCATATTTCCAGCAAGGTCGCAATATTTCCGGCAAGGTCGCCACAAATCCGGCAAGGTCGCTGTAAAGTATGTATAACGAGGCATCGTTACTTTACTATCTTTATTCATACTGGAGCATTACACATTGCACTAGCTGTACGTGGTCTGTCACAGGAACTAGAGAGCGATCTGTGGGTGGGGAGGTTGTAGATATACTTGTGATATGAGGAGTGGTTAGTAGGTATGAGGTCACTATGTTAAAGGCACATGCATATCTACATCTTTCCTCTTCGAAACGACAGGCAAATACAATGGTGACATGGCGACCACGCCTCATGCGCTAGGATAGTTAAACAAAATCGCCATAGCGGTCAGGCGGTTTGACAAGACGTCCCGCCCGGGTTCGCGTCTCGCCATCCACCCTTCCTGCAGGAGGAAGAGGCACTGGCGGGGACAGACGAACCTGAAAGGGAGAAACGGGAGGAGACGGAGGAGACCGCGGCACCGAACCAGGAGGGGATGCGAGATCGGGACCGGGAAGAGCGCGGGCAGGCGAGCGAGGACTAGTCGGAGTGGGGTGGAACGGAAGGGGCTGAGGAGGAGCAGAACGTTGCATGTCAGGAAGGACGGGCAGAGCAACGCCCTGACGCGAAACAGGCAGTGGGGGAGCAAAGGGATCCGCGGCAGGAGGACGCGGCTCGTTGACGAGCCGAAGGTGCTGGCGGGACCGTCGGTAAATGGCTCCAGCGTGGTCGACGAGATAGGACCTGGGCGACCCCGCAGAGCCGACGACGGTAGCGAGCTTGGAGTGACCGGGAGCGGTCTGCATACGGACAACTTGACCGGGGAAGAGGCGCGGCAGCGGGTGGCAGGACCTGTCATGGGAACGCTGTTGGACGTCGTGCCTGAAGGCAATGCGTTTCTGAACCGCCGCAGGTGGGAGGATGGAGGGTATGAGGGAGCGCTGGGCCACAGGGAGCGGGAGTCTGGTAGCGCGAGACATGAGCCGCTGAGCAGGTGAACCCATGGCAGAGTCGCGGGAAATGTTCCGAAGGTTGAGGAGGGCCAGATGGAAGTCGGAGTTAATGCCACCACACTGTTCCAACAGGTGCTTCGCGCTGCGGACTGCGCGCTCGGCCAAACCGTTGCTTTGCGGGTACTCCGGGCTGCTGGGGAAATGGCGGAAGTTCCATCTGGAAGCGAACGCTTTAAACTCGGAGCTCGTGAACTGGCTGCCATTGTCCGACTGCAGGCTTGCCGGGGGGCCAAAAGTGCCAAAATGAGGGTACAACCTATCGATGACGGCCGAAGAGATTATGGAATGCAGCCGGTCGACCACAAACCAGCTGGAGTAGGAGTCAACGAGAACCAGGAAATGTTTGCCCCGCCACTCGAAAATGTCAGCGGCAAGCGCCATCCAGGGCAGTTCGGGCGCGGGCTGCTGCAGAAGCGGCTGACGCTGCTGGTGGGGGGCGAGGCTGTTGCAGGTGGAACACGAGGAGACCCTCTCCCGGATGTATTTTGCCATATCCGGCCAATAGACCTGGCTCCTGGCGAGAGACACGGTGGCTTCGGCCCCAGGATGACCGCGGTGAGCGACTTGAAAATAGTGGTCGTGCAGCGCCACGGGCACGACCACCTTGTGACCCTTCACCACCACGCCGTCGTGCAGTACGAGCTCGTCCCGGACCAGGAAGTAGGGCACGGCACCAGCCGGCAATGCCGAACGACGGTCAGGCCAGCCCTGCCGGATGACGGCAGACAGCTGTTGCAGGGCAGGGTCATTGGTGGTGTGTTCAACCAGGGACTTCAGCTGCTGTGAGGGGACGATGTTCAATCGTAGCACCAATAGCTCAGACATTTCATATTGGTGGCGAGCGGTGGACGTCAGCGGGGCGCGAGACAACGTGTCGGCCACGAACATGTCCTTGCCCTTACGATAAACCACCGTGAACGTGAAGCGCTGGAGCTGCAGCATCATGCGCTGCAGGCGTGATGAGGCCACATGGATCGACTTGTTGAGGATGGTGACAAGTGGCTGATGGTCAGTTTCAACGGTGAAAGTGTTGCCCACGATGTAGTCCCGGAATTTGGAGCAGGCAAACACCACGGCCAGTAGCTCCTTCTCAATCTGCGCGTAGTGCTGTTCGGTGGCGGTCATGGTGCGGGACGCGAAGGAGACAGGCAGCTGCAGGCCGTCATGGACCTGGAGACAGGCGGCACCGAGTCCGAACTGAGAGGCGTCGCAGGTGAGGACAATGGGACGCTGCAGGTCAAAGAACTTGGGCGTGGGGGTGCTGATCAGCTTAGACTTAAGAATGTCGAATGCCTTCTGATGGTTGGGTAACCAAAGCCAGGACGTGTCCTTTTTGATCAGATCCCTCAGGGGAGCGCTGAGCTCGCTGAGGTCGGGGATGAACTTCCCCAGGTAGTTTACCAAGCCTAGGAAGCGTTGCAGGCCTGCCACATTGGTAGGAGGGGGCATCCCTGAGATGGCAGCCGTCTTCTGCGGGTCTGGCTTTAACCCCTCGGCGGTGAATACATGTCCAACATAGGTGACCTCCGAGACGCGGAATCGGCACTTCTTGGGGTTCAATTTCAAGTTGATTTGCCGGGCCCGGTCTAGGACCTGTCGGAGGTTGACATCGTGTTCGGCAACGTCCTTACCGTAAACGAGGATGTCGTCAACAATTATGGCGCAAGGTAGACCTAAAAACAACTGCTCCATTGTCCGCTGTAACACCTCGCTGGCGGAGTTGATGCCGAATGGCATTCGGAGGAACCGAAACCTTCCGTAGGGGGTGGCGAAAGTTGTCAAAATGGACGACCGATCGTCCAGTGGTATCTGCCAGAAGGAGCTTTTGGCATCGAGGACAGAAAAAACCGTTGCTGGACCAACCTGTGCAGCGACTTCTTCCACCGTTCTCATAGGGTAGTGAGGGCGTCTAATGGCCAGGTTGAGGTCTTTGGGGTTGATGCAGATGCGTATCTCGCTCATGTCCTTTTTAGCCGCAACAACCATGGAAGAGACCCAGCTGGTGGGCTCGACGACCGCCTTTAGGATGCCCATTTGTACCATACTGTGTAGGGTCGCCTCCACTCTGTCCCTCATGGCGAAGGAGACACGGTGAGGAGCATGGACCACAGGAACGATCTTAGGGTCCACTACAATCTTGTAGCTGCAGGGTAGTTTGCCTAGCTTATCATCAAAGCGGTCGGGATAATCGGCCAGCGGGTCCATAAGAGTCTGCACCTGGTGGATGTCACGGTGAAAGGACACCAGTCCCATTTCCTGGCATGCCTGGATCCCCAGCAGGGGAATGCATTTTCGATTGAGGAGATAGAAGGTGAGGGGCCGAGAGGTCTCTAGTATCTTACAGCGTAGCGTGGCCTTGCCCACAGGAGTAAGAATCTCCCCACCGTAGGCATGCAAGGTTGAGCTCTGGGAAAATATCTGCTCATTAGTTCTTATCTGGTTGAAAAGAGATGTTGACATTACGTTGGCCACAGCCCCCGTGTCGATCTTAGCAGTGAAGGTCGAGTTGTTCACAGTGACTAGCACAGAAGGGTCCGTTATCATAGCAGGTGCGTCCAACACGGTAAACAAGTTGGTTTCCCCCTGAGAGGAGTCAGATGCAGAAACAGACTGTTCATCGAAATAGCACTGGGAGCTGAGCTCACTGTCAGCTTGTAGAAGGTTGTTTAAATTTCCCCTTCGAGCAGCGACAGGCTTCCCACGGGAACGACAAGCCGCAGCAAAATGGTTCAATTTTTTGCAGACATTACACGTTTTCCCCAAGGCAGGGCACACATTGAATTGATGAGTCGTGAAGTTGCAATTAGGGCACCTTTGCCGGGTACCTCCCCCTGTAGCAGCACCGAACCCCGGGGCGCGTCCCCCTCGAGCAGCGAGCGACCCCGGGGGTCGCGACAGGGGTGTGTTCATGAGATGACTGGGAGTGTTGGCAAAGTTGATCGCCTGCTCAGCCGGCGACGCCGCCGAGGAAACAGCTTCAGCTAAGCGAGTAGCGTGCATAGCATCGGCTAAAGTCAGATCCGGCTTGCGCAGAAGTTCGGCCCTGAGCTTCTCATCACGGAGACCGTAAACCAGAAGGTCCCTGAGAATCTCATCGGGGTTCCACGCGTGGAGGCGGCAGCGCCTGCCGAGGTGCCGCAGCGCAATGACATAGTTCTCAGCAGATTCCCCGGGGAGCTGACGCCACGCGAACAGTTTAAAACGTTCTAAGATGCAGTTTGTCGGAATGTCACAAATAGCGTCAAACTTAGCCAACAGACATACCGGGTCCCGAGCTGATTCTCCCGCAGCGTAGACGAAGAAGTCGGAGCGAGTCAGGGCCTCGGGACCAGCCAAGTTGAGAAGAAGAGAGGCTTTGAGAGCGGCGGTGGCGTCAGGCTGAGCGATCGTGAAATAGTGTTCAAAGTCACGTTTGAATACGTCCCATCGAAGGGCGATGTCTAAATCGAAAACGAGCACATCGGGCTTACGGGCAGAAGAGGCCATGACAAAGAAATGGGAGGGCGGGGGAAACAAAAAAATGGGACAAAATTAAATGATAAACCGATAAACAGGAGGCGCAAGGTAAGTTATTTGACACCATGTAAAGTATGTATAACGAGGCATCGTTACTTTACTATCTTTATTCATACTGGAGCATTACACATTGCACTAGCTGTACGTGGTCTGTCACAGGAACTAGAGAGCGATCTGTGCGTGGGGAGGTTGTAGATATATTTGTGATATGGGGAGTGGTTAGTAGGTATGAGGTCACTATGTTAAAGGCACATGCATATCTCATGTACAGTCGCCATATTTCCGGCAAGGTCGCCATAAATCCGGCAAGGTAGATACATAGAAAATAGGTGCAGGAGTAGGCCATTCGGCCCTTCGAGCCTGCACCGCCATTCAATACGATCATGGCTGATCATCCAACTCAGTATCCCGTACCTGCCTTCTCTCCATACCCCCTGATCCCTTTAGCCACAAGGGCCACATCTAATTCCTTCTTAAATATAGCCAATGAACTGGCCTCAACTACCCTCTGTGGCAGAGAGTTCCAGAGATTCACCACTCTCTGTGTGAAAAAGTTTTTCCTCATCTCGGTCCTAAAGGATTTCCCCCTTATCCTTAAGCTGTGACCCCTTGTCCTGGACTTCCCCAACATCGGGAACAATCTTCCTGCATCTAGCCTGTCCAACCCCATAAGAATCTTGTACGTTTCTATAAGATCCCCTCTCAATCTCCTAAATTCTAGCGAGTATAAGCCAAGTCTATCCAGTCTTTCTTCATATGAAAGTCCTGACATCCCAGGAATCAGTCTGGTGAACCTTCTCTGCACTCCCTCTATGGCTATAATGTCCTTCCTCAGATTTGGAGACCAAAACTGTACGCAATACTCCAGGTGTGGTCTCACCAAGACCCTGTACAACTGCAGTAGAACCTCGCTGCTCCTATACTCAAATCCTCTTGCTATGAAGGCCAACATACCATTCGCTTTCTTCACTGCCTGCTGCACCTGCATGCCTACTTTCAATGACTGGTGTACCATGACACCCAGGTCTCGCTGCATCTCCCCATTTCCTAATCGGCCACCATTTAGATAATAGTCTGCCTTCCCGTTTTTGCTACCAAAGTGGATAACCTCACATTTATCCACATTATACTGCATCTGCCAAACATTTGCCCACTCACCCAGCCTATCCAAGTCACCTTGCAGTCTCCTAGCATCCTCCTCACAGCTAACACTGCCCCCCAGCTTAGTGTCATCCGCAAACTTGGAGATGTTGCTTTCAATTCCCTCGTCCAGATCATTAATATAAATTGTAAATAGCTGGGGTCCCAGCACTGAGCCTTGCGGTACCCCACTAGTCACTGCCTGCCATTGTGAAAAGGACCCGTTTACTCCTACTCTTTGCTTCCTGTTTGCCAGCCAGTTCTCTATCCACATCAATACTGAACCCCCAATACCGTGTGATTTAAGTTTGTATCCTAATCTCTTATGTGGTACCTTGTCGAAAGCCTTCTGAAAGTCCAGATACAACACATCCACTGGTTCTCCCCTATCCACTCTACTAGTTACATCCTCGAAAAATTCTATAAGATTCGTCAGACACGATTTACCTTTCGTAAATCCATGCTGACTTTGTCCAATGATTTCACCACTTTCCAAATGTGCTGCTATCCCATCTTTAATAACTGACTCTAGCAGTTTCCCCACTACCGATGTTAGACTAACTGGTCTGTAATTCCCCGTTTTCTCTCTCCCTCCCTTCTTAAAAAGTGGGGTTACGTTTGCTACCCTCCAATCCTCAGGAACTACTCCAGAATCTAAAGAGTTTTGAAAAATTATCACTAATGCATCCACTATTTCTGGAGCTACTTCCTTAAGTACTCTGGGATGCAGCCTATCTGGCCCTGGTGATTTATCGGCCTTTAATCCATTCAATTTACCCAACACCACTTCCCGACTAACCTGGATTTCACTCAGTTCCTCCATCTCCTTTGACCCGCGGCCCCCTGCTATTTCCGGCAGATTATTTATGTCTTCCTTAGTGAAGACGGAACCAAAGTAGTTATTCAATTGGTCTGCCATATCCTTGTTCCCCATGATCAATTCACCTGTTTCTGACTGCAAGGGACCTACATTTGATTTAACTAATCTCTTTCTCTTCACATATCTATAAAAACTTTTGCAGTCAGTTTTTATGTTCCCTGCCAGTTTCCTTTCATAATCTATTTTCCCTTTCCTAATTAAGCCCTTTGTCCTCCTCTGCTGGTCTCTGAATTTCTCCCAGTCCTCTGGTATGCTGCTTTTTCTAGCTAATTTGTACGCATCATCTTTTGCTTTGATACTATCCCTGATTTCCCTTGTTATCCACGGATGCACTACCTTCCTTGATTTATTCTTTTGCCAAACTGGGATGAACAATTTTTGTAGTTCATCCATGCAGTCTTTAAATGCCTTCCATTGCATATCCACCGTCAACCCTTTTAGAACTAATTGCCAGTCAATCTTGGCCAATTCACATCTCATACCCTCAAAGTTACCTTTCTTTAAGTTCAGAACTGTTGTTTCTGAATTAACAATGTCACTCTCCATCCTAATGAAGAACTCAACCATATTATGATCACTCTTGCCCAAGGGGGCACGCACAACAAGTCTGCTAACTAACCCTTCCTCATTACTCAATACCCAGTCTAGAATAGCCTGCTCTCTCGTTGGTTCCTCTACATGTTGGTTTAGATAACTATCCCTCATACATTCCAAGAAATCCTCTTCCTCAGCACCCCTGCCAATTTGATTCACCCAATCTATATGTAGATTGAAGTCACCCATTATAACTGTTTTGCCTTTGTTGCACGCATTTCTAATTTCCTGTTTGATGCCATCCCCAACTTCACTACTACTGCTAGGTGGCCTGTACACAACGCCCACCAGCGTTTTCTGCCCCTTAGTGTTTCGCAGCTCTACCCATACCGATTCCACATCCTCCAAGCTAATGTCCTTCCTTTCCACTGCGTTAATCTCCTCTCTAACCAGCAACGCTACCCCACCTCCTTTTCCTTTCTCTCTATCCCTCCTGAATATTGAATATCCCTGGATGTTCAGCTCCCAGCCTTGGTCACCTTGGAGCCATGTCTCCGTGATCCCAACTATATCATAATCATTAATTGCTATCTGCACGTTCAACTCATCCACCTTATTACGAATGCTCCTTGCATTGAGACACAAAGCCTTCAGGCTTGTTTTTACAACGCTCTTACCCCTTATACAATTATGTTGAAAAGTGGCTCTTTTTGATTTTTGCCCTGAATTTGTCTGCCTGCCACTTTTACCTTTCACCTTGCTACCTATTGCTTCCGCCCGCATTTTACACCCCTCTGTTTCTCTGCTCACCCATTTAAGAACCCCACCACCTCTTATTCTCTGTTTATTATTGTTTTCTTCTTTCACCCCTACATGTTGGGTCTGAGTGCTTTCCTTCTCTGCCTCCTGCCTCACACACTGTCTAATAGCATTCTCTATTTGAGTCCCTCCCCCCAACCATTCTAGTTTAAAGTCTCCCCAGTAGCCTTTGCAGATCTCCCCGCCAGGATATCAGTCCCCCTCAGGTTCAAGTGCAACCCATCCTTTTTGTACAGGTCGAACCTTCCACAAAAGAAGTCCCAATGATCCAGAAATTTGAATCCCTGCCTTCTGCACCAGTCCTTCAGCCACGCATTTATCCTCCACCTCGCTCCATTCCTACTCTCACTGTCGCGTGGTACAGGCAGTAATCCCGAGATTGTTACCTTTGCTGTCCTTCTCTTTAACTCCCCTCCTAACTCCCTAAATTCTCCTTTCAGGACCTCTTCTCTTTTTTTACCTATGTCATTGGTACCTATATGTATCACGACCTCGGGCTCCTCTCCCTGCCCTTTCAGGATGTCTTGGACACGTTGGGACACATCACAGACCCTGGCACCCGGGAGGCAAACTACCATCCGGGTCTCCCGACTGCGTCCACAGAATCGCCTGTCTGACCCCCTAACTATAGAGTCCCCTATTAATATTGCCCTCCTCTTCTTTTCCTTACCCTTCTGAGCAACAGGACCGGTCTCTATACCGGAGGCCCGGCCGCTGTCGCTACCCCCAGGTAGGCTGTCCACCCCAACAGTGCTCAAACAGGAGTACTTATTGTCAAGGTGTACAGCCACCGGGGTACTCTCTAGTCCCTGCCTGTGCCCCTTGCCTCTCCCAACCGTGATCCACTTGCCTGCCTCCTGTGGTGTTGGAGTGACCACATCCCTGTAACTCCTCTCAATTACTTCCTCGCTCTCCCTGACCAGACGGAGGTCATCGAGCTGCTGCTCCAGGTTCCTAATACGGTCCATTAGGAGCCCCATCTCGATACACCTGGCGCAGATGTGGACGTCTGGAGGGCTATCTGACTCCATGACTTCCCACATCTGACATCCAGAACAGTAAACTGCCCTGGCCGTCATACTCCCCTTACCCTGGATAGAATATAAAACAAACTGATAGAATACAAAACAAACTGCTACAATACAAAACAAACTGCTACAATACAAAACAAACTGCTACAATACAAAACAAACTGCTACAATACAAAACAAACTGCTACAATACAAAACAAACTGCTACAATACAGTACAATCAGCAGGGATCTGACTCCCAATCAGCTGCTCCCTCTTGTCTGCGTCCACCAATCAGCGGCTTCCTCAAACCCACTTGTTTTTGAAGTGGAACGTTGCCGATTTGGGTTCCTTTTTAAGTCCTACCGCTCGGTTGTAGCTCCTCCCTCAGCGACCTCTCCAACGGCTTTCGGATCTCTGTTAGGAACAAGCCCCCGCGCTCCTTTTTAAGTCCTACCGCTCGGTTGTAGCTCCTCCCTCAGCGACCTCTCCAACGGCTTTCGGATCTCTGTTAGGAACAAGCCCCATCGCTCCTTTTTAAGTCCTACCGCTCGGTTGTAGCTCCTCCCTCAGCGACCTCTCCAACGGCTTTCGGATCTCTGTTAGGAACAAGCCCCCGCGCTCCTTTTTAAGTCCTACCGCTCGGTTGTAGCTCCTCCCTCAGCGACCTCTCCAACGGCTTTCGGATCTCTGTTAGGAACAAGCCCCCGCGCTCCTTTTTAAGTCCTACCGCTCGGTTGTAGCTCCTCCCTCAGCGACCTCTCCAACGGCTTTCGGATCTCTGTTAGGAACAAGCCCCCGCGCTCCTTTTTAAGTCCTACCGCTCGGTTGTAGCTCCTCCCTCAGCGATCTCTCCAACGGCTTTCGGATCTCTGTTAGGAACAAGCCCCCGCGCTCCTTTTTAAGTCCCACCGCTCGGTTGTAGCTCCTCCCTCAGCGACCTCTCCAACGGCTTTCGGATCTCTGGCAAGGACGCCACAAATCCGGCAAGGTCGCCATAAATCCGGAAAGGTCGACACAAATCCGGCAAGGTCGACATATTTCCGGCAAGGTCGCCACAAATCCGGCAAGGTCGCCTCAAATCCGGCAAGGTCGCCATATTTCCGGCAAGGCCGCCATAAATCCTGCAAGGTCGCCACAAACCAACAAGGTCGCCATATTTTCAGCAAGGTCGCCATATTTCCGGCAAGGTTGCCATATTTCCGGCAAGGTCGCCACAAATCCAGCAAGGTCGCCATATTTCCATCAAGGTCGCCATAAATTCGGCAAGGTCGCCACAAATCCGGCAAGGTCGCCATAAAGCCGGTGAGGTAGCCATAAGTACGGCAAGGTCGCCACAAAACCAGCGAGGTCGCCATATTCCCGGCAAGGTGGACATAAATCCGGCAAGGTCGCCATAAATCCGGCGAGGTCGCCACAAATCCGGCGAGATCGCCATATTTCCGGCAAGGTCGCCACAAATCCGGCAAGGTCGCCACAAATCCAGCGAGGTCGCCATATTCCCGCAAAGTCGACATAAATCCGGCAAGGTCGCCATAAATCCGGCAAGGTCGCCACAAATCGGCGAGATCGCCATATTTCCGGCAAGGTCGCCACAATCCGGCAAGGTCGCCTCAAATCCGGCAAGGTCGCCATATTTCCGGCAAGGTCGCCACAAATCTTGCAAGGTCGCCACAATCCAACAAGGTCGCCATATTTTCGCAAGGTCGCCATATTTCCGGCAAGGTTGCCATATTTCTTGCAAGGTCGCCACAAATCCAGCAAGGTCGCCATATTTCCATCAAGGTCGCCATAAATTCGGCAAGGTCGCCACAAATCCGGCAAGGTCGCCATAAAGCCGGTGACGTAGCCATAAGTACGGCAAGGTCGCCACAAAACCAGCGAGGTCGCCATATTCCCGGCAAGGTCGACATAAAATCCGACGGTCGCCACAAATCCGGCGAAGTCGCCATATTTCCGGCAAGGACGTCATAAATCCGGCAAGGTCGCCACAAATCCGGCAAGGTCCCCATATTTCCAGCAAGGTCGCAATATTTCCGGCAAAGTCGCCACAAATCCGGCAAGGTCGCCATATTTCCGGCAAGGTCGCCATATATCCGGCAAGGTCGCCACAAATCCGGCAAGGACGCCACAAATCCGGCAAGGTCGCCATATTTCCGGCAAGGTCGCCATAAATCCTGCAAGGTCGCCACAAACCAACAAGGTCGCCATATTTTCAGCAAGGTCGCCATATTTCCGGCAAGGTTGCCATATTTCCGGCAAGGTCGCCACAAATCCAGCAAGGTCGCCATATTTCCATCAAGGTCCCCATAAATTCGGCAAGGTCGCCCTAAATCCGGCAAGGTCGCCATAAAGCCGGTGAGGTAGCCATAAGTACGGCAAGGTCGCCACAAAACCAGCGAGGTCGCCATATTCCCGGCAAGGTCGACATAAATCCGGCAAGGTCGCCATAAATCCGGCGAGGTCGCCACAAATCCGGCGAGATCGCCATATTTCCGGCAAGGTCGCCACAAAACCGGCATGGTCGCCACAAATCCGGTGAGGTAGCCATAAATCCGGCAAGGTCCGCCACAAATCCAGCGAGGTCGCCATATTCCCGGCAAAGTCGACATAAATCCGGCAAGGTCGCCATAAAATCCGGCAAGTCGCCACAAATCCGGCGAGATCGCCATATTCCGGCAAGGTCGCCACAATTCCGGCAAGGGTCGCCACAAATACGGCAAGGGTCCCCAATATTTCAGCAAGGTCGCAATATTTCTGGCAAGGTCGCCATAAACACGGCGAGATCGCCATATTTCCGGCAACGTCGGCATAAATCCGGCGAGGTCGTCATATTTCCGGCAAAGATCGCCATAAATGCGACATGGTCGCCACAAATCCGGCGAAGTCGCCATATTTCCGGCAAGGACGTCATAAATCCGGCAAGGTCGCCACAAATCCGGCAAGGTCCCCATATTTCCAGCAAGGTCGCAATATTTCCGGCAAGGTCGCCACAAATCCGGCAAGGTCGCCATATTTCCGGCAAGGTCGCCATAAATCCGGCAAGGTCGCCACAAATCCGGCAAGGACGCCACAAATCCAGCAAGGTCGCCATATTTCCGGCAAGGTCGCCACAAATCCGGCAAGATCGCCATATTTTCAGCAAGGTCGCCATATTTCCGGCAAGGTTGCCATATTTCCGGCAAGGTCGCCACAAATCCAGCAAAGTCGCCATATTTCCATCAAGGTCCCCATAAATTCGGCAAGGTCGCCACAAATCCGGCAAGGTCGCCATAAAGCCGGGAGGTAGCCATAAGTACGGCAAGGTCGCCACAAAACCAGCGAGGGTCGCCATATTCCCGCAAGGTCGACATAAATCCCGGCAAGGTCGCCATAAATCCGGCGAGGTCGCCACAAAATCCGGCGAGATCGCCATATTTCCGGCAAGGGTCGCCACAAATCCGGCAAGGTCGCCACAAATCCGGTGAGGTAGCCATAAATCCGGCAAGGTCGCCACAAATCCAGCGAGGTCGCCATATTCCCGGCAAAGTCGACATAAATCCGGCAAGGTCGCCATAATCCGGACAAAGGTCGCCCACAAATCCGGCGAGATAGCCATATTTTCCGGCAAGGTCGCCACAAATCCGGCAAGGTCGCCACAAATACGGCAAGGTCCCCATATTTCCAGCAAGGTCGCCATATTATGGCAAGGTCGCCATAAACACGGCGAGATCGCCATATTTCCGGCAACGTCCGGCATAAATCCGGCGAGGTCGCCATATTTCCGGCAAGGTCGCCATAAATGCGACATGGTCGCCACAAATCCGGCGAAGTCGCCATATTTCCGGAAAGGACGTCATAAATCCGGCAAGGTCGCCACAAATCTGGCAAGGTCCCCATATTTCCAGCAAGGTCGCAATATTTCCCGGCAAGGTCGCCACAAATCCGGCAAGGTCGCCATATTTCCGGCAAGGTCGCCATAAATCCGGCAAGGTCGCCACAAATCCGGCAAGGACGCCACAAATCCAGCGAGGTCGCCATATTTCCGGCAAGGTCGCCATAAATCCGGCATGGTCGCCACACATCGCGGCAAGTCGCCATATTTCCGGCAAGGACGTCATAAATCCGGCAAGGTCGCCAACAAATCCGGCAAGGTCCCATATTTCCAGCAAGGTCGCAATATTTTCCGGCAAGGTCGCCACAAATCCGGCAAGGTCGCCATATTTCCGGCAAGGTCGCCCATAAATCCGGCAAGGTCGCCACAAATCCGGCAAGGACCCACAAATCCAGCAAGGTCGCCATATTTCCGGCAAGGTCGCCACAAATCCGGCAAGGTCGCCATATTTTCAGCAAGGTCGCCATATTTCCGGCAAGGTTGCCATATTTCCGGCAAGGTCGCCACAAATCCAGCAAGGTCGCCATATTTCCATCAAGGTCCCTATAAATTCGGCAAGGTCGCCACAAATCCGGCAAGGTCGCCATAAAGCCGGTGAGGTTGCCATAAGTACGGCAAGGTCGCCACAAAACCAGCGAGGTCGCCATATTCCCCGGCAAGGTCGACAGAAATCCGGCAAGGTCGCCATAAATCCGGCGAGGTCGCCACAAATCCGGCGAGATCGCCATATTTCCGGCAAGGTCGCCACAAATCCGGCAAGGTCGCCACAATCCGGTGAGGTAGCCATAAATCCGGCAAGGTAGCCACAAAGCCAGCGAGGTCGCCATATTCCCGGCAAGGTCGCCATAAATCCGGCAAGGTCGCCACAAATCCGGCAAGGTCGCCATATTTCCGACATGGTCGCCATAAATCCGGAAAGGTCGCCACAAATCCGGTGAGGTAGCCATAAATACGGCAAGGTAGCCACAAATCCAGCGAGGTCGCCATATTCCCGGCAAAGTCGACATAAATGCCGGCAAGGTCGCCATAAATCCGGCAAGGTCGCCACAAATCCGGCGAGATCGCCATATTTCCGGCAAGGTCGCCACAAATTCCGGCAAGGTCGCCACAATACGGCAAGGTCCCCATATTTCCAGCAAGGTCTGCAATATTTCTGGAAGGTCGCCATAAACACGGCGAGATCGCCATATTTCCGGCAACGTCGGCATAAATCCGGCGAGGTCGCCATATTTCCGGCAAGGTCGCCATAAATGCGACATGGTCGCCACAAATCCGGCGAAGTCGCCATATTTCCGGCAAGGACGTCATAAATCCGGCAAGGTCGCCACAAATCCGGCAAGGGTCCCATGTTTCCAGCAAGGTCGCAATATTTCCGGCAAGGTCGCCACAAATCCGGCAAGGTCGCCATATTTCCGGCAAGGTCGCCATAAATCCGGCAAGGTCGCCACAAATCCGGCAAGGTCGCCACAAATCCGGCAAGGACGCCACAAATCCAGCAAGGTCGCCATATTTCCGGCAAGGTCGCCACAAATCCGGCAAGGTCGCCATATTTCCGACATGGTCGCCATAAATCCGGAAAGGTCGCCACAATCCGGCAAGGTCGACATATTTCCGGCAAGGTCGCCACAAATCCGGCAAGATCGCCTCAAATCCGGCAAGGCCGCCATATTTCCGGCAAGGTCGCCATAAATCCTGCAAGGTCGCCACAAATCCAACAAGGTCGCCATATTTTCGGCAAGGTCGCCATATTTCCGGCAAGGTTGCCATATTTCCGGCAAGGTCCCACAAATCCAGCAAGGTCGCCATATTTCCATCAAGGTCGCCATAAATTCGGCAAGGTCGCCACAAAATCCGGCAAGGTCGCCATAAAGCCGCTGATGTAGCCATAAGTACGGCAAGGTCGCCACAAAACCAGCGAGGTCGCCATATTCCCGGCAAGGTCGACATAAATCCGGCAAGGTCGCCATATATCCGGCGAGGTCGCCACAAATCCGGCGAGTTCGCCATATTTCCGGCAAGGTGGGCCACAAATCCGGCAAGGTCGCCACAAATCCGGTGAGGTAGCCATAAATCCGGCAAGGTCGCCACAAATCCAACGAAGGTCGCCATATTCCCGGCAAATTCGCCATAAATCCGGCAAGTTCGCCATAAATCCGGCGAGGTCGCCACAAATCCGGCGAGATCGCCATATTTCCGGCAAGGTCGCCACAATTCCGGCAAGGTCGCCACAAATACGGCAAGATCCCCATATTTCCAGCAAGGTGGCCATATTTCCGGCAAGGTCGCCATAAATCCGACATGGTCGCCACAAATCCGGCGAGGACGCCATTTTCCGGCAAGGTCGCCATAAATCCGGCAAGGTCGTCATAAATCCGCTGGTGGGTCGCCATATTTTCCGGCAAGGTCGCCATAAATCCGGCGAGGTCGCCATGTTTCCGGCAAGGTCGCCATAAAGCCAGCAAGTCGCCATAAATCCGGCGAGGTCGCCACATTTCCGGCAAGGTCGCGATAAATCCGAGAAGGTCGCCTTAAATCCGGCGAGGTCGCAATATTTCCGGCAAGGTCGCCATAAATCCGGCAAGGTCGCCATAAATCCGGCGTGGTAGCCATATTTCAGGCAAGGTCGACATAAATCCGGCAAGGTCGCCATACTTCTGGCAAGGTCGACATAAATCCAGCGAGGACCCCATAAATCCGGCGAGGTCGCCCTATTTCTGGTAAGGTCGCCATAAATCCGGCGAGGTCGCCATATTTCAGGCAAGGCCATCATAAATCCGGCAAGGTCGCCATAAATAGGTCGAGGTCGCCATATTTCCGGCAAGGTCTCCACAAATCCCGCAAGGTCGCCATAAAACCGGCGAGGTCGCCATATTTCCGGCAAGGTCGCCACAAATCCGGCAAGGTCGCCACATTTCCGGCAAGGTCGCCATATTTCCGGCAGGTCTCCATAATCCGGCAATGTCGCCACAAATGCGGCAAGGTCGACATATTTCCGGCAAGGTCGCCATGAATCCGGCAAGGTCGCCTCAAATCCGGCAAGGTCGCCATATTTCCGGCAAGTCGCCATAAATCCGGCAAGGTGGCGTCAAATTCGGCAAGGTCGCCACATTTCCGGACAAGGTCGCCATAGATCCGGCAAGGTCGCCACAAATCCGGCAAGGTCGCAACATTTCGGCAAGGTCGCCATACATCCAGCATCATCGCCACAAATCCGGCAAGGTCGCCACAAATCCCACAAGGTCGCCATAAATCCGGCAAAGTCGCCACATTTCGGCAAGGTCGCCATAAATCCGGCAAGGTCGCCATAAATCCGGCAAGGCGCTACATTTACGGCAAGGTCGCCATATTTCCGGCAAGGTCGCCATAAATCCGGCCAGGTAGCCACAAATGCGGCATGGTCGACATATTTCCGGCAAGTCGCCATCAATCAGGCAAGGTCGGCCATAAATCCGCGTGGTAGCCATATTTCCGGCAGGTCGCCATAAATCCGGCAAGGTTCGCCACAAATGCGGTAAGGTCGCCATATTCCCGGCAAGGTCGCCATAAATCCGGCAAGGTCGCCATAAATCCGGCAAGGTCGCCATAAATCCGGCACGGCCGCCACAATCCGGCAACGTCGCCACATTTCCGGCAAGGTCGCAACAAATATGCCAAGGTCGCCACAAATCCGACAAGGTCGACATATTTCCGGCAAGGTCGCCTGAATCCGGCAAAGTCGCCACAAGTCCGGCAAGGTAGCCATATTTCCGGCAAGGTCGCCATAAATCCGGCAAGGACGCCAAAAAATCCGGCAAGGTCGCCATATTTCCGGCAAGGTCGCCTCAAATCCGGAAACGTCGCCATAAATCCGGCGTGGTAGCCATATTTTCCGGCAAGGTCGCCATAAATCCGGCAAGGTCGCCACAAATGCGGTAAGGTCGCCATATTCCCGGCAAGGTCGCCATAAATCCGGCAAGGTCGCCATAAATCCGGCAAGGTCGCCATAAATCCGGCACGGCCGCCACAAATCCGGCAACGTCGCCACATTTCCGGCAAGGTCGCAACAAATATGCCAAGGTCGCCACAAATCCGACAAGGTCGACATATTTCCGGCAAGGTCGCCATGAATCCGGCAAAGTCGCCACAAGTCCGGCAAGGTAGCCATATTTCCGGCAAGGTCGCCATAAATCCGGCAAGGACGCCAAAAATCCGGCAAGGTCGCCATATTTCCGGCAAGGTCGCCTCAAATCCGGAAACGTCGCCATAAATCCGTCGTGGTCGCCATCTTTCCGGCCAGGTGGCCATAAATCCGGCAAGGTCGCCATCAATCCGGCGAGGTGGCTATCTTTCCGGCAAGTTCGCCATAAATCCGGCATGGTCGCCGTAAATCCGGCGAGGTCACATATTTCCGGCAAGGTCGCCATAAATCCGGCAAGGTCGCCATAAATCCGGCAAGGTCGCTAAATCCGGCGAGGTCCCATAAACCCGGCGAGGTCGCCATAAATCCGGCAAGGTCGGCATAAATCCGACGAGGTCGCCATATTTCCGGCAAGGTCACAATAAATCCCGCAAGGTCGCCATAAAACCGGCGAGGTCGCCATATTTCCGGCAAGGTCGCCACAAATCCGGCAAGGTCGCCACATTTCCGGCAAGGTCGCCATATTTCCGGCAAGGTCTCCATAATCCGGCAATGTCGCCACAAATGCGGCAAGGTCGACATATTTCCGGCAAGGTCGCCATGAATCCGGCAAGGTCGCCTCAAATCCGGCAAGGTCGCCATATTTCCGGCAAAGTCGCCATAAATCCGGCAAGGTGGCGTCAAATTCGGCAAGGTCGCCACATTTCCGACAAGGTCGCCATAGATCCGGCAAGGTCGTCACAAATCCGGCAAGGTCGCAACATTTCGGCAAGGTCGCCATACATCCAGCATCATCGCCACAAATCCGGCAAGGTCGCCACAAATCCCACAAGGTCGCCATAAATCCGGCAAGGTCGCCACATTTCGGCAAGGTCGCCATAAATCCGGCAAGGTCGCCATAAATCCGGCAAGGTCGCTACATTTACGGCAAGGTCGCCATATTTCCGGCAAGCTCGCCATAAATCAGGCAAGGTCGCCATAAATCCGGCGTGGTAGCCATATTTCCGGCAAGGTCGCCATAAATCCGGCAAGGTCGCCACAAATGCGGTAAGGTCGCCATGTTCCCGGCAAGGCCGCCATAAATCCGGCAAGGTCGCCATAAATCCGGCAAGGTCGCCATAAATCCGGCACGGCCGCCACAAATCCGGCAAGGTCGCCACATTTCCGGCAACGTCGCAACAAATACGCCAAGGTCGCCACAAACCGGACAAGGTCGACATATTTCCGGCAAGGTCGCCATAAATCCCGCAAGGTCGCCACATATCCGGCAAGGTCGCCATGTTTCCGGCAAGGTCGCCATGAATCCGGCAAAGTAGCCACAAGTCCGGCAAGGTAGCCATATTTCCGGCAAGGTCGCCATTAATCCGGCAAGGACGCCAAAAATCCGGCAAGGTCGCCATATTTCCGGCAAGGTCGCCTCAAATCCGGAAAGGTCGCCATAAATCCGTCGTGGTCGCCATCTTTCCGGCCAGGTCGCCATAAATCCGGCAAGGTCGCCAACAATCCGGCGAGGTCGCTATCTTTCCGGCAAGTTCGCCATAAATCCGGCATGGTCGCCGTAAATCCGGCGAGGTCACATATTTCCGGCAAGGTCGCCATAAATCCGGCAAGGTCGCCATAAATCCGGCAAGGTCGCTAAATCCGGCGAGGTCCCATAAACCCGGCGAGGTTGCCATAAATCCGGCAAGGTCGGCATAAATCCGACGAGGTCGCCATATTTCCGGCAAGGTCACAATAAAGCCGGCAAGGTCGCCATAAATCCGGCGAGGTCCCCATATTTCCGGCAAGGTCGCCATAAATCCCGCAAGGTCGCCACATATCCGGCAAGGTCGCCATGTTTCCGGCAAAGTCGCCATGAATCCGGCAAAGTCGCCACAAGTCCGGCAAGGTAGCCATATTTCCGGCAAGGTCGCCATATATCCGGCAAGGATGCCAAAAATCCGGCAAGGTCGCCATATTTCCGGCAAGGCTGCCATAAATCCGGCAAGGTCGCCAGAAATCCGGCAAGGTGGCGACAAATCCGGCAAGGGCGCCACATTTCAATCAAGGTAACCATAAATTCGGCAAGGTCGGGTCAAATCCGGCAAGGTCGGCACATTTCCGACAAGCTCGCCATAGATTCGGCAAGGTCGCCACAAATCCAGCAAGGTCGCCAAATTCCGGCAAGGTCGCCATAAATCCGGCATCGTCGCCACAAATCCGGCAACGTCACCACGTTTCCGGGAAGGTCATCATGAATCCGGCAAGGTCGCCACAAGTGTGGCAAGGTCGCCACATTGCCGGAAAGTTCGCCATAAATCCGGCAAGCTCGCCAGAAATCCCACAAGGTCGCCATAAATCCGGCAAGGTCGCCACAAATACTATAATTCGCCACATCCCCGGCAAGGTCGCCATAAATCCGGCCATAAATCCGGCCGTAAATTCGGGGTCGACATAAAGCCGGCGATTTCGCCATATTTCCGGCGAGGTCGCCAGAAATCCGGCAAGGTCACCAGAAATCCGGCGATGTCCACATATTTCCGGCAAATTCTCCACAAATCCGGCGTTCGCCATGAATCCGGTAAGGTCGCCACAAATCCGGCAAGGTCGCCATATTCCCGGCAAGGTCGCCATAAATCCGGCAAGGTGGCCATAAATCCGACAAGGTCGCCATATTTCCGGCAAGGTCGCCATAAATCTAGCAAGGTCGCCACAAATCCGGCGAGGTCGCCATATTTCCCGCAAGGTCCCCACAAATCCGGCAAGGTCGTCATAAATCCGGCAAGGTCGCCATAAATCCGGCGAGGTCGCCATATTTCCGGCAAGGTCGCCATAAATCCGGTAAGGTCGCCAAAAATCCGGCGAGGTCGCCTAATTTCCGGCAAGCTCGCCATAGATTCGGCAAGGTCGCCACAAATCCAGCAAGGTCGCCAAATTCCGGCATGGTCGCCATAAATCCGGCGAGGTCGCCATATTTCCGGCAAGGTCGCCATAATTTCGGCAAAGTCGCCATAAATCCGGCGAGGTCGCCATATTTCCAGCAAGGTCGCCATAAATCCGGCAGTGTCGCCATAAATCATGTGAGGTCGCCATATTTCCGGAAAGGTAGCCTTAATTCCGGCAAGTTCGCCATAAATCCGGCGAGGTCGCCATATTTCCAGCAAGGTCGCCATAAATCCAGCAAGGTCGCCATAAACCCGGCGAGGTCACCATATTTCCGGCATGGTCGCCATAAATCCGGCAAGGTCGCCATAAATCCGGCGAGGTCGCCATATTTCCGGCAAGGTCACGATAAATCCGGCAAGGTCGCCATAAACCCGGCGAGGTCGCTATCTTTCCGGCAAGTTCGCCATAAATCCGGCAACGTCGCCATAAATCCGGCGAGGTCGCCATATTTCCGGCCAGGTCGCCATATGTCCGGCAAGGTCTCCATAATCCGGCGAGCTCGCCATAATTCCGGCAAGGTTGCCATAAATCCGGAGAGGTCGCCATCTTTCCGGCAAGTTCGCCATAAATCCGGCAAGGTCGCCATAAATCTATCGCGGTCGCCATCTTTCCGGCAAGGTCGCCATATATCCGGCAAGGTCGCCATCAATCCCGCGAGGCCGCTAGCTTTCCGGCAAGTTCGCCATAAATCCGGCAAGGTCGCCATAAATCCGGCAAGGTCGCCATATTTCCGGCAAGGTCGCCATAAATCCGGCAAGGTCGCCATTAATCCGGCAAGGTCGCTAAATCCGGCGAGGTCTCCATATTTCTGGCAAGGTCGCCATAAATCCGGCGAGGTCGCATAAACCCGGCGAGGTCGCCATAAATCCCGCAAGGTCGGCATAAATCCGACGAGGTCGCCATATTTCCGGCAAGGTCGCAATAAATCCGGCAAGGTCGCCATAAATCCGGCGAGGTCCCCATATTTCCGGCGAGGACGCCATAAATCCGGCGAGGTCGCAATCTTTCCGGCAAGGTCGCCATAAATCCGGCAAGGACGCCACAAATCCGGCGAGGTCGCCATATTTCCAGCAAGGTCGCCATAAATCCGGCAGTGTCGCCATAAATCATGCGAGGTCGCCATATTTCCGGAAAGGTAGCCTTAATTCCGGCAAGTTCGCCATAAATCCGGCGAGGTCGCCATATTTCCAGCAAGGTCGCCATAAATCCAGCAAGGTCGCCATAAACCCGGCGAGGTCACCATATTTCCGGCATGGTCGCCATAAATCCGGCAAGGTCGCCATAAATCGGGCGAGGTCGCCATATTTCCGGCAAGGTCGCGATAAATCCGGCAAGGTCGCCATAAATCCGGCGAGGTCGCTATCTTTCCGGCAAGTTCGCCATAAATCCGGCAACGTCGCCATAAATCCGGCGAGGTCGCCATATTTCCGGCCAGGGCGCCATATATCCGG
>JAXLNO010001668.1:0-56079 GCA_038087875.1 Malacoraja senta
GATGCGGCGTAGACGGAGGAATTGGGAGTGGGGGATGGAGTCCTTACAGGAAGCAGGGTGGGAAGAAGTGTAGTCCAGATAGCCATGGGAGTCGGTAGGTTTGTAGTGGATGTCGGTAAGGAGTCTATCACCTGCGATGGAGATAGTGAGGTCAAGGAATGGTAGGGAAGTGTCGGAAATGGTCCAGGTGTATTTGAGTGCCGGATGGAAGTTGGTGGTGAAGCGGATGAAGTCAGTCAGTTGTGTGTGGGTGCAGGATGTGGCACCAAAACAATCATCGATGTAGCGGAGGTAGAGGTCGGGGATGGGGCCCTGGTACGCATTGAACAAGGATTGTTCTACGTACCCGACAAAGAGGCAGGCGTAGCTGGGGCCCATGCGTGTGCCCATAGCTACGCCTTGTATTTGGAGGAAATGGGAGGAGTCAAATGAAAAGTTATTAAGTGTAAGTACCAGCTCCGCTAGGCGGAGGAGGGTGTCAGTGGCCGGGTATAGATTGCTTCTACGGTCGAGGAAAAAACGGAGGGCTTCGAGACCATCCTGGTGGGGGATGGAGGTGTACAGTGACTGGACGTCCATGGTGAAGATGAGGGGGTGAGGGCCTAGAGAGTGGAATGCGCGGAGATGACGGAGAGTGTCTGAGGTGTCTTGAACATAGGTAGGGAGGGATTTAACCAAGGGGGATAGTATGGAGTCGAGGTAGGTGGAGATGAGTTCGGTGGGGCACGAACAGGCAGAGACAATGGGTCTACCGGGACAGTCAGGTTTGTGGATTTTGGGGAGAAGGTAAAAGCGGGCTGTGCGGGGCTGGGGAACGATGAGGTTGGAGGCTCGTTCGGGCAGGGCGTGGGAGTGGATGAAGTCGGTGATGGTGCTGGAGATGGTGGCCTGGTGCTCGTCAGTGGGGTCATGGTCCAGGGGTAAGTAGGAGGAGGTGTCCGAGAGTTGGCGCGTGGCCTCAGCTTTGTAGAGATCGACGCGCCAGACTACCACGGCACCTCCCTTGTCGGCGGGTTTGATAACCCAATCTAGGTTGTTGCGGAGTGAGTCGATGGCAGTGCGTTCAGGGGGGGAGAGATTGGAGTGAGACAGGGGAGTGGAGAAGTTGAGGCGGTTGATGTCACGGCGGCAGTTTTTAATAAAGAGTTCTAAAGCCGGAAGGCTACGAGGGGGTTCCATGAGGATGGGGTGCGTTGGAGACGGGAAAAGGGGTCATCAGTGGGGAGCGAGGACTCCTTCCCATGGAAGTGAGCTGTGAGGCGGAGGCGACGGTAGAAGCGTTCCAAGTCATGGAGGGCACGGAACTCATTGAGATGGGGACGGAGGGGGACAAAGGTAAGACCTCTGCTGAGGACAGACCGTTCGATGTCGGAGAGGGGGAGGTCGGGGGGGATGGTGAACACCCGGCAGGGATGGGGGTTGGGGCCGGAGGAAGGCAGGTGGGTGGAATGGGGACGAGGCGATGTGTGGTGGGGGGGTGGTGGGTGTGGTGGAGGAGGGGTTCGCCACTCAACCGGAAATGGTGCGGGAATCCAGCTGTGAAGAGCAGGTGAGGATGAAAGCGCTGCCATGCAGCGGGGGGGGGCAGCAATCCAGCCAATGATGCATGCATTCCATTTAATGCAGCAGGGGGAGCATGCATAGGCGCTTGTAGGCCGATCCCAGCATTTTATAATTCACCCTATAGTCACCCTTAATACAGCCCTTCAGGCCGATTTCTGTCTCATTTCCAAACCATTTGCCCCAAACCCATTCCAAACTCACCAAGCCGACCTTGCAGGACAATGGCGTGGATGTGGGAAGTCCGGAGCGGCCAAAACAGGCCCTTCGGTCCATTCCCCCCTGCCAGCCCGCAGTTGGCATTGTCTGAATCGGATCCAAATCCCCTCTAGCAAACAGAGAGAGACAGAGAGAGAGACAGAGAGAGACAGAGAGAGACACAGATAGAGAGAGAGAGAGAGAGAGAGAGAGCGAGAGAGGACAGAGAGAGACAGAGAGAGAGAGAGAGAGAGAGAGAGAGAGACAGAGAGAGACAGAGAGACAGTGAGAGAGAGACAGAAAGAGACAGAGAGAGAGAGACAGAGAGAGGAGAGAGACAGAGAGAGAGAGAGGCAGAGAGACACAGAGAGACAGGGACAGAGAGACAGACAGAGCGACAGAGAGAGAGACAGAGAGACACAGTGACACAGCGTGGAAACAGGCCCTTCGGCCCAACGTGCCACACTGACCTACATGCCCATTCTACACTAGTCCCACCTGCTGCCCACGTTTGGCTATGAGGGCTGATTCCATGGCTAAGAAGCTGCTAAGTAACAAGGCTACAGATTTTTGGAAAGAAGTGAGAGCTCTTAACAGTTGCAAAACATCTCTACCATGCACTGTAGATGGAATCTCTGGAACAGCTAATATTGCGGAGTTATGGCAACAACATTATAGTACTTTATTCAACTGTGTCCAAGGTGACTTGTATAGGGTGGACAATATTGAGAGTAGTGACTCAATGGTGATTATGTCACATAATAATAATGATAATAATAAATACTTTATTAATCCCATTTTCAATGGGAAATTCAGATGTCCTTGCAGCACACTAATAAAAGTACAACATAGCATTAAATAAGAAGTTTAACATTAAAACATAAAAACATCCCCCCCCACAACGGTTCCCACTGTGAGGGAAGGCTCAAAGTCCAGTCCCCATCCTCTTGTCCACCCATAGTCGGGCCTATTGAGGTCTCCACAGTCGCCGCTACGGAGGCCCGATGTTTCAGGCCCTCTCGCCGGGTGATGGTGCTCCGGCGTCGGGAGATTCATGTCATCGGCTTGGGATGCCTGGAACGCCGCCGAAGCCGAGGTTCTGGCCAGGTCCCCTCAGGAAACGCCGCTCCAGGCCCCGCTCGTAGGCCTCGAGGGCTGGTCGAAGGTGCTACTCGGAGGAAGGCAGCCTCCCCGACCAGGTAGGGACTAGAAAATGCAGTTTCCCCCTCCCCCCCCACCCCACCCCACACATAAAATAATTAGACCCCCAAACAACACTTTTACGTACTAAAAATAATAAAAAGAAGTGAAAGAAACGGACAGCTGCAGGAATGGCAGCCATATAGGACAGCGCCCCCTCTCAGAGGTGTATAATGCCATGAACAAGGTGTCCAACAACAAAGCAAGAGGCTTGGATCATATTTCTGCTGAACATCTTAAGTATGTGAGTATGAGGATAGCTCCTCTCCTTGCTATTTGTTTTACTGGCTTTATGATTCATGGCTTGTTACCAGACTCAATGTTGTCTGTTCTGTTAGTGCCGGTCATTAAGGACAAAGCTGGTAAAGTAGGCAGCCTAAATAATTACAGGCCCATGGCTTTAGCCAGCATATTGTCAAAAGTTTTAGAAAGAGTTCTGCTGGATAGAATAAATGAGTTTGTTAACTCCACAGATAATCAGTTTGGTTTAAAAGCTAAACATGGCACTGACTTATGCATATATGCCCTAAAGGAGATTGTAAACAAATATAGAGGCAAAACCTCTTCAATCCTTATGTGCTTTATTGATGCTTCCAAAGCCTTTGATCATGTTAATCACACAAATCTGATTGTTAAAATGAGTCAAAGATGGGTGCCTAAATACACTGTGAGAATTCTGGCCTACTGGTATGCCCACCAGACTATGCAAATAAAATGGGGCAATAGGGTCTCAGCCCCATTTGGGGTTAGCAATGGTGTTAGACAAGGGGGGATTTTGTCCCCAGTCCTTTTTAATCTTTATATTGATGATCTGTCCAAACAATTGAAAGCCTGTAATACTGGGTGCATGATTGGTAATATTTTAGTGAACCATATTATGTATGCAGATGATCTTGTGGTCTTTAGTCCATCTAGCGCTGGTCTACAGCAGCTCCCTACTATATGTTCTGTGTATGGTATGGAACATGATATTAAATATAATGCTGGTAAGAGTGCTGTTATGATCTGTAGAACCAAAGAGGATAAATGTCTAAAATGTCCTGATTTTAAATTGTCTGACAATAAACTTAGTGTCTGTAATAAGGTAAAATATCTAGGGCATTTTATTACAGAACAAATGACAGATGATGAGGATATTTATAGGCAACAACGCATGCTGTATATACAGGATGATATTCTCTTGAGTAAGTTTGGTGCGTGTGCAGATGTGGTTAAGATGTCGCTATTTAGAGCATACTGCACACCACTCTATACTGCGCACCTGTGGTCGAACTATGGAAAGACAAGTTTGCAGAGACTAAAGGTGTCATATAATGATGCCATGAGAACACTACTAAGGAAACCTAGATGGTGTAATGCTGGTAACATCGCTGTTTCGTTGTAGGACATTGATCATTCTTTTATTCTGGATTTTAATTCATGCATTGTGTTTTTTTTTCTTAATATATAATTTATGATGCTTTTATAAGTGATATACTAAGATTTTATATGTACTTTATGATATTTTTAAATATGTAATGCATTTTTATGTAATGTTGCCCCTTGTCTGGACCTTGAGTCTGAAATAAAGTTTATTATTATTATTATATTTATTTTATTGTGTGTAATTAATTATTATGTAGTTTAGTGTCATCCTGTGCAACATGGGCCAATGGATTGACTGATCACCTTCTCAGATTTCCCTGAAAATCAGTGCCTGTATAACAGATCACACAAGTAACACAACAGAAAACAAGGTCTCAACTCCAAATTCCAATGGGCCTTTGGCAATGTTTCGAGCTATATAAATGGTTCATAACTTCGAAGGAACTTTGAGTTGAAAGTTGATTTTTCTGCTGTGGTCTTTGTACCAGAGATGTGCAAAACATGATTTTCAATCAAATCTTACATGGCGACCAGCCAACCTTCTTACTTGCTGTTATTTGGTACAGAATCAAATCATCCAATACCAAGCAATTGATATACGTCTCCGATAAACCATCAATGTTTACTGAAATTTTGGTCCTTGGAAATGGGATTTTTTGGACCGTGAAAGCCCTTGAATTTATAGCTGTTCCAAGTGTATGAACCCTGGTATGAGAAATAAGTCAGAATCAGAACCACACTTTATTTGCCAAGTATGTTTTGCAACATACGAGGAATTTTATTGGCCAGGTCAGTCATACAATTAAAAGTAACAGATCACCCAAAAACACATTTTAACATGAACATTCACCGCAGTAACTCCTACACATTCCTCACTGTGATGGAAGGCGAAATAAAGTTCAAGTCCTTCCCTTTGTTCTTCCTCGGTCGTGGGCCTCGAGCCTCAGTTGACGGAATGATCTTGACACCCGTAGCCAGCGGCGTTCGGGCCCTCCGTGCCGAGGCGATCAAGCTCCTGCATCGGAGGGATGTCAGCTCCCTCGCGCCGGGCGATCGAACTTCGCGTCGGGGCTGGTCGAACCTTCCAGCCAGTAGCATGTCTAAGGCCATGCGATTTTGCCAGGCCATTAGGCTGGTATCTGTCAGTTGTTCCGCTAATCCTTCAACCGCATCTCGAGTGTATTTTATAAAGCGTTGTTGATTGTAGTATAGGTAGTTGATCCAGTCCACATTTTTATTAATGGTGGACCACCAGAAGAGTATGGACTCAAAGCCCGCAGCTATCTGGTTTCTGGCTTTGAATTCATCAGGTACCTCTCTTGGCACCCCTATCGCATCTATATATATGTGTGTGTCGAATGATCCTTTCACCCCTCTCTCTTGTCGTTGGCTTCCTTCATTGAGTTCTCCAATGTTATACGTCTGATTGCAGTTGAGCACCATCCCCATGTCCTGTCCCTTTGGGTTATTTCTTGTATAGCACTCAAACCCCTCCTCCCCAAGAGGACTGGTAGTGCCAATCTTTACAGGGATGGGTGCATACATACATTCTATAGCCGCAGCACTATTTTCCTTTACATACATCAAATGGGATGGTGGTGCATCTTCTATTCTGTGGTATTGTGATTTTTATGCATGTTATATTACTCACGAGTTGGGTAACCACCCAACACACGACCCACCAACACGAAATCTTCATTTTTCCCCGCGGGTTCTTGGTAAATATTAACGTCAATGGTTCCTCTCCTTTGCGCACAGTCCACGGGCTGATATTGTCTGGTGGGGCCTCCACAGGACCCTTAACTCGACATGCGTATGTCCACCCGTTTTCTTTTGTCCGCATTGCTGTTTCCGTGGTCATTAGTACCAAATATGGACCAGTCCAACGGGGTTGCATCTTTTCTTCCTTCCATGATGTTACAAGATCCCAGTCCCCCGCTTTCACAGAATGGATTGGAAAGGCGAGATGGGGACTCTGGGCCAGCAGCCCCTTGGTTTTTAATTCTATAATAGAACGAGATACTGCCAGTAAATAGTTCCTTAGGAATACATCATTCCCTTGTATTTGTTGGGACCCCTTATATCTTTCCTAAATAATAAAGACCTAACTTGTTCAACCTTTCTCTGTGTCTTCGTTGCTGAAACCCAGGCAACATTCTAATTGATCTCCTCTGCACTCTCTCTATTTTGTTGACCTTTTTCCTATAATTATGCCTACCAAAATTATACACCATACTCCACAATTGACCTCACCAATACCTTGTACAATTTAACATTACAACCCAACTTCTACACACAATGCTCTGATTTATAAAGGCCAACACACCAAAATCTTTCTTTACCATCCTATCTTCATGAAATTCCACCTTCAGGGAACCATGCACAGTTATTCCTAGATCCCTCTGTTCAACTTCATTCCTCAATTCACAATCATTTACCGTGTAGGTTCAATTTTGATTTGTCCTGCCAAGATGTATCATCTCACACTTATCAACATTAAACCCATCTGTCATGTTTCAACCCACTCTTCCAAATGATCTAAATCTCTCTGTACACTTTTAAAATCTACTTCATTATTCACAACACCCCCTATCTTAGTATCATCTACATACTTATTAATCTATTTTACCACACCAACATCCAGATTATTGATTCACATGACAAACAACAGTGGACCCAACACACATCCCCGAGGTACCCCTCTAGTCACTGACCTCCAACCTGACAAACATCCATCCACCATTGCTCTCTGACATCTCCCATACAGCCACTTTTTAATTCATCTTGCTATTCCTTACTAACCCTTCTTAACCAACCTTATTTCCTTATTGATCCTTGTCAAAGGCCTTACTGAAGTTCATCTAGACAACATCCACCACTTTACCCTCATCAATTTCCCTAATAACTTTTTCAAAAAATTCAAGATTAGTCAAACATCACAATCACAAACCCATGCTAATTCTTCCTAATCCTACCCTATTTATCCAAATTCTTATATATTGTCTTAAGTATCCTTTCCATTATTTTGCCCACCACTGATGTCAAACAATGTTCTTGGTAAAACTCTACTCTTTTCTCACATCTTTGTCCTCCTGTTCACTTACCTCAGGGCTATTATCTATTCATACCTGCGGGACGGCCCTCATGTAATTATTGAAATGGTACCAGGTATATCAACCTTCTACCTGAACATCGGTCGGTAGTTTAGAAAACTCATACATACACCTTGTCTTCAGGTTTAAAGGGTCCTTCCTCCTGGTCCACCTCCAACAGCTTTTACTTTACCTGTTCATAAATAGACTTGTATATCATAATTAACTGTTTCATATACTTTTTAAATTCTATATTTAACTGTTCCAAACTCGGTCTCTTGTAGGGACCTCTCCATTGTGCCACCTGCTCGGTTAGTTTGCATGCAACATCTCTTCAGTGCCAATGGCAGGGCATCGATCCAATTCAACTTTGTAATTAAACAAATCTTATTTATATTAACCTTCAATGTTCCATTTATTCTTTCCACCATGCCTGTAACTGCAGGTGTTACCTACCCAAATGTGTATTTTACTCTAAGGGTCTCTATCGCCAACTTGGCTACTCCCTAAATGAAAACAATCCATTGTCAAAGCTGATTTCTGTAGGTCTACCAAACCCCTTAATTACCTTATTCATCATAAACGGCACTACAGGGCTTATACCTAATCTAGTCTGAACTATATCCTGCCTTTTCCCGAGGTTATCATACTCTGTCCTACATTCTGAAGTATTTTTTAAAATCTCTCTCTCTCTCTCTTACATCGCTTTTCACTTATGGAACAATACCAACAAATCCTCCTTTAAATCCTTTTCTCTCTTGGGGACCCAGTCCTGTTAGGGCTTATATCCAGATTAATTTCACTCCTGATAGGACTTTTTGAGGAAACGTTCCCCAAAGACATTCATTATTGGCATGTAATTCTCTGGCCCTGCTTGGTTCCGTCATAGGACTCACTTGTCTTTTCAACCAGGTCCATTGTTTATTGACAACAGCTCCTCCTGCTGGTTTGCAAGTCTTTTTCCTATCTTTGCGATATTTCACGACTGCAGAGACCAACTGTTCGCTGAATCGGGGGTGGGAAATTAATGACAATCTCACCACCTTCTCCAATCTGCTTGACTTTAAGAAGAATGACATCCACCACAGTAGTTCATAATATAATGTTCATCAATCAACTCTCCACCTTTTCAGCTGGTTTTCCAGATAGCCTGCTGGATTACATTGTCTGAGGGCCTGCCATACCCTCTGCCTGACTGTGTCAAACAGTATGCCATTGCTTATTACATTGTTCGCATCAGTTTATACCATCCATCTTCAGTAGTTCTGTCACTTTTACCAACAGTGCCTTCAAATCTTCCGTGGTCAATAATCGTCCCACGTTCTCCTCCTCCAAAGCCCTAATCCATTTCCTCCCCCATCAGGGATATAGGGTGAGGTGATTTTTTAGCCCTCTCAGTTTGTGGGTGCCCCAAGGGATAATCTGTGTCTGTCCTTCTCTTTTCTCTTTAAAGCAGTCTCATCACTTTATCCCAATGCTTCCAACTTTAATCCTTTCTGGTATGCCTTCTTTCTTATTCTAAACTCAATTTCTTGCTTCTCAAATATTCTAGCCTCCTTGCAAATTCATTCACCTTTCTTTTTTAAATCTTCCACTGACTCCTCCTGCTTTATTACTTTCACGCCTGTCGTTTTTCTACTTCTGTTATCTTCTAACTGCCTCTCTCTCCTTCCTTTCTAAACTTGAATGTTTACCAATGAACTTATTTCCAATTATTTCAATCCATATTCACCACTATTTTAAATGTCCAATTCCCAGCACTAGTAACAATTTCCCAAATTAACTTTACTGACTAGAAATCTAAAAGAACATCAGAAAAACCAAAAGCTGATTTTACAACTTCCCCTTCTAGGTTACGAGGATACAAACAGTTAATCGTTATCTTACAGCTGTTCGTCGCCTTTCACCGTGACCTAATTTATTTAAAGGAACATACACCTACCTACAGTGGACATTTTTGATTCTAATAAAACTTACTTACTTACTTACTTACTCTTACAATGTGGTCTACAAATACAATATAATTATCACATATATAAAATCCCTGGGTATTTCCTTGCCCCCAGAGGCTCAGCATTCGCCCCAACGGACTATCAGGCAGAATGCGGCTTTACCGCCCTTCCCCTCCCTTTTGGGCTTTCCGTTTTCATTGCCCATCCTCCCGATCGGAATTCCCCCCGATCTATTTAATCGCCCGAGTAGTCCTTAATAGTCGTTTTCTTACCCGGGTCCTGTGCACAAGAATCACTCGATTTGGCTCCTCGCGATTTCCAACTACTCCCACTTGTTTCTCTAATCTCTGGTCTGGGATATCACTCGCTCAAACCGCTGACGGCAAGCAAGGGGTCCAGGGCCGCTGAATCAGCGGGGTGCACCATCCCCTCTCCAGTATACCGCCGCCAGCTGGCCGGAGTGGCGATCCCAAGACGAGCCCCCAGGCTTGTGAGGTGCAAAAAGTGAGTGCTCACAATCACGATGCTAGAGAAATGAGAGAAACAAGTGTATTTATTAGCAAGTCTGCAGAGTCGGGTGCCTCCCCTGTCGAGACACACCGAGGTCGGGAAAGCCACTCTCTTTTATTCATATCATTTTACATTTGTTACACCTTTATTCCTCCCCTTCGGGCTCCTTTCAAATCAGAGCACTGAGGTGCACAATCTACCGGTCCCGCCCCTGGTGCCTCCCACATCATACATCGCATGTGCATTTAAATCAGACATCTTGTCATGATGGGTGTGTTTGCAATATTCATTTGTCTCATTACCCATGCGCACTAGAGAGTTGTTCATGCCCTTTACCCCAGTTCTTCCTGGACTGTCGCTATCTCCTTTTTCTCATCCTTGAAGCTCATCTACTCTCTACAATACAAAGGGTTCTTAGTCTAAATCAACTATACCTATTAACCCCTTCCTCACAACATCTTCTGTAGAGAAAGGTACGTTTTTGGAAGGAACATAGTGCAACAAATGTGTGATTCCAGGATGACACAGACCATTGTGAAGATCAGTGAGTGCAGAAGAATGAACAGAGGCACAAAATGCTCGAGTTAATGTATCTGGAGCAACATTATCCTTACCAGGGCGGTACTCAATTGAATAACTATATGCAGATAATTCAATCCTCCATTCATGAATTTTACTGTTTTTAATCTTCGTTCGTTTCCGATTATCCAGCATAAAAGCTACTGAACGCTGATCTGTTATCAAAGTGAAGTGCTGGCGAGCAAGGAAATGACTCCATTTCCTCACTGCTTCAATAATTGGTGTAGCTACCTTTTCGGACGGGAGGGTAGTGCAATTCAATACCTTGGAGAGTACGTGACATGAAAGCCACTGGTTGTCCTCCTTGATTTAATGTTGCTGATACTGCCAAATCAGAGGCATCACATTCAACAACAAAGGGGAGATCCTCATCGATGGCGTGTAATGTCGCAGATTCTAATTGTTTCTTTAAAGAAGTAAAGGCACCAATTGCTGAAGAGTCAAGGGGGAAAGATTTTGTTCTAATCAAAGGTTGAATTTTGTCAGCAAAATTTGGTATCCATTGAGCATAATATGCAAACATCCAAAGAACCCTTCGTAGAGAGTGTAATGTGACTGGAACAGGGATCTCTTGGAGTGGGCAGAGTCTTTCTGGATCAGGCTGGATTATATCATTTCCATCCCAATAACCAAGAATATTAATTGTTGACACTGATGTTATTAACTTTGCCTCATTTAATGTTAGATGTTTAGAATGTACAACATCTAAAAACCGTTGTACATTTTCATCATGTTCAGCTTGGTCTTTTCCAGCAATAGTTAAATTATCAAGATAAGGGAAAGTATCTTTAAGGTTTTCTTGTTCAACAAGTTTGTCCATCTCTCTCTGAAAAACAGCCACGCCATTAGTTACACCAAAAGGAACTCTGCAGTGGTGATATAATTTCCCATTTGCTTCAAACGCAGTGTATTTCTTCTCTGATTCCTTCAAAGGAATTTGGTAGTCAGCACTTTTTAAGTCAAAAGTAGAGAATATCTTATAATTAGCTAATGTATTGATAATCTCTTCTATACGAGGTAGTGGATATGCATCAAAATCCATGAACTGGTTTATAGAGTAATCAATGCAGAGTCTCTTTCTATGTCTCTCCAAGGGGTCCTTAACCACGACAACTTGTGCCCTCCAAGGGGAAGAGCTGGGTTCTATGATACCTTCTTGTAAAAGATTAGTTACTTCTGTGTTGATAAAGTTCCTATCATCTTTACTAAAATGTCTTGATTTTGTAGCAATTGGCTTGCACTTGGAGGATAAATTAGTGAATAATGAAGGACATTCAACAGATGCAGCAGAAAAAACACACAATACTGGTGGCTTTGACAATACAAGATCAGGCATAGTTCCTTCAGACATTATTTGAAGTGATCTGTGCTGTTTCTGAAAATCCTGACCTAGAATTATATCGCTACACAAATTTTTCAAAATACCAAGACATACAGATTTATAGCTAGTTTTGTTCAGAATAAAGTCTACAATACAAGATCCAATAATTTGAGTATTGAGAGTTGTCAGAGCCATCGAGATTTCTCTATTTGAAGGAATTATAGTTAGATTTAGTCGAGACACAACTTGTTCACTTATAAAACGTTCTGACCTGCCAGAATCAAGTAGTACATTAAGTGTATGGCCATTGATGGATAATGTTGTAGCTGCATGAGACAAGCTCTGAGGAAATGCAGCTATAATTACACATAAAGAAGGCATATACATGGCAGCAGTCACACTTTTAGTAGTTGCTTTGGACTTGCATACTCTAGAAAAATGTCCCTTCTTGCCACAACTATTACAAGTTGCCTCTTGAGCAGGGCATCTCTCTCTCTTATGAATATTACCCCCGCAAAAGTAACACTTCCTTTTTGAATAATGATATACTGCAGCAAGGTCTCCTTTATCAGTAGAAATTGTTTCAGCTTGCTCCATATTAGTACTTGGGTGAAATTCTTTTGTAGTAGTTGCAGCAGAATACACATTAGATGAGTCATATGCATCACAATGTTTCTGAGCCAAGTCTAATAAGCTTGATTGTAAGCTGACTGTAAAGCCAAGGTTTTGTTTTCTAATAGTTTCTGTCGTATTAAAGGCGATGCCAAACCATTGATAAAAGAGTCGAATAAGTTCCTGTCGATATTGATCAGCCGTAACTACTTTGAATGGACAGTCTTTACTAAGTCTTTGAAGTACTTGTGAAAAGTCATCAATTGACTCACCAGGTTTTTGTTTCCGAGTACCAAGGAGGTGTCGAGCGAATATCACATTGGGTGTCTTAACGAAGAGTCTGCTTAGTACATCAATAGCAGAAACATAAGTTGTACATTCCACTATGTAATCATATACATCAGAAGCGACGAAGCTTATTAATGTCTTGAGTCTGTCTGGTGCATCATTGCCACACTCATCAAAGAAGTTATTTAATATACGAAGCCAGTGCTTCCATTCCTTTGCAGTAGCAGGTGAGTTGGGATCCAGATCCAAGCGTTGTGGTTTCAATAGTTTCTCCATCCCAAGTCGGACTGCTAAGATAAGTTGCTTATATTGTTGCGAGGCAAATGAAACTTTTCACTACTCAATATTTACTTAACTTTATTTAAGCTGTAAGCAACTTATTTCTTTAATACATAAACTCAGAAACGTTTGGCAAACATGGCTGATTCCGCAGGCCTTTCCCGCCCGAAATACCTCGCACATGCGCACACTCCGGAAAAGTCTTGCACATGCGCACACTCTAGAAGAGCCCCGCACCTGCGCACATGCACCCACTTCAGTTTGAAACTGCAAAAGGTTTGCTTTGAAAATGCAAAAGGTGTGCTTTGAAAACGCAAATGGTGGTTTGGTTTGAAAATGCAAATGGTGGTCTGGTTTGGAAATGCAAAAGGTTTGGTTTGAAAATGCAAAAGGTTTGCTTTTAAAATGCAAAAGGTGGTTTCCTTTGAAAATGCAAAAATTGATTTGCTTTGAAAATGCAAAAGGTGGTTCGGTTTTGAAATGCAAATGATTTGGTTTGAAAACGCAAAAGGTTTGGTTTGAAAATGCAAAAGGTTTGGTTTGAAAATGCAAAAGGTTTGCTTTGAAAATGCAAAAGGTGGTATTCTTTGAAAATACAATTGTTAGTTTGCTTTGAAAATGCAAGAATGGTTTGCTTTGAAAATGCAAAAGTGGTTTTGCTTTGAAAATGCAAAATGTGGTTTGCTTTGAAAATACAAAAGGTGGTTTGCCTTGAGAATGCAAAAGGTTTGCTTTGAAAATGCAAAGGGTTTGCTTTGAAAATGCAAAAGGTGGTTTGGTTTGAAAATGCAAAAGGTGGTTTGCTTTATGGAAAATGTGGCTGGCTTTGAAAATGCAAAAGGTGGTTTTCTTTCAAAATGTAAAAATGTAGTTTTGTTTGAAAATGCAAATGGTGGTTTGGTTTAGAAAAGCAAAAGGTAGTTAGGATTGGAAATGCAAAAGGATGGCTTTGAAATTACAAAAGGTTTTCTTTGAAAATGCAAAAGGTGCTTTGCTTAGAAAATGCAAAATGTGGTTTACTTTGAAAATGCAAAAGCTGGTTTTCTTTGAAAATGCTAAAGATTTGATTTGAAAATGCAAAAGGGTTTACTTTGAACATGCAAAAGGTTTGCTTTGAAAATGCAAATAGTGGTTTGCTTTGAAGGGCAAATGGTGCTTTGCTTTGAAAATGCAAAACATGGTTTGCTTTAAAAATGCAAAAGGTGGTTTGCTTTGAAAATGCAAATGGTGGTTTGCTTTGAAAATGCAAAAGATGGTTTGCTTTGAAATTGCAACAAGTGGTTTGCTTTGAAAATGCAAATGGTGGTTTGCTTTGAAAATGCAAAAGGTGGTTTGCTATAAAATGCCAAAAGGCGGGTTGCTTTGAAAATGCAAAATGTGGATTTCTTTGAAAATGCAAAAGGTCGTTTGTTTTGATAATGCAAAAAGTTGTTTGCTTTGAAAATGCAAAATTGGTTTGCTGGTTTGCATTGAAAATGCAAAAGGTGATTTGCTTTGAAAATGCAAAAGGTGGTGTGCTTTGAAAATGCAAAAGGTGGTTTGCTTTAAAAATGCAAAAGAAGGTTTGCTTTGAAAATGCAAAAGGTGGTTTGCTTTGAAAATGCAAAAGGTGATTTGCTATGAAAATGCAAAAAGGTTTGCTAAAAATGCAGTAGATTGTTTGCTTTGAAAATGGAAAAGGTGGTTTGCTTTGAAAATGCAAAAGGTGGTTTGCTTTGAAAATGCAAAAAATGTGGTTTGCTTTGAAAATGCAAAAGGTGGTTTGCTTTGAAAATACAAAAGGTGGTTTGCTTTGAAAATGCAAAAGGTGGCTTGCTTTTAATATGCAAATGGTGGTTTGCTTTGAAAATGCAAAAGGTGGTTTACCTTGAAAATGCAAAAGGTGGTTTGCTTTGAAAATGCAAATGGTGGTTTGCTTTGAAAATGTAAAAGGTGGTTTGCTTTGAAAATGCAAAAGGTGGTTTGCTGGTTTGCATAGAAAATGCAAAAGCTGCTTTTTAATGGAAATGCAAAAGGTGGTTTGCTTTGAAAATGAAAAGATGGTATGCTTTGAAAATGCAAAAGGTGGTTTGCTTTGAAAATGCAAAGGGTTAGGTTGAAAATGCAAAAGGTTAGCTTTGAAAATGCAAATAGTGGTTTGCTTTGAAGGGCAAATTGTGGTTTGCTTTGAAAAAGCAAAAGGTGGTTTGCTTTGAAAAGGCAAAAGGTGGTATGCTTTGAAAAGGCAAAAGGTGGTTTGCTTTGAAATTGCAAAAGTGGTTTGCTTTGAAAATGCAAATGGTGGTTTGCTTTGAAAATGCAAAAGGTGGTTTGCTATAAAATGCCAAAAGGCGGTTTGCTTTGAAAATGCAAAATGTGCTTTGCTTTGAAAATGTAAAATGTCGTTTGTTTAGAAAATGGAAAAGGTGGTTTGCTTTGAAAATGCAAAATTTGGTTTGCTGGTTTGCATTGAAAATGCAAAAGGTGGTTTGCTTTGAAAATGAAAAAAGGTGGTTTGCTTTTAAAATCAAAAGGTTTGCTTTGAAAATACAAAGGGTTTACTTTGGAAATGCAAAAGGTTTGCTTTGAAAATGGAAAAGGTGGTTTGCTTTGAAAATGCAAAAGGTTGTTTGCATTGAAAATGCAAAAAGGTGGTTTGCTTTGATAATCAAAAGGTTTGCTTTGAAAATGCAAAGGGTTTACTTTGAAAATGCAAAAGTTTGCTTTGAAAATGCAAATAGTGGTTTGCTTTGAAGGGCAAATGGTGGTTTGTTTGAAAAAAGCAAAAGGTGGTTTGCTTTGAAAATGCAAAAGGTGGTTTCCTTTGAAAATGCAAAAGGTGGTTTGCTTTAAAAATGCAAACGGTGGTTTGCTGGTTTGTATTGAAAATGCAAAAGGTTCATTGCTTTGAAAATGCAAAATGTGGAGTGCGTTGAAAATGAAAAAGGTGGTTTGCTTTAAAAATGCAGTAGATGGTTTGCTTTGAAAATGGAAAAGGTAGTTTGCTTTGAAACTGCAAAAGGTGGTTTGCTTTGAAAATGCAAAAGTTGGTTTGCTGGTTTGCATTGAAAATGCAAAAGGTGATTTGTTTTGAAAATGCTATAGATGGTTAGTTTGAAAATGCAAAAGGTGGTTTGCTATGAAAATGCAAAAAGGTTTGCTTTAAAAATGCAGTAGGTTTGCTTTGAAAATGGAAAAAAGTGGTTTGCTTTGAAAAGGTAGTTTGCTTTGAAAATGCAAAAGGTGGATTGCTTTTAATATGCAAATGGTGGTTTGCTTTGAAAATGCAAAAGGTGGTTTGCTTTGAAAATGCAAAAGGTGGTTTACTGGTTTGCATTGAAAATGTAAAAGCTGCTTTTTAATGGAAATGCAAAAGGTGGTTTGCTTTGAAAATGAAAAGATGGTATGCTTTGAAAATGCAAAAGGTGGTTTGCTTTGAAAAAGCAAAATATTGTTTGCTGTGAAAATGCTAAATGTGTTTTTTTTTTAAATGCAAAATGTGGTTTGCTTTGAAAATGCAAAAGGTGGTTTGCTTTGAAAATGCAAAAGGTGGTTTGCTTTGAAAAGGCAAAAGGTTTGCTTTGAAAATGCAAAGGGTTTACGTTGAAAATGCAAAAGGTTAGCTTTGAAAATGCAAATAGTGGTTTGGTTTGAAGGGCAAATTGTGGTTTGTTTTGAAAAAGCAAAAGGTGGTTTGCTTTGAAAAGGCAAAAGGTGGGTTGCTTTGAAAAGACAAAAGGTGGTTTGCTTTGAAACAGAAAAGGTGGTTTGCTTTTAAAATGCAAAAGGTGGTTTTCATTGAAAATGCAAAAGTTGGTTTGCTTTGAAATTGCAAAAAGTGGTTTGCTTTGAAAATACAAATGGTGGTTTGCTTTGAAAATGTAAAATGTCGTTTGTTTAGAAAATGGAAAAGGTGGTTTGCTTTGAAAATGCAAAAGGTGGTTTGCTTTGAAAAAGCAAAAGGTGGTTTGCTTTGAAAATGCAAAAAGGTTTGCTTTAAAAATGCAGTAGATGGTTTGATTTGAAAATGGAAAAGGTGGTTTGCTTTGAAAATGCAAAAGGTGGTTTGTTTTGAAATTGCATAAAAGTGGTTTACTTTGAAAATGCAAAATGTGGTTTGCTTTGAAAATGCAAAAGGTGGTTTGCTTTAAAAATGCAAAAGGTGGCTTCCTTTTAATATACAAATGGTGGTTTGCTTTGAAAATGCAAAACGTGGTTTGCTTTTAAAATGATAACGGTGGTTTTCTTTGAAAATGCAAATGGTGGTTTGCTTTGAAAATGTAAAAGGTGGTTTTCTTTGAAAATGCAAAAGGTGGTTTGGTATAAAAATGCCAAAAAGTGGTTTGCTTTGGAAATGCAAACGGTGGTTTGCTTTGAAAATGCAAAAGGTCGTTTGCTTTGAAAATGCTAAAGGTCATTTGCTTTGAAAATGCGAAAGGTGGTTTGCTGGTTTGCATTGAAAATGCAAAAGCTGCTTTTCAATGAAAATGCAAAGGGTGGTTTGCTTTGAAAATGAAAAATGTGGTTTGCTTTGAAAATGCAAAAGGTGGCTTGCTTTTAAAATGCAAAAGGTGGTTTCCTGGTTAACATTGAAAATACAAAAGGTGGTTTGCTTTGAAAATGCAAAATGTGGTGTGCGTTGAAATAGCAAAAAGTGGTTTGCTTTAAAAATGCGGTAGATAGTTTGCTTTGAAAATGGAAAAGGTGGTTTGCTTTGAAAATGCAAAAGGTGGTTTGCTTTGAAAATCCAAAAAGGTTTGCTTTAAAAATGTAGTAGATGGTTTGCTTTGAAAATGGAATAAGTGGTTTGCTTTGAAAATGCAAAAGGTGGTTTGTTTTGAAATTGCAAAAAAAAGTCGTTTGATTTGAAAATGCAAAAGGTGGTTTGCTTTGAAAATGCAAAAGGTGGCTTGCTTTTAATATGCAAATGGTGGTTTGCTTTAAAAATGCAAAAGGTGGTTTGGATTTGAAAATGGAAAAGGTGGTTTGTTTTGAAAATGCTATAGATGATTAGCTTTGAAAATGCAAAAGGTGGTTTGCTATGAAAATGCAAAAAGGTTTGCTTTAAAAATGCAGTAGGTTTGCTTTGAAAATGGAAAAGGTGGTTTGCTTTGAAAATGCAAAAGGTGGTTTGCTATAAAATGCCAAAAGGCGGTTTGCTTTGAAAATGCAAAATGTGCTTTGCTTTGAAAATTCAAAATGTCGTTTGTTTAGAAAAAACAAAAGGTGGTTTGCTTTGAAAATACAAAAGGTGGTTTGCTTTGAAAATGCTATAGGTGGTTTGCTTTGAAAATGGAAAAGGTGGTTTGCTTTGTAAATGGAAACGGTGGTTTTCTTTGAAATTGCAAAAGGTGGTTTGCTTTGAAAAGGTAGTTTGCTTTGAAAATGCAAAAGGTGGATTGCTTTGAAAATGCCAAAAGGTTTGCTTTGAAAATGCAAAACGTGGTTTGCTTTGAAAATGGAAAACGTGATTTGCTTTGAAAATGCAAAAGGTGGTTTGCTTTGAAAAAGCAAAAGGTGGTTTGCTTTGAAAATGCAAAAAGGTTTGCTTTAAAAATGCAGAAGATGGTTTGCTTTGAAAATTGAAAAGGTGGTTTGCTTTTAAAATGCAAAAGGTGGTTTGCTTTTAAATTGCAAAAAAATGGTTTGCTTTGAAAATGCAAAAGGTGGTTTGCTGGTTTGCATTGAAAATGCAAACGCTGCTTTTCAATGAAAATGCAAAAGGTGGTTTGCTTTGAAAATGAAAAAGGTGGTTTGCTTTGAAAATGCAAAAGGTGGTTTGCTTTGAAAATGCAAAAGGTGGTTTGCTGGTTTGCATTGAAAATGCAAAAGCTGGTTTGCTTTGAAAATGCAAAATGTGGTGTGCTTTGAAAATGCAAAAGGTGGTCTGCTTTGAAAATCCAAAAAGGTTTGCTTTATAATGTAGTAGATAGTTTGCTTTGAAAAAGGAAAAAGTGGTTTGCTTTGAAAATACAGAAGGTGGATTGCTTTGATATTGCAAAAAAAACTGGTTTGCTTTGAAAATGCAAAAGGTGGTTTGCTTTGAAAATACAAAAGGTGGTTTGCTTTGAAAATGCCATAGGTGGCTTTCTTTTAATATGGAAATGGTGGTTTGCTTTTAAAATGCAAAAGGTTGTTTGTCTTTACTATGTAAAAGGTGGTTTGCTTTGAAAATGCAAATGGTGGTTTGCTTTGAAAATGCAAATAGTGGTTTGCTTTGAAGGGCAAATGGTGGTTTGCTTTGAAAATGCGAAAGGTGGTTTTCTTTGAAAATGTAAAAAAGGTTGTTTGCTTTTGAAATCAAAAGGTTTGCTTTGAAATGCAAAGGGTTTACTTTGAAAATGCAAAAGGTTTGCTTTGAAAATGCAAAAAGTGGTTTGCTTTGAAGGGAAAATAGTGGTTTGCTTTGAAAAAGCAAAAGGTGGTTGCTTAGAAGATGCAAAAGGTGGTTTGCTTTGAAAATGCAAAAGGTGGTTTGCTTTTAAAATGCAAAAGGTGGTTTGCTATAAAAACGCCAAAAGGAGGTTTGCTTTGAAAATGCCAAAGTTGGTCTGCTTTGAAAATGCAAAAGGTGGTTTACTTTGAAAATGCTAAAGGTGGTTTGCTTTGAAAATGCAAATGGTGGTTTGCTTTGAAAATGAAAAAGTGGTTTGCATTCAAAATGCAAAGGGTTTACTTTGAAAATGCAAAAGGCGGTTTGCTTTGAAGGGCATATGGTGGTTTGCTTTGAAAAAGCAAAAGGTGGTTTGATTTGAAAATGAAAAAAAGGTGGTTTGCTTTTAAAATCAAAAGGTTTGCTTTGAAAATGCAAAGGGTTCACTTTGAAAATGCAAAAGGTTTGTTTTGAAAATGCGAATAGTGGTTTGCTTTGAAAAAGCAAAAGGTGGTTGCTTTGAAGATGCAAAAGGTGGTTTGCTTTGAAAATGCAAAAGGTCATTTGCTTTGAAAATACAAAAGGTCGTTTGCTTTTAAAATGCAAAAGGTGGATTGCTTGTTTGCATTGAAAATGCAAAAGGGAGTTTGCTTTGAAAATGTAAAAGGTGGTGTGCTTTGAAAATGCAAAAGGTGGTTTGCTTTGAAAATGATATAGGTGGTTTGCTTTGAAAATGCAAAAAGGTTTGCTTTAAAAAAGCAGTAGATGATTTACTTTGAAAATGGAAAAGGTGGTTTGAAAATGCAAAAGGTGGTTTCCTTTGAAAATGCAAAAAGGTTTGCTTTAAAAATGCAGTAGATGGTTTGCTTTGAAAATGCAGTAGATGGTTTGCTTTGAAAATGCAAAAGGTGGTTTGCTTTGAAAATGCAAAAGGTCGTTTGCTTTGAAAATACAAAAGGCCGTTTGCTTTTAAAATGCAAAAGGTCGTTTGCTTTGAAAATGCAATAGGTGGTTTTCTGGTTTGCATTGAAAATGCAGAAGCTGCTTTTTAATGGAAATGCAACAGGTGGTTTGCTTTGAAAATGCAAAAGATGGTATGCTTTGAAAATGCAAAAGGTGGTTTGCTTTGAAAATGCAAAAGGTGGTTTGCTTTGTAAATTCAAAAAGGTTTGCTTTAAAAAAGCAGTAGATGGTTTGCTTTGATAATGGAAAAGGTGGTTTGAAAATGCAAAAGGTGGTTTCCTTTGAAAATGCAAAAGGAGGTTTGCTTTGAAAATACAAAAGGTCGTTTGCTCTGAAAATGCAAAAGGTCGTTTGCTTTTAATATGCAAAAGGTCGTTTGCTTTGTAAATGCAAAAGATTGTTTGCTTTGAAATTGCAAAAAAGTGGTTTGCTTTGAAAATGCAAAAGTGGTTTGCTTTGAAAATACAAAACGTGGTTTGATTTGAAAATGCAAAAAGTGGCTTTGTTTTAATATGCAAATTGTGGTTTGCTTTGAAAATGCAAAAGGTGGTTTGCTTTTAAAATGCAAAAGGTGGTTTGGTTTGAAAATGCAAATGTTGGTTTTCAATGAAAATGTAAAAGGTGGTTTGCTTTGAAAATGCAAAAGGTGGTTTGGTATAAAAATGCCAAAATGTGGTTTGCTTTGAAAATGTAAAAGGTGGTTTGCTGTGAAAATGCAAACGGTCGTTTGCTTTGAAAATGCAAAAGGTGGTTTGCTGGTTTGCATTGAAAATGCAAAAGCTGCGTTTTAATGGAAATGCAAAATGTGGTTTGCTTTGAAAATGCAAAAGATGGTATGCTTTGAAAATGCAAAAAGGTTTGCTTTAAAAAAGCAGTAGATGGTTTGCTTTGAAAATGGAAAAGGTGGATTGAAAATGCAAAATGGGGTTTCCTTTGAAAATGCAAAAAGGTTTGCTTTAAAAATGCAATAGATGGTTTGCTTTGAAAATGGAAAAGGTGGTTTTCTCTGAAAATGCAAAAGGTGGTTTCCTTAGAAAATGCAAAAGGAGGTTTGCTTTGAAAATACAAAAGGTCGTTTGCTCTGAAAATGCAAAAGGTCGTTTGCTTTTAATATGCAAAAGGTCGTTTGCTTTGAAAATGCAAAAGATTGTTTGCTTTGAAATTGCAAAAAAGTGGTTTGCTTTGAAAATGCAAAAGTCGTTTGCTTTGAAAATACAAAACGTGGTTTGATTTGAAAATGCAAAAAGTGGCTTTGTTTTAATATGCAAATGGTGGTTTGCTTTGAAAATGAAAAAGTGGTTTGCTTTTAAAATGCAAAAGGTGGTTTGGTTTAAAAATGCCAAAATGTGGTTTGCTTTAAAAATGTAAAAGGTGGTTTGCTTTGAAAATGCAAACGGTCGTTTGCTTTGAAAATGCAAAAGGTGGTTTGCTGGTTTGCATTGAAAATGCAAAAGCTGCGTTTTAATGGAAATGCAAAATGTGGTTTGCTTTGAAAATGCAAAAGATGGTATGCTTTGAAAATGCAAAAAGGTTTGCTTTAAAAAAGCAGTAGATGGTTTGCTTTGAAAATGGAAAAGGTGGATTGAAAATGCAAAATGTGGTTTCCTTTGAAAATGCAAAAGGTCGTTTGCTTTAAAAATGCAATAGATGGTTTGCTTTGAAAATGGAAAAGGTGGTTTTCTTTGAAAATGCAAAAGGTGGTTTGATTTGAAATTGCAAATGTGTGGTTTGCTTTGAACATGCAAAAAAGCGGTTTGCTTTGAAAATGCAAAAGGTGGTTTGCTTTGAAAATGCAAAAGGTGGTTTGCTTTGAAAATGCAAAAGGTGGTTTGCTTTGAAAATGCAAAATGAGGTTTGCTTTAAAAATGCAGTAGATGGTTTGCTTTGAAAATAGAAAAGGTGGTTTGCTTTGAAAATGCAAAAGATGGTTTGCTTTGAAATTGCAAAAAAGTGGTTTGCTTTGAAAATGCAAAAGGTGGTTTGCTTTGAAAATACAAAACGTGGTTTAATTTGAAGATGCAAAAAGTGGCTTTGTTTTAATATGCAAATGGTGGTTTGCTTTGAAAATGCAAAAGGTGGTTTACTTATAAAATGCAAAAGGTGGTTTGCTTTGAAAATGCAAAAGGTGGTTTGGTATAAAAATGCCAAAAAGTGGTTTGCTTTGAAAATGCAAAAGGTGGTTTCCTTTGAAAATGCAAAAATGTTTGCCTTAAAAATGCAGTAGATGGTTTGTTTTGAAAATGGAAAAGGTGGTTTGCTTTGAAAATGCAAAAGAGGGTTTGCTTTGAAATTGCAAAAAAGTGGTTTGCTTTGAAAATGCAAAAGGTGGTTTGCTTTGAAAATACAAAACGTTGTTTGATTTGAAATTGCAAAAGGTGGTTTGCTGATTTGCATTGAAAATGCAAAAGCTGCTTTTTAATGGAAATGCAAAAGGTGGTTTGCTTTGAAAATGCAAAAGATGTTATGCTTTGAAAATGCAAAAAGGTTTGCTTTAAAAAAGCAGTAGATGGTTTACTTTGAAAATGGAAAAGGTGGATTGAAAATGCAAATGGTGGTTTGGTATAAAAATGCGAAAAAGTGATTTGCTTTGAAAATGCAAAAGGTGGTTTGCTTTGAAAATGCAAACGGTCGTTTGCTTTGAAAATCCAAGAGGTGGTTTGCTGGTTTGCATTGAAAATGCAAAAGCTGCTTTTTAATGGAAATGCAAAAGGTGGTTTGCTTTGAAAATGCAAAGATGGTATGCTTTGAAAATGCAAAAGGTGGTTTGCTTTGAAAATGCAAAAGGTGGTTTGCTTTGAATATGAAAAAGCTGGTTTGCTTTGAAAATGCTAAAGGTTTGCTTTGAAAATGCAAAGGGTTTACTTTGATAATGCAAAAGGTTTGTTTTGAAAATGCAAATGGTGGTTTGCTTTGAAAATGCAAAAGGTGGTTTGCTTTTAAAATGAAAAGGTGGGTTGCATTGAAAATGCAAACGTTGGTTTGCTTGGAAATTGCAAAAAATGGTTTGCTTTGAAAATGCAAATGGTGGTTTGCTTTGAAAAGGCAAAAGGTGGTTTGCTATAAAAATGCCAAAAGGAGGTTTGCTTTCAAAATGCAAAATGTGGTTTTCTTTGAAAATGCAAAAGGTCCTTTGCTTTGAAAATGCAAAAGGTTTACTATGAAAATGCAAAAGTTGGTTTGCTGGTTTGAATTGAAAATGAAAAAGGTGGTTTGCTTTGAAAATACACAAGGTGGTTTGATTTGAAAATGCAAAAGGTGGTTTGCTTTGAAAATACAAAAGGTGGTTTGCTTTGAAAATGCAAAAGGTGGCTTGCTTTTAATATGCAAAAGATGGTTTGCTTTTAAAATGCAAAAGGTGTTTTGGTTTTAAAATGCAAAAGATGGTTTGGTTTTAAAATGGAAATGTTGGTTTGCTTTGAAAATGCAAAAGGTGGTTTGCTTTGAAAATGCAAAAGATGATTTGCTTTGAAAATGCTAAATGTGGTTTGCTTTGAAAATGCAAAAGGTGGTTTACTTTGAAAATGCAAAAGGTGGTGGGCTTTGAAAATGCAAAAGCTGATTTGCTTTGAAAATGCAAAAGGTCGTTTGCTTTGAAAGTGCAAAAGGTAGTTTGCTTTGAAAATGTTAAATGTGGTTTGCTTTGAAAATGCAAAAAAGTGGTTTGGTTTGAAAATGCAAAAGGTGGTTTGCTTTGAAAATGCTATAAGTGGTTTGCTTTGAAAATGCAAAATGTGGTTTGCTTTGAAAATGCAAAAAATTGCTTTGAAAATGCCAAAGATGGTTTGTTTCGAAAATGCAAAAGGTGGTTTGTTTTGAAAATGCAAAAAGTGGTTTGCTTTGAAAATGCAAAAGGTGGTTTGCTTTGAAAAGGTGGTTTGCTTTGAAAATGCAAAAGATGGTTAACTTTGAAAATGCAAAAGGTTTGATTTGAAAATGCAAAAGATGGTTTGCTTTGAAAAGGCAAAAGGTGGTTTGCTATAAAAATGCCAAAAGGAGGTTTGCTTTCAAAATGCAAAATGTGGTTTTCCTTTAAAATGCAAAAGGTCCTTTGCTTTGAAAATGCAAAAGGTTTGCTATGAAAATGCAAAAGTTGGTTTGCTGGTTTGCATTGAAAATGAAAAAGGTGGTTTGCTTTGAAAATACACAAGGTGGTTTGCTTTGAAAATGCAAAAGGTGGTTTGCTTTGAAAATACAAAAGGTGGTTTGCTTTGAAAATGCAAAAGGTGGCTTGCTTTTAATATGCAAAAGATGGTTTGCTTTTAAAATGCAAAAGGTGTTTTGGTTTTAAAATGCAAAAGGTGGTTTGGTTTTAAAATGGAAATGTTGGTTTGCTTTGAAAATGCAAAAGGTGGTTTGCTTTGAAAATGCAAAAGTTGATTTGCTTTGAAAATGCTAAATGTGGTTTGCTTTGAAAATGGAAAAAGTGGTTTGCTTTGAAAATGCGAAAGGTGGTTTGCTGGTTTGCATTGAAAATGCAAAAGTTGGTTTACTTTGAAAATGCAAAAGGTGGTGGCTTTGAAAATGCAAAAGCTGATTTGCTTTGAAAATGGAAAAGGTCGTTTGCTTTGAAAGTGCAAAAGGTAGTTTGCTTTGAAAATGTTAAATGTGGTTTGCTTTCAAAATGCAAAAAAGTGGTTTGGTTTGAAAATGCAAAAGGTGGTTTGCTTTGAAAATGCTATAAGTGGTTTGCTTTGAAAATGCAAAAGGTGCTTTGCTTTGAAATTGCAAAAGGTGGTTTGCTTTGAAAATGCAAAAGGTGGTTTGCTTTGAAAATGCGAAAAAAAATTGCTTTGAAAATGCGAAAAAAAATTGCTTTGAAAATGCAAAAGGTGGTTTGCTTTGAAAATGCAAAAGATGGTTTGTTTTGAATATGCAAAAGATGGTTTGATTTGAAAATGCAATAGGTGGTTTGCTTTGAAAATGCAAAAGGTGCTTTGCTTTGAAAAGGTGGTTTGCTTTGAAAATGCATAAGGTGGTTTGCTTTGAAAATGCAAAAGATGGTTAGCTTTGAAAATGCAAAAGGTTTGCTTTGAAAATGCAAAAGATGGTTTGCTTTGAAAATGCAAATGGTGGTTCGCTTTGAAAAGGTGGTTTGCTTTGAAAATGCATAAGGTGGTTTGCTTTGAAAATATAAAAGGTGGTTCGCTTTGAAATTGCAAAAAGTGGTTTGCTTTGAAAATGCAAAAGGTGGTTTGCTTTATAATGCAAAAGGTGGTTTGCTTTAAAAATGCAAAAGGTGGTTTGCTTTGAAAATACAAAATGTGCTTTGCTATGAAAATGCAAAAGGTGATTTGTTTTGAAAATGGAAAAGGTGGTTTGCCATGAAAATGCAAAAGGTGGTTTGCTTAGAATAGGTGGTTTGCTTTGAAAATGCATAAGGTGGTTTGCAATGAAAATGCATAACGTTGTTTGGTTTGAAATTGCAAAAAGTGGTTTGCTTTGAAAATGCAAAACGTGGTTTGGTTTGAAAATGCAAATGTTGGTTTTCATTGAAAATGTAAAAGGTGGTTTGCTTTGAAAATGCAAAAGGTGGTTTGGTATAAAGATGCCAAAAAGTGGTTTGCTTTGAAATTGCAAAAGGTAGTTTGCTTTGAAAATGCAAACTGTCGTTTACTCTGAAAATGCAAAAGGTGGTTTGCTGATTTGCATTGAACGCTGATTTGCCAACGCTGCTTTTTAATGGAAATGCAAAAGGTGGTTTGCTTTGAAAATGCAAAAGATGGTATACTTTGAAAATGCAAAAAGGTTTGCTTTAAAAAAGCAGTAGATGGTTTACTTTGAAAATGGAAAAGGTGGATTGAAAATGCAAAAGGTGATTTCCTTTGAAAATACAAAAGGGTTTGCTTTAAAAATGCAGTAGATGGTTTGCTTTGAAAATGGAAAAGGTGGTTTGCTTTGAAAATACAAAAGGTGGTTTGCTTTGAAAATGCAAAAAGGTTTGATTTTATAATGCAGTAGATGGTTTGCTTGAAAATGGAAAAGGTGGTTTGCTTTGAAAATGCAAAAGATGGTTTGCTTTAAAATTGCAAAAATGTGGTTTGCTTTGAAAATGCAAAATGTGGTTTGCTTTGAAAATACAAAACGTGGTGTGATTTGAAAATGCAAAAACTGGCTTGCTTTTAATATGCAAATGGTGGTTTGCTTTGAAAATGCAAAAGGTGGTTTGCTTTTAAAAATGCAAAAGGTGGTTTGCTGGTTTGCATTGAAAATGCAAAAGCTGCTTTTTAATGGAAATGCAAATGGTGGATTGCTTTGAAATTGCAAAAGATGGTATGCTTTGAAAATGCAAAAGGTGGTTTGCTTTGAAAATGCAAAAGATGGTTTGCTTTGAATATGAAAAAGCTGGTTTGCTTGGAAAATGCTAAAGGTTTGCTTTGAAAATGCAAAGGGTTTACTTTGAAAATGCAAAAGGTTTGCTTTGAAAATGCAAATAATGGTTTGCTTTGAAGGGTAAATGGTGGTTTGCTATGAAAATGCAAGTGGTGGTTTGCTTTGAAAATGCAAAAGGTGGTTTGCTTTGAAAATGCAAAAGGTGGTTTGCTTTTAAAATGAAAAAGGTGGGTTGCATTGAAAATGCAAACGTTGGTTTGCTTTGAAATTGCAAAAAGTGGTTTGCTTTGAAAATGCAAATGGTGGTTTGCTATGAAAAGGCAAAAGGTGGTTTGCTATAAAAATGCCAAAAGGAGGTTTGCTTTCAAAATGCAAAATGTGGTTTTCTTTCAAAATGCAAAAGGTCGTTTGCTTTGAAAATGCAAAAGGTTTGCTATGAAAATGCAAAAGTTGGTTTGCTGGTTTGCATTGAAAATGCAAAAGGTGGTTTGCTTTGAAAATGCAAAGGGTGGTTTGTTTTGAAATAGCAAATAGTGGTTTGCTTTGAAAATGCAAAAGATGGTATGCTTTGAAAATGCAAAAAGGTTTGCTTTAAAAAAGCAGTAGATGGTTTACTTTGAAAATGGAAAAGGTGGATTGAAAATGCAAAAGGTGGATTGAAAATGCAAAAGGTGGTTTCCTTTGAAAATGCAAAAAGGTTTGCTTTAAAAATGCAGTAGATGGTTTGCTTTGAAAATGGAAAAGGTGGTTTGCTTTGAAAATGCAAAAGGTGGTTTGCTTTAAAAATGCAAAAAGATTTGATTTTATAATGCAGTAGATGGTTTGCTTGAAAATGGAAAAGGTGGTTTGCTTTGAAAATGCAAAAGATGGTTTGCTTTGAAATTGCAAAAAAGTGGTTTGCTTTGAAAATGCAAAATGTGGTTTGCTTTGAAAATACAAAACGTGGTTCGATTTGAAAATGCAAAAAGTGGCTTGCTTTTAATATGCAAATGGTGGTTTGCTTTGAAAATGCAAAAGGTGGTTTGCTTTTAAAAATGCAAAAGGTGGTTTGCTTTGAAAATGCAAATGTTGGTTTTCATTGAAAATGCAAAAGGTGGTTTGCTTTGAAAATGCAAATGTTGGTTTTCATTGAAAATGCAAAATGTGGTTTGGTATAAAAATGCCAAAAAGTGGTTTGCTTTGAAAATGCAAAATGTGGTTTGCTTTGAAAATGCTATAAGTGGTTTGCTTTGAAAATGCAAAATGTGGTTTGCTTTGAAAATGCAAAAAATTGCTTTGAAAATGCCAAAGATGGTTTGTTTCGAAAATGCAAAAGGTGGTTTGTTTTGAAAATGCAAAAAGTGGTTTGCTTTGAAAATGCAAAAGGTGGTTTGCTTTGAAAAGGTGGTTTGCTTTGAAAATGCAAAAGATGGTTAACTTTGAAAATGCAAAAGGTTTGATTTGAAAATGCAAAAGATGGTTTGCTTTGAAAAGGCAAAAGGTGGTTTGCTATAAAAATGCCAAAAGGAGGTTTGCTTTCAAAATGCAAAATGTGGTTTTCCTTTAAAATGCAAAAGGTCCTTTGCTTTGAAAATGCAAAAGGTTTGCTATGAAAATGCAAAAGTTGGTTTGCTGGTTTGCATTGAAAATGAAAAAGGTGGTTTGCTTTGAAAATACACAAGGTGGTTTGCTTTGAAAATGCAAAAGGTGGTTTGCTTTGAAAATACAAAAGGTGGTTTGCTTTGAAAATGCAAAAGGTGGCTTGCTTTTAATATGCAAAAGATGGTTTGCTTTTAAAATGCAAAAGGTGTTTTGGTTTTAAAATGCAAAAGGTGGTTTGGTTTTAAAATGGAAATGTTGGTTTGCTTTGAAAATGCAAAAGGTGGTTTGCTTTGAAAATGCAAAAGTTGATTTGCTTTGAAAATGCTAAATGTGGTTTGCTTTGAAAATGGAAAAAGTGGTTTGCTTTGAAAATGCGAAAGGTGGTTTGCTGGTTTGCATTGAAAATGCAAAAGTTGGTTTACTTTGAAAATGCAAAAGGTGGTGGCTTTGAAAATGCAAAAGCTGATTTGCTTTGAAAATGGAAAAGGTCGTTTGCTTTGAAAGTGCAAAAGGTAGTTTGCTTTGAAAATGTTAAATGTGGTTTGCTTTCAAAATGCAAAAAAGTGGTTTGGTTTGAAAATGCAAAAGGTGGTTTGCTTTGAAAATGCTATAAGTGGTTTGCTTTGAAAATGCAAAAGGTGCTTTGCTTTGAAATTGCAAAAGGTGGTTTGCTTTGAAAATGCAAAAGGTGGTTTGCTTTGAAAATGCGAAAAAAAATTGCTTTGAAAATGCGAAAAAAAATTGCTTTGAAAATGCAAAAGGTGGTTTGCTTTGAAAATGCAAAAGATGGTTTGTTTTGAATATGCAAAAGATGGTTTGATTTGAAAATGCAATAGGTGGTTTGCTTTGAAAATGCAAAAGGTGCTTTGCTTTGAAAAGGTGGTTTGCTTTGAAAATGCATAAGGTGGTTTGCTTTGAAAATGCAAAAGATGGTTAGCTTTGAAAATGCAAAAGGTTTGCTTTGAAAATGCAAAAGATGGTTTGCTTTGAAAATGCAAATGGTGGTTCGCTTTGAAAAGGTGGTTTGCTTTGAAAATGCATAAGGTGGTTTGCTTTGAAAATATAAAAGGTGGTTCGCTTTGAAATTGCAAAAAGTGGTTTGCTTTGAAAATGCAAAAGGTGGTTTGCTTTATAATGCAAAAGGTGGTTTGCTTTAAAAATGCAAAAGGTGGTTTGCTTTGAAAATACAAAATGTGCTTTGCTATGAAAATGCAAAAGGTGATTTGTTTTGAAAATGGAAAAGGTGGTTTGCCATGAAAATGCAAAAGGTGGTTTGCTTAGAATAGGTGGTTTGCTTTGAAAATGCATAAGGTGGTTTGCAATGAAAATGCATAACGTTGTTTGGTTTGAAATTGCAAAAAGTGGTTTGCTTTGAAAATGCAAAACGTGGTTTGGTTTGAAAATGCAAATGTTGGTTTTCATTGAAAATGTAAAAGGTGGTTTGCTTTGAAAATGCAAAAGGTGGTTTGGTATAAAGATGCCAAAAAGTGGTTTGCTTTGAAATTGCAAAAGGTAGTTTGCTTTGAAAATGCAAACTGTCGTTTACTCTGAAAATGCAAAAGGTGGTTTGCTGATTTGCATTGAACGCTGATTTGCCAACGCTGCTTTTTAATGGAAATGCAAAAGGTGGTTTGCTTTGAAAATGCAAAAGATGGTATACTTTGAAAATGCAAAAAGGTTTGCTTTAAAAAAGCAGTAGATGGTTTACTTTGAAAATGGAAAAGGTGGATTGAAAATGCAAAAGGTGATTTCCTTTGAAAATACAAAAGGGTTTGCTTTAAAAATGCAGTAGATGGTTTGCTTTGAAAATGGAAAAGGTGGTTTGCTTTGAAAATACAAAAGGTGGTTTGCTTTGAAAATGCAAAAAGGTTTGATTTTATAATGCAGTAGATGGTTTGCTTGAAAATGGAAAAGGTGGTTTGCTTTGAAAATGCAAAAGATGGTTTGCTTTAAAATTGCAAAAATGTGGTTTGCTTTGAAAATGCAAAATGTGGTTTGCTTTGAAAATACAAAACGTGGTGTGATTTGAAAATGCAAAAACTGGCTTGCTTTTAATATGCAAATGGTGGTTTGCTTTGAAAATGCAAAAGGTGGTTTGCTTTTAAAAATGCAAAAGGTGGTTTGCTGGTTTGCATTGAAAATGCAAAAGCTGCTTTTTAATGGAAATGCAAATGGTGGATTGCTTTGAAATTGCAAAAGATGGTATGCTTTGAAAATGCAAAAGGTGGTTTGCTTTGAAAATGCAAAAGATGGTTTGCTTTGAATATGAAAAAGCTGGTTTGCTTGGAAAATGCTAAAGGTTTGCTTTGAAAATGCAAAGGGTTTACTTTGAAAATGCAAAAGGTTTGCTTTGAAAATGCAAATAATGGTTTGCTTTGAAGGGTAAATGGTGGTTTGCTATGAAAATGCAAGTGGTGGTTTGCTTTGAAAATGCAAAAGGTGGTTTGCTTTGAAAATGCAAAAGGTGGTTTGCTTTTAAAATGAAAAAGGTGGGTTGCATTGAAAATGCAAACGTTGGTTTGCTTTGAAATTGCAAAAAGTGGTTTGCTTTGAAAATGCAAATGGTGGTTTGCTATGAAAAGGCAAAAGGTGGTTTGCTATAAAAATGCCAAAAGGAGGTTTGCTTTCAAAATGCAAAATGTGGTTTTCTTTCAAAATGCAAAAGGTCGTTTGCTTTGAAAATGCAAAAGGTTTGCTATGAAAATGCAAAAGTTGGTTTGCTGGTTTGCATTGAAAATGCAAAAGGTGGTTTGCTTTGAAAATGCAAAGGGTGGTTTGTTTTGAAATAGCAAATAGTGGTTTGCTTTGAAAATGCAAAAGATGGTATGCTTTGAAAATGCAAAAAGGTTTGCTTTAAAAAAGCAGTAGATGGTTTACTTTGAAAATGGAAAAGGTGGATTGAAAATGCAAAAGGTGGATTGAAAATGCAAAAGGTGGTTTCCTTTGAAAATGCAAAAAGGTTTGCTTTAAAAATGCAGTAGATGGTTTGCTTTGAAAATGGAAAAGGTGGTTTGCTTTGAAAATGCAAAAGGTGGTTTGCTTTAAAAATGCAAAAAGATTTGATTTTATAATGCAGTAGATGGTTTGCTTGAAAATGGAAAAGGTGGTTTGCTTTGAAAATGCAAAAGATGGTTTGCTTTGAAATTGCAAAAAAGTGGTTTGCTTTGAAAATGCAAAATGTGGTTTGCTTTGAAAATACAAAACGTGGTTCGATTTGAAAATGCAAAAAGTGGCTTGCTTTTAATATGCAAATGGTGGTTTGCTTTGAAAATGCAAAAGGTGGTTTGCTTTTAAAAATGCAAAAGGTGGTTTGCTTTGAAAATGCAAATGTTGGTTTTCATTGAAAATGCAAAAGGTGGTTTGCTTTGAAAATGCAAATGTTGGTTTTCATTGAAAATGCAAAATGTGGTTTGGTATAAAAATGCCAAAAAGTGGTTTGCTTTGAAAATGCAAAATGTGGTTTGCTTTGAAAATGCAAAAGGTGGTTTGTTTTGAAATAGCAAAAAGTGTTTTGCTTTGATAATGCAAAAGGTGGTTTGCTTTGAAAATACAAAAGGTGGTTTGCTTTGAAAATGCAAAAGGTGGCTTGCTTTTAATATGCAAAAGATGGTTTGCTTTTAAAATGCAAAAGGTGTTTTGGTTTTAAAATGCAAAAGGTGGTTTGGTTTTAAAATGGAAATGTTGGTTTGCTTTGAAAATGCAAAAGGTGGTTTGCTTTGAAAATGCAAAAGGTGATTTGCTTTGAAAATGCTAAATGTGGTTTGCTTTGAAAATGCAAAAAGTGGTTTGCTTTGAAAATGCAAAACGTGGTTTGCTTTGAAATGCAAAAGGTGGTTTGCTTTGAAAATTCAAAGCGTGGTTTGCTTTGAAAATGCAAAAGGTGGTTTGCTTTGAAAATGCAAAAGGTCGTTTGCTTTGAAAATGCAAAAGGTCGTTTGCTTTGAAAATGCAAAAGGTGGTTTGCTGTTTGCATTGAAAATGCAAAGTGTTTTAGTTTGAAAATGGAAAAGGTGGTTTGCTTTGAAAATGCAAAAGGTGATTTGCTTTGAAAATGCTAAATGTGGTTTGCTTTGAAAATGCAAAAAGTGGTTTGCTTTGAAAATGCAAAAGGTGGTTTGCTGGTTTGCAATGAAAATGCAAAAGGTGGTTTACTTTGAAGATGCAAAAGGTAGTGGGCTTTGAAAATGCAAAAGGTGATTTGCTTTGAAAATGCAAAAGGTCGTTTGCTTTCAAAGTGCAAAAGGTAGTTTGCTTTGAAAATATTAAATGTGGTTTGATTTGAAAATGCAAAAAAGTGGTTTGGTTTGAAAATGCAAAAGGTGGTTTGCTTTGTAAATGCTATAAGTGGTTTGCTTTGAAAATGCAAAAGGTGCTTTGCTTTGAAATTGCAAAAGGTGGTTTGCTTTGAAAATGCAAAAGGTGGTTTGCTTTGAAAATGCGAAAAAAAATTGCTTTGAAAATGCAAAAGGTGGTTTGTTTTGAAAATGCAAAAGGTGGTTTGCTTTGAAAATGCAAAAGGTGGTTTGCTTTGAAAATGCAAAAGGTGGTTTGTTTTGAAAAGGTGGTTTGCTTTGAAAATGCATAAGGTGGTTTGCTTTGAAAATGCAAAAGATGGTTAGCTTTGAAAATGCAAAAAGGTTTGCTTTGAAAATGCAAAAGATGGTTTGCTTTGAAAATGCAAATGGTGGTTCGCTTTGAAAAGGTGGTTTGCTTTGAAAATGCATAAGGTGGTTTGCTTTGAAAATGCAAAAGGTGGTTTGCTTCGAAAATGCAAAAGGTGGTTTGCTTTGAAAATACAAAATGTGCTTTGCTTTGAAAATGCAAAAGGTGATTTGCTTTGAAAATGCAAAAGGTGGTTTGCCATGAAAATGCAAAAGGTGATTTGCTTTGAAAATGCAAAGGCAAGTGAGGTTGCTTTTAAAATGTAAAGGCAAGTGCGTTTGGTTTGAAAATGCAAAGGCAAGTGCGGTTGCTTTGAAATTGCAAAGGCAAGTGCGGTTGCTTTGAAAATGCATAGGCAAGTGATTCAAAGTCAAGTCTTGACCACTTCCTGTTTGCACTGTATATTGGTTTTAGAAAAATCACTTCCACTCACGGCTTCGATTTTTGGCCATATTACTCAGTCCCCCTCCAGCTGTCAGAGCCATAGATGAAAAATATAAGACTTATAAATGTTTAAATAATGTTGAAATTCTCTCTCCTGTCAATCATGCCATGGAGGACACGCCCCATCCGGTGGGAGGGGGGGACTATAAACCCGGAAGTGTGGAATTGCCGCAGTCGCTGCAAGATGAGGGAGGGAGAGTTCACGACTCTCAGTCTGAGCAGTGAATAAACTGATCACTGAACACATGTCCCCTAAACTGTGAGTGTGGTTTTATGTGCTTTTATGTGGTTTATTTGGAACTGTGTTTGGAAGGAATAAATGTTTTTACGTGTCTTTTGAATGTGCCGCTAATTTAAAAGTGTGCCTTTTGACTGTGCCGCTAATTGAAAAGAGTGCCTATTGACGGTGTCGCTAATTGAAAAGTGCGCCTCTTGACTGTGCCGCTAATTGAAAAGTGTGCCTTTTGACGGTGCCGCTAATTGAAAACTGTGCCTTTTGACTGTGCCGCTAAGCTGTGCCTATATTTTAAAATGTGATTTGCTTTATAAATGTGGCTTGCGTTTTAATGTGGCTTGCGTTTTAAATGTGGCTTGCTGTTCAACCGTTTTTGGAAGGAAAAACAGTGAATAAACGTTTTATTAGATCAGGACTGTGTTTAATGCTAAATTCCCGCAAAATTGCCGCTCATTCCGTGACTTACTGGAGAGATGGTGCTGAAAATGCAAAAGGTGGTTTGTTTTGAAAATGCAAAAGGTGGTTTGCTTTGAAAATGCAAAAGGTGGTTTGCTTTGAAAATGCAAAAGGTGGTTTGGTTTGAAAATGCAAAATGTGGTTTGCTTTGAAAAGGTGGTTTGCTTTGAAAATGCGTAAGGTGGTTTGCTTTGAAAATGCAAAAGATGGTTGGCTTTGAAAATGCAAAAAGGTTTGCTTTGAAAATGCAAAAGATGGTTTGCTTTGAAAATGCAAATGGTGGTTCGCTTTGAAAAGGTGGTTTGCTTTGAAAATGCATAAGGTGGTTTCCTTTGAAAATATAAAAGGTGGTTCGCTTTGAAAATTCAAAAAGTGGTTTGCTTTGAAAATGCAAAACATGGTTTGCTTTGAAAATGCAAAAGGTGGTTTGCTTTGAAAATGCAAAAGGTGGTTTACTTTGAAAATACAAAATGTGCTTTGCTTAGAATAGGTGGTTTGGACTTCCGGTGGCGCTATGGAGGCTTGAGTCCAGCGCCAACTAGCTCCGTGCCGAAGAAACTTAAAACGGGAGAAAATCGGGTTTTACCTGCAGCGATCGCGATCTGAACGGCTGCCTGCGTGACGTCATCAGGCGCGCTACTTTACGGTATGTCTTTACAACGTACCCCCACCCGTGTGACACAAAAAAAAGGCGCTAAAGGGAAATCGCAGCCGGAAGAGGAAGGCCCTACAGAGACCTCGGCCTCAGTTACAACGTCACCCCAGGAAGAACCTCCGAAGAAAACAAAACAGAAAAAGTCCGAAATGGAGGATCTTAAAGCTTTTCTCGTTGCCGAATTGAAAACCGAATTGAAAACCTTTGGAGAGAATTTTGGAGAGAAATTTAAAGAGGATCTCTACTCTTTCAAGGTAGATTTTAAAGCAGAAATGCTTTCTACCGTTCAACAAATACTGGAAATCTGGAAAAGGACGACGGAGGAAGAAGTCAAGGATCAGATGGAAACGCTGGAAGCCAGGCTCGTTTCGGTGGAAGCGAGTGTCAATATGGATGTGGCCCCCATTCGTCACGAACTTGATCAACATAGAACAGCGATAACCGAACTTGAGAAATGGGTGGCGACAAGTGAGGAAACTGTAGCTCTACTCCTTACTGAAAACCAACGCCTCTCCGATATGGTGATCAAATTAAATGATAAATGTACCGATTTGGAGGGTCGTCAAAGACGTACGAACCTAAGAATTGTAGGGGTGAAAGAAGGAAGTGAGAAGGAAATGGGCACTCGGGATTTTATGGCAGACCTATTACAAAAAGCCTTAAAATTGGATCACAAACCTTCACTCGGTCGAGCTCATAGAGCGCAGCGACGTCGTACACAAGATGAAGCCCATCCAAGACAAATCATCGTAAAGGTGCAACTGGATCATGAATTTGACGATATAATGAAGAAAACTGTTCAAGGCGGACAGCTCCTTTTTGGAGGTGTGAGATTCAGTATTTACCGAGATTATCCGGCAGAAGTCTTAAAGAAAAGAGCGCTGTTCACTGAGACAAAAAGAATACTGAAGAATGTACATGGTTTGAGATACGGCCTGCTTTATCCCGCAAGACTAAGAGTCACCTACAAGTCCAAGGAGCTATTTTTTACGGACCATGAACAAGCACTGGAATACGCCAAAAAAATCGGGAACCTGACCGCAGACTGAAGAATTTACTTTACGCCTTAGGAGTCAAGGACTAACAGGACCACCAGATCGAAAAGGACCTTTAGAGTTCTTTTAAGAGCTTTAAGGACATTCGAAAACCGAAATGGACGGAGGACATTGGAGAAGACCTTTGTATTTTTTAATTTTTTTTATTTTATTAATTGTACTAATCATTGTTATTATCTGTATATTCATACCTAACTACAACTAATACTTATTTAATATCCACATTACTACTAAAATTATTAACATCAACATTTCTCATAAAAATTTAATACTGTATATGATTGATAACAATGATTAATAACTAATAGATTTAGCGAAGAAAATAATATAATATGCAGAGAATAATAACGTTGTGAATTTTTGATATTCTTGAATTTTTCTGCAGGGATACGTGCTTATGTATGTACGCACATGGGTATATATACATATATATATGTGTGTATGGTGTGTGTGTGTATGTATGGGTATGTATATAAGTTTGCTACTCCCAAAGAAGTTATTTGAATGTTAGAAATAATCTTTCTTTTTCTTCGGGCACGGAGCTGGGAATTTTTTTTTCTTACAAAGGCTACGGAAGTCTTTAGAATTCTAGCCACGTTAGTGTGGCTATCACTAACTACACTAATTGTAGATGTAGTTCTTTTTCTTTCACCCTTTACTAATCAATTCTATCACTTTTTTCACTTTAAATATTTTTATAACTCAACGTTTGAATGGAAAAACAAGTCTAATACAAGGAGATGTGTTCGGAAGAACGATGTATATGATTTTAAATTCATCTATCTGAAGTTCGGTAGCAGGGTCAGGTTCTATGTGTTGTACGTTCTGCTCGGCTATAGACCACCTTAGAAACAATATGGAAGATGTTAATATGATAAGAGGGGGTCAGGGAATAACATTTTGTAGTTGGAATGTCAAGGGAATCAATGAACCAATTAAGAGAGGTAAAGTTTTGGCACATCTAAACCTAATCAAAACAGATATAATATTTCTCCAAGAAACGCACCTTAAAAAGGAATCTCAACATAGACTTAAAGCTAAGTGGATCGCTGAATCATATCATTCCTCTTTTTCCCATAAATCCAGAGGAGTTGCAATATTAATTCGTAAAGGAATACATTTTACGAACTCTTCAACAATAGTGGATATTGATGGTAGATATATTATATTAGTTGGAGAGTTAAATGGTGAAAAAGTAATTCTTCTCAATGTATATGGGCCTAACTTTGATAACCCCATGTTTTTTTAATAAAACATTTAATAAAATTCCTGAATTTACACAATATAAATTAATAATTGGAGGAGACTTCAACTGTACATTAGATTCATACTTAGATAGATCTTCAAGGCAAAAAAAAGTAAAATCTCAATCAAGTGTATTTTTAAATTCATTTATTAATACCACTAATATTAAGGATGTCTGGAGAATAGAAAACCCAACTGGACGGGAATACTCATTTTACTCACCAGTACATAAAACATACTCAAGAATAGATTATTTTTTGGTTGACTCTAGGTTTATCCCATTTATTTATAATTCAAAATATCATAACATTATAATCTCAGATCACGCACCTGTAACATTCATGATTAAATTAAATGGAATGTCCGAGAAACAAACATATTGGAGATTCAACCCACAAATTTTGAACGAAAGATCATGCCAGGAATATATTATTAAACAGATTCAAATATTTTTTGAGGTAAATGACAACCCTGACACACCTACTTCTCTTATGTGGGAAACGTTTAAAGCGTTTGTTCGAGGTGCATTAATTTCCGCTCAAGTATTTTATAATAAAGAGAACAGGATTAAACAACAGACATTGGAAAGTGAAATCAAGCAACTATATATAGAAAATGCGAGAATGCCATCTATTTTAAAACATAATAAAATTGCTGTATTGAAATATAAATTAAATAAAATGTATTCAGAACAAGTAATAAAACTTTATCAAAAAACCAAACAATTACATTTTGAATTTGGAGACAAACCACAAAAACTATTAGCACGTCAGTTACGAAAAATGGAAGGGGAAAAAATAATTCATAAAATTAGAACAGAGACAGGAGAATTATTAAAAATGCCCAAGGACATAAATGATAGATTTCTCCAATACTATCATAACCTTTATTCAACTAAAACCGTAGGACAATCAGAAGGAATAGCAGATTTTTTACTAAAATGTAATTTAAAAGGTTTAGATTCAAACGATAGAGAATTATTAGAAAGGGAGATTACCATAAAAGATATTGAGGAGTCAATCGGCTCTTTAAAAAATGGGAAAGCAGTAGGACCAGATGGTTTAGGCTCCGAATTTTATAAAAAATTTCATGACTTGCTTTGTCCACGTTTACAAAGGTTGTACGAGTATATCTATACTCAACAGAAACTTCCAGACACCTTAAATGAATCTATAATAACACTTATTCCTAAAGCTGATAAAGATCTGGAAGACCCGGGATCATATAGAGCAATCGCACTTTTAAATACAGATCAGAAAATATTAACTAAAATACTAGCGAATAGATTAAGTACAATGATGAATAAATTAATACACCCTGATCAAACAGGCTTTATTCAGAAACGGTACTCATATTATAACCTAAGAAGATTATTTAATATTATATATTCCAAGAGAAATATTAATGAAGATCTAGCAATAATCTCACTTGACGCTGAAAAAGCATTTGATCAGGTCGAATGGTCTTATTTATTTTCGGTGATGGAAAATATGCAGTTAGGGGAGAAATTCTGTACATGGATAAAACTGTTATATACAAATCCCACGGCTAGAATATTTACAAACCAAAGGTTGTCATCTAAATTTAGTCTATCTAGAGGTTGTAGACAAGGATGCCCGTTATCTCCATTATTATTTGCGCTCGCTATTGAGCCACTTGCAGAAAGAGTCAGGGGGCATCCGGAAATACACGGATATAACACAAAGGACACAGTGAATAAGATTTCTCTATATGCAGATGATGTATTAATTTATATTACAAAACCAGAAATTAGTATTCCAAACTTATTAAAGCTAATAACCCAATTTGGTTCACTTTCAGGATACAGAATAAATTGGAATAAAAGTGAAATTATGCCAATAAGGGAACATAACAAACAGATAATACAACAATATCCATTTAAAATAGTAAAGGAAAAATTTAAATATCTAGGTATTTATATAACTAAGAAATATACATCATTATTTAAAGCAAATTTTCCACCATTACTAAATAAACTACATAAGAATATTCAATACTGGAAAACACTTCCTATCTCAATGGTAGGCAAAATTAATGCCATAAAAATGATTTTTTTACCGCAAATATTATACCTGTTTCAGACATTACCGATATATCTGGCAAAAACCTTTTTTAAAAAACTGGACTCTATTGTTAATGATTTTATCTGGGATTATAAGAATCATAGGATAAACAAAAGACATTTGTGTAAATCAAAAATAAATGGAGGCTTGGTTTTACCCAACTTTTTGTTTTATTTCTGGGCAGTTAATATTAAAAATATGAATTTCTGGTTGGAAGAAATAGATCATCAACCAGACTGGTTAAAAATGGAAAAGGAAGATTGTTTACCTTTTGATATCGGTTCGATTTTATTTGCTACGTCTAAATTAAACAAAAAAATTTATAGGGAAAACCCTATAATATTTAGTGCTATACGAATTTGGAAACAATTAAAAAAGACATTAAAATTAGATAATTTATCACTTTTTCTTCCAATTGTGAATAACCCTTTGTTTAAGCCTTCATGGTTGGACGGGGGTTTTACACAATGGAAGAATTATGGAATTAAAAATATGGGACAACTTTACAAGGAAGGCACTTTTCTGACATTTCAGGAGTTGCAACAGACTTACGGACTTCGAGGAAATGATTACTTCAGATATCTTCAACTTAGAGATTACGTAAAATCAAATACTCAAAATTTTAGAATTAGAAATTCAGAAATTCTTGATGAATGTTGGAACAAACATCCTAATACAGAAAAATTAATATCATATATATATAATATCTTATTAGACAGTGACATTCCATCGACGGACTTACACAGACAAACATGGGAAAAAGAATTAAATCAAATAATAACGAAAGATACTTGGGAAGAAAGTTTGCAACACATACATCAATGTTCATTAAACGCCAGACATTCTCTAATACAATTTAAAGTAATACATAGGTTACATTATTCTAAAACAAAACTACATACAATTTTTCAACATATCTCACCTATATGTGATAAATGTCAACATTTAGAAGCTACCTTATCTCATATGTTTGCAAACTGTATAAAAATTAAACAATTCTGGGTAAATATTTTCAGTATAATATCTAAAGTAACCAGCACACAATTGGACCCAGACCCAAAATTAATAATACTTGGAATATTAGAATTAAATCAAACATTTAGAACAACACAAAGAAACTTTATTGATTATAGTTTAATAACAGGAAAAAAATTAATTCTAAAATTTTGGAAAGGCCCTACGACCCCCACAATCAAAATGTGGATTATAGAAATGACGGAGACCTTAAACGTGGAAAGAATCAGACCCTCCCTGTTGGACAAACAGGAATTATTCATTGGAACATGGTCTCCTTTTATTGATTACCTAAAGGGTCAGAACAGTTCAGCACAGGAACCTGACTAACACCCGGGCTAAAGAATGGATGAAATGCTATATCTAGAAATGTACGAATATATCTCGAATGAAGTTTTCTATTTTAATAAATTTTTCCATTCTCCTTTAACTATCTTTTCTCAATTTTTTTGTTTTTTTTGGTTTTTTTTTTGTTTTATTATTATTTTTTTTTCTCTTCTCTTTCTTTTCTTTCTTTACTTCATCTTTCTCTTTAGTTCTATTTAGTTTTTTAAAAAAAAGCAAAAAGTATTGGAGACATTGTAATAATATTTAACAATATTATCAATTTAAAAATGTAAGACTGTAAGACTGTAATGATGTAACTAGGTTGTGTACGCATCTCCAATAAAAAAATATTAATTAAAAAAAAAAAGAAAATGCAAAAGGTGGTTTCCTTTGAAAATGCAAAAAGGTTTGCTTTAAAAATGCAGTAGATGGTTTGCTTTGAAAATGGAAAAGGTGGTTTGCTTTGAAAATGCAAAAGGTGGTTTGCTTTGAAAATGCAAAAAGGTTTGATTTTATAATGCAGTAGATGGTTTGCTTGAAAATGGAAAAGGTGGTTCGCTTTGAAAATGCAAAAGATGGTTTGCTTTGAAATTGCAAAAAAGTGGTTTGCTTTGAAAATGCAAAATGTGGTTTGCTTTGAAAATACAAAACGTGGTTTGATTTGAAAATGCAAAATCTGGCTTGCTTTTAATATGCAAATGGTGGTTTGCTTTGAAAATGCAAAAGGTGGTTTGCTTTTAAAAATGAAAAAGGTGGTTTGTTTTGAAAATGCAAATGTTGGTTTTCATTGAAAATGCAAAATGTGGTTTGGTATAAAAATGCCAAAAAGTGGTTTGCTTTGAAAATGCAAAAGGTGGTTTGCTTTGAAAATGCAAACGGTCGTTTGCTTTGAAAATGCAAAAGGTGGTTTGCTGGTTTGCGTTGAAAATGCAAAAGCTGCTTTTTAATGGCAATGCAAATGGTGGTTTGCTTTGAAAATGCAAAAGATGGTATGCTTTGAAAATGCAAAAGGTGGTTTGCTTTGAAATGCAAAAGGTGGTTTGCTTTGAATATGAAAAAGCTGGTTTGCTTTGAATATGCTAAAGGTTTGCTTAGAAAATGCAAAGGGTTTACTTTGAAAATGCAAAAGGTTTGCTTTGAAAATGCAAATAATGGTTTGCTTTGAAGGGCAAATGGTGGTTTGCTATGAAAATGCAAGTGGTGGTTTGCTTTGAAAATGCAAAAGGTGGTTTGCTTTGAAAATGCAAAAGGTGGTTTGCTTTTAAAATGAAAAAGGTGGGTTGCATTGAAAATGCAAACGTTGGTTTGCTTTGAAATTGCAGAAAGTGGTTTGCTATGAAAATGCAAATGGTGGTTTGCTATGAAAAGGCAAAAGGTGGTTTGCTATAAAAATGCCAAAAGGAGGTTTGCTTTCAAAATGCAAAATGTGCTTTTCTTTCAAAATGCAAAAGGTCGTTTGCTTTGAAAATGCAAAAGGTTTGCTATGAAAATGCAAAAGTTGGTTTGCTGGTTTGCATTGAAAATGAAAAAGGTGGTTTGCTTTGAAAATACACAAGGTGGTTTGCTTTGAAAATGCAAAAGGTGGTTTGCTTTGAAAATGCAAAAGGTGGTTTGTTTTGAAATAGCAAAAAGTGGTTTGCTTTGAAAATGCAAAAGATGGTTTGCTTTGAAAATGCAAAAAGGTTTGATTTTATAATGCAGTAGATGGTTTGCTTGAAAATGGAAAAGGCGGTTTGCTTTGAAAATGCAAAAGATGGTTTGCTTTGAAATTGCAAAAAAGTGGTTTGCTTTGAAAATGCAAATGGTGGTTTGCTTTGAAAATGCAAAAGGTGGTTTGCTTTTAAAAATGCAAAAGGTGGTTTGCTTTGAAAATGCAAATGTTGGTTTTCATTGAAAATGCAAAAGGTGGTTTGCTTTGAAAATGCAAATGTTGGTTTTCATTGAAAATGCAACATGTGGTTTGGTATAAAAATGCCAAAAAGTGGTTTGCTTTGAAAATGCAAAAGGTGGTTTGCTTTGAAAATGCAAAAGGTGGTTTGTTTTGAAATAGCAAAAAGTGTTTTGCTTTGAAAATGCAAAAGGTGGTTTGCTTTGAAAATACAAAAGGTGGTTTGCTTTGAAAATGCAAAAGGTGGCTTGCTTTTAATATGCAAAAGATGGTTTGCTTTTAAAATGCAAAAGGTGTTTGGGTTTTAAAATGCAAAAGGTGGTTTGGTTTTAAAATGGAAATGTTGGTTTGCTTTGAAAATGCAAATGGTGGTTTGCTTTGAAAATGTAAAAGGTGTTTTGCTTTGAAAATGCAATAGGTGGTTTGGTATAAAAATGCCCCAAAGTGGTTTGCTTTGAAAATGCAAAAGGTGGTTTGCTTTGCAAATGCAAAAGGTCGTTTGTTTCCAAAATGCAAATGGTCGTTTGCTTTAAAAATGCAAAAGGTGGTTTGCTTTGAAAATGCAAAAGGTGGTTTGCTTTGAAAATACAAAATGTGCTTTGCTTTGAAAATGCAAAAGGTCATTTGCTTTGAAAATGCAAAGGTGGTTTGCCATGAAAATGCAAAAGGTGGTTTGCTTAGACTAGGTGGTTTGCTTTGAAAATGCATAAGGTGGCTTGCATTGAAGATGCAAAAGGTTGTTTGCTTTGAAATTGCAAAAAGTGGTTTGCTTTGAAAATGCAAAACGTGGTTTGCTTTGAAATGCAAAATGTGGTTTGCTTTGAAAATTCAAAACGTGGTTTGCTTTGAAAATGCAAAAGGTGGTTTGCTTTGAAAATGCAAAAGGTCGTTTGCTTTGAAAATGCAAAAGGTGGTTTGCTGTTTGCATTGAAAATGCAAAAGGTGTTTTAGTTTGAAAATGGGAAAGGTGGTTTGCTTTGAAAATGCAAAAGGTGATTTGCTTTGAAAATGCTAAATGTGGTTTGCTTTGAAAATGCAAAAAGTGGTTTGCTTTGAAAATGCAAAAGATGGTTTGCTGGTTTGCATTGAAAATGCAAAAGGTGGTTTACTTTGAAGATGCAAAAGGTGGTTTGCTTTGAAAATGTTAAATGTGGTTTGATTTGGAAATGCAAAAAAGTGGTTTGGTTTGAAAATGCAAAAGGTGGTTTGCTTTGTAAATGCTATAAGTGGTTTGCTTTGAAAATACAAAAGGTGCTTTGCTTTCAAATTGCAAAAGGTGGTTTGCTTTGAAAATGCAAGAGGTGGTTTGCTTTGAAAATGCAAAAAAAAAATTGCTTTGAAAATGCAAACGGTGGTTTGTTTTGAAAATGCAAAAGGTGGTTTGCTTTGAAAATGCAAAAGGTGGTTTGCTTTGAAAATGCAAAAGGTGGTTTGCTTTGAAAATGCAAAAGGTGGTTTGCTTTGAAAAGGTGGTTTGCTTTGAAAATGCATAAGGTGGTTTGCTTTGAAAATGCAAAAGATGGTTAGCTTTGAAAATGCAAAAAGGTTTGCTTTGAAAATGCAAAAGATGGTTTGCTTTGAAAATGCAAATGGTGGTTCGCTTTGAAAATGTGCTTTGCTTTGAAAATGCAAAAGGTGATTTGCTTTGAAAATGCAAAAGGTGGTTTGCCATAAAAATGCAAAAGGTGGTTTGCTTAGAATAGGTGGTTTGCTTTGAAAATGCATTAGGTGGTTTGCATTGAAAATGCATAACGTTGTTTGCTTTGAAATTGCACAAAGTGGTTTGCTTTGAAAATGCAAAACGTGGTTTGCTTTGAAATGCAAAAGGTGGTTTGCTTTGAATATTCAAAATGTGGTTTGCTTTGAAAATGCAAAAAGTGGTTTGCTTTGAAAATGCAAAAGGTGGTTTGCTGTTTGCATTGAAAATGCAAAAGGTGTTTTAGTTTGAAAATGCAAAAGGTGGTTTGCTTTTAAAATGCAAAAGGTGATTTGCTTTGAAAATGCTAAATGTGGTTTGCTTTGAAAATGCAAAAAGTGGTTTGCTTTGAAAATGCAAAAGGTGGTTTGCTGGTTTGCATTGAAAATATAAAAGGTGGTTTACTTTGAAAATGCAAAAGGTGGTGGGCTTTGAAAATGCAAAAGGTGATTTGCTTTGAAAATGCAAAAGGTCGTTTGCTTTGAAAGTGCAAAAGGTAGTTTGCTTTGAAAATGTTAAAGGGGGTTTGCTTTGAAAATGCAAAAGGTGGTTTGCTTTGAAAATGCAAAAGGTGGTTTGCTTTGAAAATGCAAAAGGTGGTTTGCATTGAAAATGCAAAAGGTGGTTTGCTTTGAATAGGTGGTTTGCTTTGAAAATGCATACGGTGGTTTGCTTTGAAAATGCAAGATGGTTTGCTTTGAAAATACATAAAGGTTTGCTTTGTAAATGCAAAAGGTGGTTTGTTTTGAAAATGCAGAAGGTGGTTTGTTTTGAAAATGCAAAAGGTGGTTTGCTTTGAAAATGCAAAAGGTAGTTTGCTTTGAAAATACAAAAGGTGGTTTGCTTTGAAAATGCAAAAGGTGGTTTGCTTTGAAAATGCAAAAGGTGGATTGCTTTGAAAATGCAAAAGGTGGTTTGCTTTGAAAATGCAAAAGGTGGTTTGCTTTGAAAATGCGAAAAATGTTTTGCTTTGGAAATGCAAAAGGTGGTTTGCTTTGAAAATGCAAAAGGTGGATTGCTTTGAAAATGCAAAAGGTGGTTTGCTTTGAAAATGCAAAAGGTGGTTTGCTTTGAAAATGCGAAAAATGTTTTGCTTTGGAAATGCAAAAGGTGGTTTGTTTTGAAAATGCAGAATGTGGTTTGTTTTGAAAATGCAAAAGATGGTTTGCTTTGAAAATGCAAAAGGTGGTTTGCTTTGAAAATACATAAAGGTTTGCTTTGAAAATGCAAAAGGTGGTTTGTTTTGAAAATGCAGAGGGTGGTTTGTTTTGAAAATGCAAAAGGTGGTTTGCTTTGAAAATGCAAAACGTGGTTTGCTTTGAAAATGCAAAAGGTGGTTTGCTTTGAAAATGCAAAGGCAAGTGAGGTTGTTTTTAAAATGCAAAGGCAAGTGCGTTTGCTTTGAAAATGCAAAGGCAAGTGCGGTTGCTTTGAAAATGCAAAGGCAAGTGCGGTTGCTTTGAAAATGCATAGGCAAGTGATTCAAAGTCAAATCTTGACCACTTCCTGTTTGCACTGTATATTGGTTTTAGAAAAATCACTTCCACTCACGGCTTCGATTTTTGGCCATATTACTCAGTCCCCCTCCAGCTGTCAGGGCCATAGATGAAAAATATAAGACTTATAAATGTTTAAATAATGTTGAAATTCTCTCTCCTGTCAATCATGCCATGGAGGACACGCCCCATCCGGTGGGAGGGGGGGACTATAAACCCGGAAGTGTGGACTTGCCACAGTCGCTGCAAGATGGGGGAGGGAGAGTTCACGACTCTCAGTCTGAGCAGTGAATAAACTGATCACTGAACACATGTCCGCTAAACTGTGAGTGTGGTTTTATGTGCTTTTATGTGGTTTATTTGGAACTGTGTTTGGAAGGAATAAATGTTTTTACGTGCCTTTTGAATGTGCCGCTAATTTAAAAGTGTGCCTTTTGACTGTGCCGCTAATTGAAAAGAGTGCCTTTTGACGGTGTCGCTAATTGAAAAGTGTGCCTCTTGACTGTGCCGCTAATTGAAAAGTGTGCCTTTTGACGGTGCCGCTAATTGAAAACTGTGCCTTTTGACTGTGCCGCTAAGCTGTGCCTATATTTTAAAATGTGATTTGATTTATAAATGTGGCTTGCGTTTTAATGTGGCTTGCGTTTTAAATGTGGCTTCCTGTGCAACCGTTTTTGGAAGGAAAAACAGTGAATAAACGTTTTATTAGATCAGGACTGTGTTTAATGCAAAATTCCCGCAAAATTGCCGCTCATTCCGTGACTTAGTGGAGAGATGGTGCTGAAAATGCAAAAGGTGGTTTGTTTTGAAAATGCAAAAGGTGATTTGCTTTGAAAATGCAAAAGGTGGTTTGCTTTGAAAATGCAAAAGGTGGTTTGGTTTGAAAATGCAAAATGTGGTTTGCTTTGAAAAGGTGGTTTGCTTTGAAAATGCGTAAGGTGGTTTGCTTTGAAAAGGTGGTTTGCTTTGAAAATGCAAAAGATGGTTGGCTTTGAAAATGCAAATGGTGGTTCGCTTTGAAAAGGTGGTTTGCTTTGAAAATGCATAAGGTGGATTGCTTTGAAAATATAAAAGGTGGTTCGCTTTGAAATTGCAAAAAGTGGTTTCATTTGAAAATGCAAAAGGTGGTTTGCTTTGAAAATGCAAAAGGTGGTTTGCTTTGAAAATGCAAAAGGTGGTTTGCTTTGAAAATACAAAATGTGCTTTGCTTTGAAAATGCAAAAGGTGATTTGCTTTGAAAATGCAAAAGGTGGTTTGCCATGAAAATGCAAAAGGTGATTTGCTTAGAATAGGTGGTTTGCTTTGAAAATGCATAAGGTGGTTTGCATTGAAAAAGCATAACGTTGTCTGCTTTGAAATTGCACAAAGTGGTTTGCTTTAAAAATGCAAAACGTGGTTTGCATTGAAATGCAAAAGGTGGTTTGCTTTGAAAATTCAAACGTGGTTTGCTTTGAAAATGCAAAAGGCGGTTTGCTTTGAAAATGCAATAGGTGGTTTGCTTTGAAAATGCAAAAGGTGGTTTGGTTTGAAAATGCAAAATGTGGTTTGCTTTGAAAATGCTAAATGTGGTTTGCTTTGAAAATGCAAAAAGTGGTTTGTTTTGAAAATGCAAAAGGTGGTTTGCTGGTTTGCATTGAAAATGCAAAAGGTGGTTTACTTTGAAAATGCAAAAGGTGGTGGTCTTTGAAAATGCAAAAGGTGATTTGCTTTGAAAATGCAAAGGGTCGTTTGCTTTGAAAGTGCAAAAGGTAGTTTGCTTTGAAAATGTTAAAGGGGGTTTGCTTTGAAAATCCAAAAATGTGGTTTGCTTGGAAAATGCAAAAGGTGGTTTGCTTTGAAAATGCTAAAACTGGTTTGCTTTGAAAATGCAAAAGGTGCTTTGCTTTTAAATTGCAAAAGGTGGTTTGCTTTGAAAATGCTAAAACTGGTTTGCTTTGAAAATGCAAAAGGTGCTTTGCTTTTAAATTGCAAAAGGTGGTTTGCTTTGAATATGCAAAAGCTGGTTTGTTTTGAAAATGCGGAAAAAAATTGCTTTGAAAATGCAAAATGTGGTTTCTTTGAAAATGCAAAAGGTGGTTTGTATTGAAAATACAAAAGGTGGTTTGTTTTGAAAATGCAAAAGGTGGTTTGCTTTGAAAATGCAAAAGGTGGTTTGCTTTGAAAATGCAAAAGGTGGTTTGCTTTGAAAATGCAAAAGGTGGTTTGCTTTGAAAAGGTGGTTTGCTTTGAAAATGCAAAAGGTTGTTTGTTTTGAAAATGCAAAAGGTGGTTTGTTTTGAAAATGCAAAAGGTGGTTTGCTTTGAAAATGCAAAAGGTGGTTTGCTTTGAAAATGCGAAGAATGTTTTGCTTTGGAAATTCAAAAGGTGGTTGGTTTTGAAAATGCAGAAGGAGGTTTGTTTTGAAAATGCAGAAGGTGGTTTGTTTTGAAAATGCAAAAGATGGTTTGCTTTGAAAATGCAAAAGGTGGTTTGCTTTGAAAATTTAAAAGGTTGTTTGCTTTGAAAATGCAAAAGGTGGTTTGCTTTGAAAAGGTGGTTTGTTTTGAAAATACAAAAGATGGTCTGCTTTGAAAATGCAAAAGGTGGTTTGCTTTGAAAATGCAAAAGGTGGTTTGCTTTGAACATACATAAAGGTTTGCTTTGAAAATGCAAAAGGTGGTTTGTTTTGAAAATGCATAGGGTGGTTTGTTTTGAAAATGCAAAAGGTGGTTTGCTTTGAAAATGCAAAAGGTGGTTTGCTTTGAAAATGCGAAAAATGTTTTGCTTTGGAAATTCAAAAGGTGGTTTGTTTTGAAAATGCAGAAGGTGGTTTGTTTTGAAAATGCAAAAGATGGTTTGCTTTGAAAATGCAAAAGGTGGTTTGCTTTGAAAATGTAAAAGGTGGTTTGCTTTGAAAATGCAAAAGGTGGTTTGCTTTGAAAATGCAAAAGGTGGTTTGCTTTGAAAATGCAAAGGCAAGTGAGGTTGCTTTTAAAATGAAAAGGCAAGTGCGTTTGGTTTGAAAATGCAAAGGTAAGTGCAGTTGCTTTGAAAATGCAAAGGCAAGTGCGGTTGCTTTGAAAATGCATAGGCAAGTGATTCAAAGTCAAATCTTGACCACTTCCTGTTTGCACTGTATATTGGTTTTAGAAAAATGACTTGCACTCACGGCTTCGATTTTTGGCCATATTACTCAGTCCCCCTCCAGCTGTCCGGGCCATAGATGGAAAATATAAGACTTATTAATGTTTAAATAATGTTGAAATTCTCTCTCCTGTCAATCATGCCATGGAGGACACGCCCCATCCGGTGGGAGGGGGAGGGACTATAAACCCGGAAGTGTGGAATTGCCGCAGTCGCTGCAAGATGGGGGAGGGAGAGTTCACGACTCTCAGTCTGAGCAGTGAATAAACTGATCACTGAACACATGTCCACTAAACTGTGAGTGTGGTTTTATGTGCTTTTATGTGGTTTATTTGGAACTGTGTTTGGAAGGAATAAATGTTTTTACGTGCCTTTTGACTGTGCCTCTAATTTAAAAGTGTGCCTTTTGACTGTGCCGCTAATTGAAGAGTGCCTTTTGACGGTGTCGCTAATTGAAAAGTGTGCCTCTTGACTGTGCCGCTAATTGAAAAGTGTGCCTTTTGACGGTGCCGCTAATTGAAAACTGTGCCTTTTGATGGTGCAGCTAATTGAAAACTGTGCCTTTTGACGGTGCCGCTAATTGAAAACTGTGCCCTTTGACTGTGCCGCTAAGCTGTGCCTATATTTTAAAATGTGATTTGCTTTATAAATGTGGCTTGCGTTTTAATGTGGCTTGCGTTTTAAATGTGGCTTGCTGTGCAACCGTTTTTGGAAGGAAAAACAGTGAATGAACGTTTTATTAGATCAGGACTGTGTTTAATGCAAAATTGCCGCTCATTCCGTGACTTAGTGGAGAGATGGTGCTGATTGCGTAATTTCCGGTGAGTTCAGAGGTGGCGCTCAGTGCGGAAGGGTCAAGTGGAGACACCGCCCTGAACCGTTAGTAACAGGATTCAGTATGGTTACCACATTCTGAAGTTACTTGGCATTTTATTATTGGTGCTGTGCGTGAGTGTGTGTCTGTGTTTGTGTGTCTTTATTTGTGTGAGTGTGTGTGTGTGTCTCTGTGTTTGTTTGTGTGTGTGTGTGTCTTTGTGTTTGTGTGTGTGTGTGTGTGTGTGTTTGTGTGTGTGTGTGTGTGTGTGTGTGTCTGTGTTTGTGTGTCTTTATTTGTGTGAGTGTGTGTGTGTGTCTCTGTGTTTGTTTGTGTGTGTGTGTGTGTTTTTGTGTGTGTGATTGTGTGTGTGTTTGTGTTTGTGTGTGTGTGTGTCTGTGTGTGTGTGTGTGTGTCTTTGTGTTTGTGTGTGTGTGTGTGTGTGTGTGTTTTTGTGTGTGTGTGTTCCTGTGTGTGTCCCTGTGTGTGTGTCCCTGTGTGTGTGTCCCTGTGTGTGTGTGTCCCTGTGTGTCTCTCTGTGTGTGCCTCGCTGTGTGTGTCTGTGTGTGTGTGTGTGTGTCTCTGTGTGTGTGTTTCTGTGTGTTTGTCTCTGTGTGTGTGCTCTGTGTGTGTGTGTTTGTGTATGTGTGTGTCTCTATGTGTGTGTCTCTGTTGGAGTGCTTGGAGTGCTAAGAGGTTGGACTTGCTGCCTGCACTCTGCTTGGAGTGCTAAGAGGTTGGACTTACTGCCTGCACTCTGCTTGGAGTGCTGTGAGGTTGGACTTACTGCCTGCACTCTGCTTGGAGTGCTGTGAGGTTGGACTTACTGCCTCCACTGTGCTTGGAGTGCTGTGAGGTTGGACTTGCTGCCTCCACTCTGCTTGGAGTGCTGTGAGGTTGGACTTGCTGCCTCCACTGTGCTTGGAGTGCTGTGAGGTTGGACTTGCTGCCTCCACTCTGCTTGGAGTGCTGTGAGGTTGGACTTACTGCCTCCACTCTGCTTGGAGTGCTGTGAAGTTGGACTTGCTGCCTCCACTCTGCTTGGAGTGCTGTGAGGTTGGACTTACTGCCTGCACTCTGCTTGCTGTGAGGCTGGACTTACTGCCTGCACTGTGCTTGGAGTGCTGTGAGGTTGGACTTACTGCCTGCACTCTGCTTGGAGTGCTGTGAGGTTGCACTTGCTGCCTGCACTGTGCTTGGAGTGCTGTGAGGTTGGACTTGCTGCCCGCACTCTGCTTGGAGTGCTGTGAGGTTGGACTTGCTGCCTGCACTCTGCTTGGAGTGCTGTGAGGTTGGAGTTGCTGCCTGCACTGTGCTTGGAGTGCTGTGAGGTTGGACTTACTGCCTGCACTGTGCTTGGAGTGCTGTGAGGTTGGACTTGCTGCCTGCACTGTGCTTGGAGTGCTGTGAGGTTGGACTTACTGCCCCCACTGTGCTTGGAGTGCTGTGAGGTTGGACTTGCTGCCTCCACTCTGCTTGGAGTGCTGTGAGGTTGGAGTTGCTGCCTGCACTGTGCTTGGAGTGCTGTGAGGTTGGACTTGCATTGTTTTAAGACTCGTTCATATTTTAAACTTTAATAAATCCTTTTTCACCTTGCCATGTCTGCGTGTTCCTCATCACAATGGGTACGTAATGGGCAGGAATGGCTGCGCTGTCAGAGAGCCACTAAGAGTGCCTGGGGGGGAGGTTGAGGAGTGATGGACTGAATGCGTGGGGGGGAGGGGAAATGCAAGGAGCAGAGTTGGGGGGTGAAGGAAGGAGGGGTAACTGAGTGAACTGGCACCACACCAGCTGTAATTGACTGAAGTGCCAGCCCATCAGTCATGACTTAGTGAACTGCATGTCCAAGAATCCATTCAGTCCACAATGTCCATACTAGCCCTCTGGAAACCAGTCCCTTCAGCCCACAACACCCATACTAGCACTCCAGCGATCAACGCAAGGATAGACGTTCCTCCTTCATTGCTGTGATCTGGAAAAAGAGATGAAAATGTCTAAAATTGATTGTCCACCCTCTCCTCCTTCTCTCTCAAACACTCTGTCACCTGTTTTCAGTAGAATTTCTGGCAGTTTCTGAGCTGCCAGCCCACCAGGCCTGAGTTTCTGAGCTGCCAGCCCACCAGGCCTGAGTTTCTGAGCTGCCAGCCCAAGAATCCATTCGGCACACAAAACCGATGTTAGTGCTCCAGTAACCCCCCCCCCCCACCCCCACTGGCCAGCAATATTGGAATTGGTGGAGAGGTGGAAAATTGCTTTGTGGGACCAGCCCTCCTGTGTGAAGCTGGGATCCAACGGGTCTCACTTAGTCTAGTGTAGTTATACAAGAAGAAGTTTGGATGAATATCTTACTGTTTTTGCTACTACACTAAAGAAACTATTAATCAAGAGACTGTGTTTGGAAGATTTCCCTTTCGACGGCATTGAATGTCTCGGGGAGAGCTCGTGAATGCGTTTCGATTAACTCCTGAACCCCTGTCTTCAATCAGAGTGACTAAAGGAAAGAATCCTCGAAACGATATGAAAATCTGTCACTATAAGTACTACCCCAGATTACTACCCCACAGTGTGTCACGCTATCAGTAATACTCCACAGTGTGTCCCTCCATCAGTACCACCACAGTGTGTCCCTCCATCAGTACCACCACCACAGTGTGTCCCTCCATCAGTACTATCCCACTGTGTGTCCCTCCATCAGTACCACCACCACAGTGTGTCCCTCCATCAGTACCACCACCACAGTGTGTCCCTCCATCAGTACCACCACCACAGTGTGTCCCTCCATCAGTACCACCACAGTGTGTCCCCTCCATCAGTACCACCACAGTGTGTCCCTCCATCAGTACCACCACAGTGTGTCCCTCCATCAGTACCACCACCACAGTGTGTCCCTCCATCAGTACCACCACAGTGTGTCCCTCCATCAGTACCACCACCACAGTGTGTCCCTCCATCAGTACCACCACAGTGTGTCCCCTCCATCAGTACCACCACAGTGTGCCCCTCCATCAGTACCACCACAGTGTGTCCCTCCATCAGTACCACCACAGTGTGTCCCCTCCATCAGTACCACCACCACAGTGTGTCCCCTCCATCAGTACCACCACAGTGTGTCCCTCCATCAGTACCACCACCACAGTGTGTCCCCTCCATCAGTACCACCACCACAGTGTGCCCCTCCATCAGTACCACCACAGTGTGTCCCTCCATCAGTACCACCACCACAGTGTGTCCCCTCCATCAGTACCACCGCAGTTTGTCACTGCGTCAGATCTGCCCCATTGTTACCCCTCCATCAGTACTATCCCACTGTGTGTCACTCCATCAGTGGACGGAGAGAGGGCAGCCCAGAGAGGGGGAATAGAGAGCGTAGGAAATAGAGTAACAGTTCAGAGAGAGTGACAGCAGTGAGGATGGAGGGAGAGAGAAAGAGAGGAGGGAGAGGTGCTGCATCATTCGCCGTTTTATTTAGGTTTAGGACAATCCTGAGGCGGCAATGTTTCTGTTCTCTGTGTGTCGTGAGTCTTTGGGTCGTTCCCCCTCAGAGGTGATGAAGGAAGGCAGAAAATGTTATTGTCCCATGGTATAGTCAGATCTATTCCAGGCAAGCAGGGAGTGAATGGTTACCGGGGTCAGTCAGCGGGAGTGTGGGGTTGAGGTCACAGTCAGTCAAGCCGCGATCATATTGAGTGGTGAAGCAGAGTGGAGGGGGGGGGGGCATTTTAGTCCGAGGTGATGTGTTGAACTAATTCCTCAACCTGTGGACAAAGGTCGCCCAGTCCAGTCCACCTTCAAACTGGGCACCAGAAGCCCTGAGAGGGTCCCTGGAATTTGGCATTGCCTTGCTGAGTGAAACGGATTAAAGGAAATCAGACAACCAACATGAGGTGGAGAGTTGGATCTGATGGAGTTTGAAACAATATCCCCTTTGCTGGAACAATGCCGCCTCTCCCAATTTCCATCCCTCAGTATCTATCGCCACAATTCCAGTCTTTGGAGTTTCTCAATCAATTCCCTGAATAAATCACAACCTGTCTCAGCAGGGATTTCACTCGGCTTGATGTCATCTGTTTGTGAATCATTTCAAAATCTCTATTTTTAAACTCTGTTGAAACTTCACTGTCCCGGTGGAGACGGAAAATGGTATAAAATCCCCAGGAATGTTCTGTCCCAGCATTTCATTCCGAGACATTACCGGTATCTCACGGGACACGTCGCTGGGCACAGAAAATGGGGCAGCATTATTGGGAATATGCAGACGTGGAGAAAATCCTGTACGTGATCATTGCTGCCATTGGTGTCCCTGGTAAGTGAGCAGAACAATTCAAGTTGTATAATTCCATCCGTGTGTTAACTGGTGTTGACCTGATTCTCATCATGTTACAAGTTCCCAACTGATGATCGTTGTACAAGAATATGTGAAGAATATCAATCCTCTCAGTGAAATATTTGTGAATTAATGCTGTGATATTTCTTATTTTCAGACAGCTGAAACTAAGCCCCTTTTTCTCTCGCTGCTGCCGGCCGGGAGCCACTAGAATGTTGTTCTTGCCTTCAGTGTTGTCCCAGTGCTCGGGACAGGCAGGCAGGCAGGCAGCTCTCCGGGACGGTGTGGACTGGGAGAGAGGGGTTCACGTTGTGAAGTTCACTGTGACTGAGTTATTGATCAGAGTGAACACCCGCTCCTGTGGACACTGTGTCTCACTGTGGAGTCTGTCTGTCACAAATCGGATTCCACCCACAGCATTTTGGTCAATAATTGGATCGATCTCCTGAACCAGTGGCCGCGGATCTACCGGCGTGTGTGTGTGTGTGTTGTTACTTCACCTGCACCATCTTGAGTCTGCTGAGATTAGCCGCTGTATGTCTAAACTAACCCGACTAACTACCCCCCCCCCCCTGTCTCTGTGCGTTGGTACATATATCCCACACCATCCCATACATGGGGATAATAGTTTGCATTCCTGGCACCGTCTGGATTTCGTGTGTGGGAATGAACTGCAGATGCTGGTTTAAATCGTAGATAGACTCAAAGTGCTGGAGTAACTCAGCGGGACGGGCAGCATCTCTGGAGAGAAGGAATGGGTGACGTTTCGGATCAAGACCCTTCTTCAGTCCCATTCCTTCTCTCCAGAGATGCTGCCTGTCCCGCTGAGTTACTCCGCTTTCTGCGTCGACCGTCTGGACCAGAAGGGGTGGACTCTCATTTGCAACAATTGGCCTCTGCTTCAGGAGGGAAGTGTGAAGGGCACCTTGTGTGGGGAGGGGAGAGAAAGAGGAATATCAGGATGATTGGATATGGCGGGCCATTGTAGTGCGTTCTTCCCCCAGCTTTACCTTTACCTTCAGAAAGGAGATGAGGAGGAATTTCTTTAGACAGAGGGTGGTGAATCTGTGCAATTCATTGCGGCAGACGGGGGTGGAGGCCAAGTCAATGGATAGTTTTAAGGCGGAGAGTGATAGATTCTTGATTAGTGCGGGTGTCGGGGGGTTACGGGGAGAAGGCAAGAGAATGGGGTTGAGAGGGAAAGATAGATCGGCCATGATTGAATGGCGGAGTAGACATGATGGGCCGAATGCCCTAATTCTGCTCCTCATCAGCTGCACTCTTGTGTAAAGTGTTTAAGAATGAACTGCAGATGCTGAAAATCGAAAGTAGACAAAAGTGCTGGAGAAACTCAGCGGGTGAGACAGGATCTATGGAGCGAAGGAAATAGGTAACTATTTCCAGTCTGAAGAAGGGTTTCGGCCCGAAACGTACCTGTTTCCTTCGTTCCATAGATGCTGCCTCACCCGCTGAGATTCTCCAGCACTTTTGTCTACTCTTGTTGTAAAGTCCTTACTGAGTAATTTCCCTTATCTGTGCTGAATGCTAACCTGGTTCTGGAAGGGCAGAGTTTGGGGATAATGCAATAGATGAAGTAGTTTGCATCAAGAAGCCATTGGGATAACCTCAGTGGAAGCTTGAGAGTGATGAGTGGTGAGTGTGGAATTCTCTGACTCAGAGGGCGGTGGAGGCAGGTTCTCTGGATGCTTTCAAAAGAGAGCTAGATAGGGCTCTTAAAAATAGCGGAGTCAGGGGGATATGGGGAGAAGGCAGGAACGGGGTACTGATTGGGGATGATCAGCCATGATCATATTGAATGGCGGTGTTGGCTCGAAGGGCCAAATGGCCTCCTCCTGCACCTGTTGTCTACTGAACTCACTGTGGAATGAATCCATTAACGGAGCCACTCTGCTGCTGCTGCTGCCGGATTCTAAGTTGTCCCTGCCTTCCCTCTGGAAGTCTCCCTCCTCGTCCCCCATCAGATGCCGAGTTCCCAGAGCCCTGGTTAAACGGGGCCGGCCGCTCACGGTTAAGTCTGTGAAAGCGGCCCCATCACAGACTGTGAGCAGCAGCAGGGTTCACTATAGAAAGGACCATTACGCCTATTGTAGATGGGTGGGTGGCTACTCGTTCCCTCCCCTGCCCTTTACCCCGCCCGCCCGTCACCTTATCTCTTCTCCCCTGAAGCAGGCAGGCAGGTCGGGCACAGTCGGAGCCGGCTCTGACATTGTTAAACTTGCAGCAGCCACGCACCGACTCCAACACTCCTGATCTTGAGCTGAAAGTCGAGCCGGGTGTTCAGCCCCGGAGACCGTGTTGGGTAAATGACCAGTGTCCGTTCCCTTGTCTTTCCGCAGTGAATTTAGTGGCGATTGTGA